>CM036551.1:21728784-21878784 GCA_020745685.1 Tautogolabrus adspersus | reverse complement strand
TGAGCCTCTGCAGGCAACAGCCAATAATATTTTAATAAGTGATTTTATACGGAGAGTCAGGCATTTGAGGCGAAAAATGATGACGTGTGTACAGACCAATTGTTAGCAGCACTTATTCACGGATGTCCACATATTTATAGTAATAAAAGTCTAAATTATCTTCAGACTTCAGTCAATTTGTTCCTAGATTGCTTTTTTATGTCAAAGCAATCTGCCCAAACTATTTGGAAAATATATTCAGCACACATCTGAACTTGCACAAATGTGATTGGTCAATAATGATGAACAACCAGGACATCTTCAACATCAAAGATGTTGTCCTTCCCATACAGATTCTACGTTTGCTTCAAAATCCATCTTTATAGAGATTAAAGGCGGATTATAACTTGTGCTTTACATTCCTAGCTCTGGCTGTCATTTCCACTGCTTATAATAACACATTACCCAACAAAGTAAATGGTAAGATCTGGGAACGTTTTTGATAATGCTACAACAAACACAGAGGACAAGAAAATAAAGTCTTTATTAAGAAATGAAAGGGGGGCGGGAAGGCAGTGCTCATTACGAGTGCTTTCCATGTGCCTCATTTATAGAAAGGCTGATTCATCTGTACATTACATACAAAGCACGTATAGCAATCAGACAGTGATCTCATCAACCAGACCACATCTGGTGGCAGTCGGGCTTGTTCTGTGATGGGATCTTGGCTTCAGTCAACCAGGTGTAAATATAATTCCGACAGCTTGTTCAACATTTGACTAAATTACAGCATCTGCCCACAAGTTAAAAACAGCAGATCACCACTTCTAACTTTGGCATCAATTCTGCCTACACGCACAATTTGCATACACAGGATTATAATGAGGACAAATTTGAGGAAAGTATGTAATTAATAGCAGGTGTACAGTACTGCAAGAGCCATACCATTATCTAGATAACATACCCTGGTTCTTTTTAAAACGCCAGGTGTGAACATTGTAGGAGAGATGGACAGGGAGAACATAAAATAATGAAAATGAGGTGTGAAAAGATTCTGGAGAAAGTGCCAACTCTCTCTCTGTCTCTCTCCGCATGGTGTAATGACAGAGGAAGAGTCGTGACTGCTGGCTTATCATTATTAAAACGCTCCACATTCTCATTCTCAGATCGAACCTGGATTCATCAGGACTAAAAGGCAAATATGTTTGACACGTCAGAGTCAATTAGGGCAAGTAACTGGGCGTGTGTGTGTGTAAATGAAAAAGAAAGAAAGAAAGAGAAAAAGCTGCCAAGGACAAGTTGTCATCATCAGAACAATGTGGGAGGCTGCTAGACTGACTACTGATTGGATCCTGACGGGAGGGTCACGACAGCTTTTGTTGCATGTGGGTTCTATTATGTTTAAAGGCGAGGGAGTCTGTGAAGAAGCTTGGGATAGACTTCATATACTAACCTGTGTAAGTCTGTACAATGTGTTTTGTCTGCCACCTTCATGGCAAGGATCGTCAGAGAGTGAATGAAATACTGTGTGCAAATGCAAGTGTTGGTAGCTGTAAGGCCACCAGGTCTGTGTATGTATGTGTGTGTTTGGTTGTTAAGCACCTTCTCCGTCTTCCTATCACCACCTTAAATCTCCCATTTGGTGGAGGCTTTGGCTGAAAAGACTGTGTGAAGCCAGTTGCTGTCAGTTTACACGCACACTCACGCGCACGCGCACGCACACACGCACGCACGCACGCACACACACACACACACACACACACACACACACACACACACACACACACACACACACACACACACACACACACACACACACACACACACACACACACACACACACACACACACACACACACACACACACACACACACACACACACACACACACACACACACACAGTCTGAGCTGCTAAATAAAATAGCAGATATATGAGACTCTGCACCACTGAGCTGGCAACATCATCTACACACACACAAACATGAATACCCACACACTATCCCCCGCCTCAAACCCCAGGCCGAGACACACACTAAGAAAAACACACACATTCTGTGATGAGTTACCTGTCAGGTAATTAAATCATGTAGATGGTTTCTTCCACTACCTGTCTGGTTTAATCAACCTGCATTAGCATTTTGGACGAGACAGCTGTTTGCAACACAACAAATTAAAGGATTGTCAGTGTAAACATTTAAAGAACGAGTGAGCTGATCTCATCCTTTTCTAGTCAATGCTCGTTTTTCCACTGCATGAATATAAATGTGATAAAAAATGACGACACCTGTGGTTGTTGAGAAATTGTACTTACAGTTATACCCCAACTAACATATTAAAGGAAATACAGGGGCTCATCAAAGTCAACTTCCATCCTTCAGATGCTACAATACATGAAAAATTACATGATGATTGGAAACTTTGACCTATTGGTGGAATTGGAAGTCTAACTAAAGTCATTACTTTGAATACTTGTTCCAAAGTACATCACATACATTCAGTTGTTGAGATGCCTCAATCTGTAACAATGGACAGTGAAAACTCTCTAAAGTCATGTCACTAGGGTGCCAAAGACAATGGTAAATGGTAAATGGACTTGAGCTTGTATAGCGCTTTTCTAGCCTTCCGACTACTCAAAGTGCGTTTGCACCGCAGATCACAACTATACCCATTCACCCCATATTCACACACTGATGGCAGTGGTTGCTTTATAATGCCACCACCAGAGCTGGGGATTGAACCCCCAACCTTACAGTTGAGAGATGACTGACTCTACCACTGATTCACAGCCGCAAAATTGGTAGCTATAAAGGTAAGATTAACTGTGAATAAGGAGAGTAATAAAACTTAAATTCATCAGGAAACCATTTTAGGTTGTCAAAAAATTCAACCTATCGCTAACTCTTCAGCCACACCAACTTGTTACGTCTCTTACTCCTTCTTTAATCTTTGGAAAAAAGACATTTTTGTAAATAAGCAAGTCACCAACTGACACTCAGAGGCGCTGCTTGTCAACAGGCAAGGCAGGCAACTGCTTGGGGCCCTAGACCAGTAGGGGGCCCCTGAGGGCTCACGAACTTAATCCATAGCAGTGACCCAAAATGTGCAAATTTTGCAACAGTAAAAAACCTCCCTAAGGGGCCCCCATCTGACACCACTCACTCTCGTTGCCCTGCATTATTGCTGTGAAAACCAAAGTTTGTCAATTAAAGTCAACAAAGAAAAGAAGAGGAGAAATTATCAATCTATTGGAGAGAAAACAATAAACAGGAAATCAAGAAGAAGAGAAGTAATCGTCAAGACACGGGCAGACATGATGGTGATGAACGTTTGTTGGTTGGAGGGCCCCCAATGGATTTTTGCCTAGGGCGCTATCAGACTCTAGAATCGCCACTGCTGACACTCCCTCGGCAACAGTATTTTGCTTTTTGTTCAAAGTTTCAATGGCTTCAGAGATTGACAGTGGGCACTACAGTAAACTGTTGTCAAACATAAGCAGAAATGCATGACACAGGATTGATCGCACTTTTTGTCTATTCAATTTTAATTGGATATTGTGTAGTAGATGAGACCTTATAAGCTCAAAGTGCTATGTTTTCATGCTCCCCAAGTAAGACCATTCAGGTCAGATAATAATTACCATGCTACTGCTTCTCTGATCCGTGATGAAGAAGTCAAAATAAAATGTGTTATCTGA
This sequence comes from Tautogolabrus adspersus, assembly GCA_020745685.1. NCBI lineage: Eukaryota > Metazoa > Chordata > Actinopteri > Labriformes > Labridae > Tautogolabrus > Tautogolabrus adspersus. The sequence goes on along the minus strand of CM036551.1, from coordinate 21,875,110 downwards.
TTCCAAAAAGCACCACAAACATCAGTGACACAATCCGAGTGACAAAGCCCTCTATTACTTAGTTTCATTACACGTCAGAGGTTACAAAGTGAGCTTTGATTTCAGTTTCACAGACTCAATGATGAAAGGGGCGAACACAGAGATACAGCCTGTGATATTTATACCAGTGACTCATGCCCTGCCGACCATTCTCATTAGGGTTTTTACATTTGGATGTTATTAGGTCTTTGAAGGAATATCATGTGATGGTCTATATCAAAGCTGGATTGAATTGCAGTTCATGAATTTGTGCATGACCTCAGATAAAACTGCAGCTATTTGTGCAAAATTTAATTAAAGTGAATACATAAGTTATTGATCAGGTCAATAAATCAATCTTTTTCACAACATCAAATCTTGAGGGGAGCACTTATTCTCTCTTTCTAACTTTTAAGAAGGTTTAAAAGACCTCCAGAAGACAGAGAAGTATCACTTCACAATGATAAGTACAACTTCCCCTGCTTGGCTTTTGTTTTGCAAAGGCCAGAGAGCGAGTGTCCTCAGCTGCCCTGAGGCTTCAAAGTGTCCATCCTCGGGCTACCCTATCACCCAAAATCCCTTGAGCAAGATAGACTTACCAATGGGGAATACAACAACCCTCCAATCACCTTCCAGGCCCAAAGCAAAGTGGAGACAATATGGACATGGAGAGAAGAGGGGGGAAAGAGGTAGAGAAGGGGCAACACATGCAGCTCTCTGGGCTGAGCTAAAAAAAACAGCCTTCCCTGAGGGAGGCTGCTCAGATGCTTGCACATATTAGCACAAGTAAAGGGCAAAGAAACAGTTAGACACAAATGAGCAGAGAGGGGAATGAGGTGTGGATTACTATCAGTTAATATGAGGAGGAGGCAGTCAATTTTATAGAGAGCTACTTGCATTATATATTGGTAGGAAAAGAAGTAATGAGTTTGAGGAGAATTGGAAATGAGAAATTGGAAATGTAGACACAAAAACAGTTGAACAAGAACATTGAAATCCAAATATAGACAGTGTGACAGAGATGAACGCCTAAAGTCACAGGACACTACACAGAACTTCTCAACAACATTTAAATATTACCATCCGGTGCAATATGCTGTACAATGATTTAACAGTGTCAGTGGAGGACACTTTTTCAGTTTGCTTTATGTCTTTACGGCAGCTCCACTGGTAAGATCAGTGGTCGTGACACCCAAGGGTAATTTTCAATCTTACAACCTCTGGCTCCCTGAATACATGGGATAGATCATAAAGACGTGTAATCCTCTGCTGTGACTGTGGCAGGTAACTCAATATTTCTTCCTGTAAGGCTATACATTTTTCTTCAACTTCAGAGATGTGTGAATAAATATGTTTTCTAACTTTCAAGTCTGAGTCAGTGGTACGTCACACTAGAAATATGGAATATATCGTTCAACTTTTATTCCTAATGTTTTTTTATGTACAGCCAGAGATTCTTACATTCAATGCTGTTAATTAGTGTTGTTTTCTTAAGCTAAACCTTCAGTTTCATTCATAACAACCCACAAACTTTACTTCATTTATTCTTTAAGTCATCTTCCTCGACAATGTGCCAGCAACTTGTTAAATATTCATACACCTAGCTCTTTTACTGTTTGCTTGGTGACGCAGGTGCAGGATACATTTATCATTTATGTCATGGTTTTGGTCTTTATTCTTGTATTTCAGAGTTTCGGTTTCATGTTTTAATTTCTATCCTAGTGTTGCTTGTTTCCCTTGTGTGTGTTGTTTATGTTTCCTAGTTTGGTCTCAGTGTTACCTGATTTATTTTGTAATTCCTGATCTTGGTGTTTCCCTTGTGTTCGTCTTTAGTGTTTCCTGTGTTACTTTGTATCCTTCTATGTTCTTGTCTGTATTATGGTTACATTCTTGAGTTCTGTGTGTCTTCAGTGTTTCATGATTTACTTTGTAGTTGTCCTCAGTGTGTCTTGTCTTGTGTTCATTCCTGCCTCTGTGTTTCCCTCCTGTTCTGATTGTGAGTGTCCTCACCTGTGTCTTGTTAGTCTCACCTGTGTTTGATTACCCCTGTCTATTTAGTCTCAGTGTTCCTTCCCTCGTGTTGTCAGTTCATTGTTTTATGTCAGTGTCGTATATTTGTGTGGATGTCCGTTCATGTGTTTTCCGTGTTTCCTCGTGGCTACCTTTGTGATCCCTTTTGGATTTATTATTTAAGTAAGTTTTTGTTTGCCTTTTTGTTTAAATAAATATTTTTCGTTATTCTGCACTTGGTCCTCCTCCTGTTTCCAACCGTGACAATTTCGTCCTTTTGAATTATAGGTTTGAATGAGGTTTCTTTTATACCATCCAGGTTATTTCTGGCCTTGTATCTTTCCATGACTCACAAATTTCAACCTCTGGCGTGGAGGAACACACCTCCAGTCACTGTCAATACACTGGCATTTACCGCCAGCACTGCCTTTGAGAACATGCCAAATTCAATTTCAATTGGGTAAACCGGAGCCCTGAGTTCTACAGAGTGAGGGAGACAGACCCAAAGAAAGAAAAAGCTTGAAGTCCTTCATGGGCAGCTGCAATACTTCATCATTTACCAACCAAGGTTTCAGACATGAGTGGTGTGTGTGGCGAAGAGTTTGTTTCGGTGTTAGAGCTGCCGCTTTTCTAGTCAAATAGCAGTAGTATCTGGATAAGTATCAAGGTAAGTATCTTTCGGTGCACCAAACACATGGAACACCCTCCAGTTCTTCCGTCTCTTGCAGAGTTAAGGATTTTAGGATCAAGCTTCTTAGTTTCTAATTGTAAGTGTTTGCATTGATTTCTATTGTCTTTGTAATTTAGTAAATGTGTTGTGTTTTTTGCATGTTTTAAATGTGATTGTAACCTAGACGACATTGGAAATGAGGGAAACCTCAGTATCCTTTCGAGAATAAATAAAGGTTGGATGAGTAGTAAGTTAAAGCCATTGGCTACTTCATATATCAGAAAATGTTACGAGTTCCAGAGCTGAAGAGGAATGTTGTAGTTGTTAATCTGGTAAATACAAATACAGTGGCGATGACTTTCTAAAATCTGGAATTAACTATAGAGCCAAATGCAAAAATTATCCTGAATGTGTTAGCATACTGTAACCAGTAAGAAACATTGATTTCAACTAATCGTATAACTTTGTCCCTTCCTGCTTCAGTCAAGTTCATGCAGATAAAAAAATGTAACACCTGGCTAGCAAACTGGCTAACTAGTGAAAAGGGAACTTGAGACTTGGTGGTAATGTAGTAGTAACTGTGTTATTCATTCAGTATAGAGAATACAAGACACTTTTCACAACGACATGAACCTGAGCTTATGTGGACACTTTCTGTTGACTACTGTAACCTAACAACTCAGGAAAAGCACACATAAATGTTCTGCAGTAAATCCTTGAAAGTTGTATAACGTTTGCAAAAGGGGGGCAACTTCACTTAACAAAACCGCCCACTGACAAATGGGTGGTTTAAAACAGAAAGCTACAACTCCTGAATGGAATGACAGCTTCCTTTTATAATGCTGATCAACCTGTGGCCAGTGGTAGAGTTGATTGTCTCTCAATCGGAAGGTCGGGGGTAAGTGTGACCTGCGGTGTAAAAACGCTGAGTATACATAAGACTAGTGAAGTGCTATACAAGCTCAAGTCCATTAACCATTACCATAGATATTTACAGTGGACCAGCAATCTCCAACAAACCAACACAAGGCAAATACCACTGTTGGTATGAATGACTTTTTGTTTGTTCTGTTCCCATTTTGGGGTCAGATCTACAGTAATTATCTTGAGGTCTGTCTCTACTGTATCAGTCTGTGTCCAAAAAGACAATTTCACTGTAGGCTCTGAAGGTCCCCGATAAGTTCACACAGGAGAATGTGTCAAATCATACGCAGAGAAGATAGAAAAAAACGATATTCAAAAGAGCACATATGCACCTGTACCATAAGAAAGACAAAGACATGTATGTATTCTCTCCAAAATGACCACAAACAGGGGTCCAAACTAGGTTTTGTTAGAATGAGTCCAAGGTTGGTTAGGTAGGAAAGGAGTAATAGGTGTGTTTGTGTGTGTGTGTGTGTGTGTGTGTGTGTGTGTGTGTGTGTGTGTGTGTGTGTGTGTGTGTGTGTGTGTGTGTAGTCTAGGGCAGTGTAGTGAGAGGATACAATTTAAGGCAGAAGGAAGAGAGTCCTGATTTATTTTTCTAGAACTACTGATTGCTGCGTTCAAGGGCATTGCTGGTAAAGCTGATGGATGGGGATTGTTTGCACTTCTCTCTCTCTCTCTCTCTCTCTCTCTCTCTCTCTCTCTCTCTCTCACCGATCAGACACTCCTGGAGTCCGCCAACATAACTTTTCCCATGGGCAAGAAAAAAATGGGGGGCTGGACAATAAAAAAAGCAATTCGTCTTGGAAGCGATTACTGATTTATTTTGCTTCACAATAGTCCAGTATTGAGGCTGTTTGCACTCTGCGTCTGCAACTATATGAAGAAAAAAAGAAAAAAAAGTATCTGTTGTGGAAACCGAAAACATTTTGTGCTCCCGAAAATAATATTACATCTTCTCTCAACGAAGAAAAATGGTCAACTAAATAGTCCTCTGTCTACTCTATGTGTCTCAATACAATAATATCCTTCTCGAAAGCAATTGTACTCACAACAAAATCCACACATATACACACACTTTTTATTCTAACAATGTGTTTACTGTTGAAACCCTGTCAGTCACACAAGGTCAGATTCAGGCAAGTACTGTAATATGCTACACACACACACACACACACACCTTTCAGGATAAAAGAGCTGAACCGATTTCAGTGAGTGAAAAGTGTTATGTGTAAATGTGTTACAAAAATGACAGACTATTTTTATCTCAGCTATTATTACACCGATTCACCCTTAAAGCTTCTATGTGTGTCATGCTGTAAATGTCAGTAAAAAACAGCACTTCAAATAAAAGTTGAAAATAGCGCACTTTGTGGGAACTGTCATAGCGTCGTGTTCCACTGCTGTCCTGTCCTGTGTACATTTGAAGTGTTCCTGTACTTATTAAAGTTTCCATTCAAAACTGCAGTGGTCTAGATATCCTGAACTTGCTCAGCAGTTCAGAGAAGTATGTTTTTTACAATCTCAAAAAAGGAATCAACGAGGCGCAGAGATGGCCTAGTGGTTGGGCAAGCCCCATATACAGAGTTTGTTGTCCTCCAAGCAGGCGGTCCGGGTTCGAGTCTGACCTGTGGCTATTTTCCTGCAAGTCATTCCCCACTGTCTCTCCAATTTCCTACTCTATCCACTGCCCTATCAAATGAAGGCAAAAAGCCCCAAAATAAATCTTTGTAAAAAAAAGGACTCAACATTTACCAAAGTGCAACTCAATCATGTCATTCTTTAGACCCTCCTGCCTCCTAAATACCAACTTATTTCAATGTATGCATCTTCACTTTGTAATAAAGGTTTTCAGTTACACATTTATGTCTTTTATGAAGTTACAATATAAGATGTTGAAATTAACCGTTGGCTAAAGTTATTTCTAATGAGGTAAACAAATATTAGAGTAACTCTCGTAGCTTTAAAAGCTCATGCTAGCAGATTAGCTCCATACACATCAACTGTTTTGTGATTGTGTCTAACACTGGATCACTGTATAACTGCTACTATGCGTCCTCCTGTCAAATCAACCACTCCCCTGATTTGCCTTATTATGCACTTTTTGTTTATCTTTAATAAAATCAAAACAGATGAGGTGACACCAAAACTGTTTGTGTTTTTTGGTACCAGGCTGTAAACGTTAATTATTTCAGCTGTTAATATGGTCATTTTAATATCGAGCTCAATTGGGGATTTCATGGCACTTGGGGCCAGCCTCAAGGGTCATTCAAGGAACTGCAACTTTTTGCACTCTCGCATTTACTTGGTTTTGAACACAGGAGTTTGCTGCATGGTTTGATGCACCAATCCATCGCGTGACATGCTTTTAGGTTGCTGGCCAATCAGAAAAAAGGGCTTTAAAGGAGGAAGAGACGGGGGCTAAAATAACTTGTTTCGATAGAAGGTGAACTAAGTATCTGCATATGGCGAGAATTAAAAAAGGGTCTCTTTGATCCGTAAATCTTGCAGAGTAACTCTGACATTTTCCCTGGATACATATATGGATATAGAGCTGAAATGAGCATAACAGGTTCTCTTTAAGACTTAAACGTAAGTCCAGATAACCTTTATAATATTATCACATATTATCCTTTAGAAATGTCACTCCAGTGCCACAGAAGATATTAAACAGTATTCATAAGCTAAGTAGTATGCCTGGTAACTGCTGAACTGAACTCTATGCAAAAACATTGGGAATGTCCCTTTAATCATTCAGAGTCAGAGTGACATCGACAAATTAAAAAAATACTTAGGAGCGATAAAAATAAAGTATTAATTTAACAACCTACTGGGAAACACCAGCCATCGATTTTACCATGAAGTCACATTATAGTTTAGAGTATCAAAACAAAAAGAATCAATGGATACTTCCATGCATATTGATCAGAATGAAGCAGATATGCAGGCTAATGTGTGTGAGTGCGTGTCAGTGGTAACATGGACCCATTCTTAGCTTGTGCCTTAATTATACAAACACAGTTGTTTGTATTGATGATCCAGAGCGCGCCAGGATCTCATTGTTAACTCGCTGCTCCTGCACGCACATTTTCGGTCAATACACACATGCGCACATGAGCATAAGAACACAAACATTCAAATGGACATGTATTAAAACATAGAATATTTAAAGATATTTTCTCTTGGCTCGCATGAATAGTTGTAACCAACATTTTCATTAATGCAACCCCTTCAATCAAGTGACATTTGGAGCACGCACTTTGGTGTTATAAATGAGATATTAAGAAATATTAATAAACTAAGACCATTTACACATCGCCTTTCCCTTCTGCTGCTCTTTAATTACCCCCTATTGTCTCCCTCTCTCCTTCTATATTAAATAGTGACCAATTTGAGTGTTACAGAGCTGCAGAACAGCGAGCTTAAACAGCAATATTTGAAGAATGTTCGCAATAGCCCAGCTCTATCCTCAATTTCCGTTACTTTCTCTCACACATGCACAAGTATACAAAAACACTAGGCAGCTAAAAGGGTACACATGCAGAGCTGTGAGACAGCAGTGTTTACTTGACTGAATTGCCTTGCTAAAATTGGTGGGTACTGCTTCACAGTGGTCTATGAGTATTGCACTGGACAGGGTCTACATCAGCTGAAGAGAGCAGAGGTTGAAAAGCAATAGTGTTAGATAAGGAGAGTTAGGTTCAGTGCACTTTTGGACCCGATGTTCCCAGATGCTTTCGGGCAGATGTGTTGCCTCTATTCACAGGCGGCATGGTAGCAGTGATCCCCCAGGGATCAGAGTTACCAGACACACACAGATGGTAGACTGTTACATTAGGGTAACCACTGAAATGTTACACAACCCCCCTTTTTAGATTGTTCATATTGTTCAAAATTAGTAGGTAGGTTGAGAGTCCGGTGCATCCGACTATCAAGCAGTATTTTATACATACGGCCTTAAATTTGAATTGAGAGGTGAATGAAATAATGATAAATTTAACTTAAATGGAAGGGATAGTTTATCTTAATTGTTCTGAGTGAAGTACGTTCTTGCAACTTATTTTCTAAGGTTTTAGAAAAAGTTAGCAACCAGCTTATACAGTATCTGACTTGGATGAGAATGAGGTTTTAGATACATTTCAGCCCTATTTCCGCCAGCGTCATCAAACAGAAACTGCTCTCGTTAGGGTCACTAATGATCTGTTGATGCAGGCCGATGCTGGAGAATGCTTAGTTCTGGTTCTGGACCTCAGTGCAGCTTTTGACACATCCGAACACAATGTGTTGATTGAGAGGCTCAAGCAGCGGGTAGGTGTCTCTGGCAAAACCTTAGACGGATTCTCCTCATATTTATCTGAATTTAAATGTTCAGTTATTGTCGGTAAACATGCTTTGTCTGTAGATACCCTGTTTTGTTGTGTTCCCCAGGGTTCTCTTCTAGGTCCTCTGTTGTTTTCTTTGGTGCATCGTATAGCAAAGAAAGTTCATGTTAAAGCATTTAACACTAAAGGAAATCATCTTGAACATATTATAGGGGCGGCTGTGGCTCAGTTGGTAGAGTCGGTAGTCTCTCAACCGGAAGGTCGGGGGTCCCCAGCGCAAGCAGCATCATGCCGATGTGTCCTTGGCCAAGACATGAAACCCCAAGTTGCTTGTCAGTGGTGTATGATGAATGTGATTAGTTACTTGTGATTTTGGTGTGAAAGCGCTTTGAGTAGTCAGAAGAGTAGAAAAGCGCTGTACAATTAAGCTCAAGTCCATTTACCGTTATCTCATCACATAAGGGAAAAATGCTGCTCACAACCACACTGTCCTGAGCTGAAAAGGCAATTCCCTGTACTGTCTGATACAAAAGCATTGAATCTTTTCCTTGAGCCTCTCAAAGGGGAAAATAACAAACCAAAACTTAAACCATTTAAAAAAAGTGTATTTTGCATTTTGGTCAAATTATGCCTTTGCTATGATAAAAATGAAATGAACCTCAAAACTGTATTTTTTTATGTTGTCATTTATATAAGGCAAAACTTTCTTTTGAAAAGGGTACATACAGTTCTTAACAACTAGACACTTGTCCAAAGAAAGCTACCATGAACTGAAAGTGGAAATTTTAAATGTATTAGATAAAAAACAGTTTAATCAATTCATCCTTATAATTGTACATGAACAGGCCTAAGACTGCCTTCTGGGCTGAAGAGGAAAAAAAACAACCCTTATTTGTTTATCGGCGCTTTAATGAATGGATGATCAATTTGTGGAGAGACTGTGCAGGGAAAAAATATTTGGATGAGAGACCACATTCACATTTCAAAGTCCCATTCCCCTGTTACATATCTTTAATTCTTTTTTAGGAGACAGTTAGCTGAAACTCATTTGTATTGTTGATCAGACAAGACAACAAAATCGACTGGAATCACCGTGGGCTTAAGTTGACTTTGAAAGGCACTATTTTATAAAAATAAAAGTATTATTTCACAAATCCAAAAAAACAGTTTGCTGATTAATTAGAGCAAATATCTGTTAATCACTACCTTATTTTCAATGGTTATAGTGAGAATGAAAGTTGAATAATATAAAACTGTTGTTGATCGGTCTTTACCTGGCTAGCTTATATGTGTGTCTGGATAAATTGTTTATTATCTATTTATTTATTTGTATTTAATATCGTTTATTAATCCCAGAGGGTGAACTGGTTTTGGACTCTGTGATTTAGAGACATGCTAGCAGAAGCAGAATATGTGAACACATGAATCCTAGCTGGTATTATCAAGTGCACATCACACAGAAAAATCAAACTTACTTTCGAGATATCTCAGTCTCAAACAACTAAAAGTGTTTAGGTCATGGGTCATAATGCAAAAAAGTTCAGAGCTGTGATGAAAGTGAATTCATTTACACATCTGTAATACAGCACGTGTTTCACTGGTTACATACCCTGCTACCTCCATATGCACACAGACACACAAACACGCACTCATCTCCCACTTGTCACACTCTGAGCCCTTCATCACACTTTCATTTTCTGATTGTGTAATCTGAGCCCACACACACGTTCACCTTCAATAAAACACACATACATACAGACAAACACATCTCCTTCCACTCACCTCCTGAGCCACGAGGGACGAGATGCGCACAGCCCTTCGGACCCTGGCGTTCCTTCCCCCCTCCTGGGGGAGGCTGTCTCGCCCACTCAGCGACATCTCGCTCATCTGGTCCACCCAGGAGCCCCGGCCCACGGGCACGGGAACATCCCACCGGGCTTCCCCCGTCCCGGCCCAGCTGCCCCCCCCTCACCCTCCCTCCATCTGCACTGCCCCGTCCTGCCACTCCGTCGGCCGTCCTCCCCCCTCCGTTTTCCCCCAGAGACGGAAAGGGTGAAGGCGGCAGCACAGCTGGCACTGTTGGCACCGTCACTGTGCCCCCAAGACCTCTTTGCTTCCTCCTCCACCTCCTCTTCCTCACCCTACTCCCACGTTGACCACGCTGTCACTGGTCGGACCCCAATACTCCAGAAGCGACAAAGAGTTTTGGCTCCTGGGGTTCTTCCCTCTTCCTCCCCTCAGTCTCACTCTGGTGGAAGTCTGGTCAGCTCTTCCTCAGTTTCTCTCACTCTTTCTGTTTGTCTGTCTTTCATGTTTCTGTCCCTCTGTCTGTGTCTCATTCAGTCTCTTGGGGCCGGTAGAGGAACAGAGCTCGTATCAGATCCACAGCTGTAGCTGGTCTGACTGAGCGCTCAGCCAAACTGCTACTGCTGCTGCTGTGGAGACTTCCCTCTGCTCTGCTCTGCTCTCTCTCTCTCTCCCTCCCTCTCAGCTTCTCTCACTCTTCTTCTACACAGGATCTCTCCCCCTCCCTTATTATTACAGGATCTCTCTCTCTCCAAACTGAACTCGCTCTTTATCCAGAATTTCCTTTTGTTCTGTCTTTCAATATACCTGATCTCCCTCCCTCCCTCTCACTCTCTTTCCCTCTGGGGTGTCTCTCTGTTGCTCTTTTCTGCTTCTTTGCAACCCTCTTTTCCCTCTGCGTCTTTATTTAAAAAAAAAAGTCCAATCTCTCTCTGATCTCTCCAACCTGACTCTCTTTCTTTTTTCTTTTTCTGTCATCCCTCTTCATATCCCTCTTTATCTAATAAAACAGTATAGGCGCATTTTCTCTCTTATAGAGCTTCTTTTCCAATACCACAATTCTTAGTGTACTCCAAAGTCAAACACACATGGTTATTTCTTCCATTCCCTCCCTTACTGTGTCTCTCCTTTTCTTTCTCTGTCTCGGTCAGTTTTTGTGTTTTTTTTTTCTATCTTCTACAAGGCACACCAGGTAAATATTGCTTCCCTTTTATAGGCAACTTAAATTGATTTAAGCTTAAACCAATACATTAAACCATGTCATTAAAACTTCTATGTGTTGGACAGCTCTGTGCACATGTACTACAGCTTGGTAGGATGGCTCCTGGTTACAAAAATATCATATGCAACACTTTTAGTGAAAGCTTTGAACTGATATCATCTCTAAAAGTTGCCATACTGTTTCAAAGAGTGTGTCTGATTGGTCATTTGTCTGCAATGATTGAAGGGGGGAATACAGTTTTTATCAATCAATGTATGACTTTGACAATAAAGGGAACTTTTCTGTAACCACTTTCAATAGATTTATTGAAAAAAACATGTTTCTTTAAATTGACTGTCTGATCCTGTCCCTCTATCCCCTCTCTTTCCCTGCAAATCCCTGCCTGTGTCACGACTAAATGGTGTCCCAAATGCGACCCCGTCCTCCATCCCTCCCTCTGTCCGTACAGACAGCCCTTGCAAAACCCTCGACATCTCTCTCTCTCATCCCCTTCTGTTCGCCTCATTACTGGACATACTGCTGGATTAGTGAGTGTGTGTGAGTGTTTTTGGATTGTGCCTCAACAGCTTCTGTATGTCACTCTCTTCGTCTCCCTCTTTTAGTGCTTCATTTTTTTCCCTCCTGGAGTTTCACTTCAGTTACTCGACTGCCAAGCTTTAAAAAAAAAAAAAAAAAAAGTGTAGAAAATGTCAAGTTTCTGAACCTAGAAACTGCAGCTATTTCTTGTTTTCATGTTTGTTTCTAATCTGTATCTAACACGTTTTTCACTATGGTTCAAGCAGCATCAATGAAAGTTATTAATTATTTACAAGAATGGCTCATCAATTATGTCAAAACATTAACAATGTTGTTTGTCTTAATATGTTGTTTGAAAAATACGTCTTTTTTGAGTTCAAGCCGCATGTGAGCAGCCCTCCTGGAGTGTCTCAGAGCTCGAACCGACACCCCCTGTGCTGCTCCTCTGTAGCTCACATCTACCTCTGACCTCCTTTGTAGGAGCAAGAGAAAGAGGATTTCCTTCCAGGTATTAAAAAAGTATTGGATAATGATTTCTTGAATTATTAAATACCATCTGCTCCTCTGTGAACAGAGTAAGCTCTATAGCTCAGGAGGGCCCTTCAGAACAAGTTTGAAGTGTTTGGATTGTTCTTCAAATGAAGCCTTGAGGAAAATTCATGTCGTGAGGGAGGCTTTCTTGTAAATGAACCATTTGCAATGATTGTAATAACTATGCTCACATAGATAGGGAACACAATCAGCGGCATTGTTGCAGAGGCATATGACAGAGATTAAAACCAACAGAGCTTGTGATAGCTTGCGTCATAACGGCCAATCATTGGTCTTCGGCAGTAGCCATGCTTCATATTGATTTGTTGTGAGCCTAATTCCATGACTGTAGGTTATGATTCATACAAAATGATGGCGGTTCCTGTTGACCTAGTTTGTGTGTCTGTGGAGGTGTGTGCATATTTGTGAGTCATGTGGTGAAACCTTCTGTATCTGAAACTCAAACATGAGTATGTCTTGGACAAACCTTAAAATGAACAGATACGTATCTGCACGTTTTAATGGACAGCAGGGCCAAAGAAAGGAGGGAAATAATAATAACTGCAGTGGCCTGGAAATATTCCTTGATGAATGACACTGTGAATAGTGCTTTATGAATCTCATTACAAAACCAAAATTGTTTCAGGCAGAGCGGTGTGTGTGTGTGTGTGTGTGTGTGTATAAAATAGGGAGAGGGAGACACACGGTTACACTGGTAACACACTGCTGGCTCTGCATGAATGGGGAACACAGAGCTATTAACTAGAAGCTGCAACCAACACACCCCCCCCCCCCCTCCCCTCACACACGCACGCACGCACGCACGCACGCACGCACGCACGCACGCACACACACACACACACACACACACACACACACACACACACACACACACACACACACACACACACACACACACACACACACACACACACACACACACACACACACACACACACACACACACACACACACACACACACACACACACACACACACACACACACACACACACACACACACACACACACACACACACACACACACACACACACACACACACACACACACACACACACACACACACACACACACACACACACACACACACACACACACACACAAATAAACACAGAAAATCCAAGTCCAATACTGTTGCTCATTAAATCAACAACATTTAAAAATTAGGATAAAACATTGAGGTTTTTTTACACATTCTTGCACACCATATCGGCCCCTCAAATGACAACAATGTTAAACATAAGTAAAGACCTCAAGTCTGTTAAATTGTAGAAATACAAACTGTCTGACATTGCTCTTTAATTACAAGGTTTTAACCAGGAAATATCACTCTTTCTCTGATACCTCTTTTCCCTTAGGGCCTACAGGCGGAGCTGCTGCTAACTTTAATTTGACCTAAAAAAAAAACATGAGTGAAAGGATACAGTTAAACAAGTGAGTTTTAACAGGAGAAAAGTTCTCACCACAAAATAAAAAAGCTGCTGTATGCATGGGAGACTCATAAACATTCCTCATGCAGGTATAAAAAAAAAGTTGTTTAAGCACACAGATGTACAACTTTAGTGCAGTAAAAATATGTCTTCGAAAACAAAAGAAACTCCAACTTCAACTGGAAGTTGAGTCACCTCAGGTTGAGTGAGGTTGTCCCTTATGCATACAGATGTGATTTTTTAGGAACTCTATACACACTCTATATACATGCACACACCTTTTCTCACTGAACTTAGGCTTTGTAGCAACCACCAAAGACATGACTGCAGTTAGAGTCAGAAAATACTGCAGCTTATAGAACTTATGTAGATTCTACCATTTACACTTTCAAGCCAAAGTTGTGCATGTAGTTCTTACAGCTCTGTTGTTTATGTCCCCTGCAGGTCCATGCAGGCTGTCAGCTCATCTTTCCTCCAATCAGAATGGATCTCTATGTCTCTTTCATCTGAGAGCCTTCATAAATATTACACACAGCAGCAATGTGGACCTATATGCCAACACCGGGTAGCTGCTCTGATGGATGAGGCAGAGTTTGACCCTTGCAGTCTTTGCAGATATGAAGTCTGACACTGAAAACACAGAAACGACCTTGACCGCGGATCACTCAACATGAAGAAAAAACAAGTGTGAGCTGATGTTTGACCCTGCTGCTCAAGTGTTGCTTTGATCAGGTTTTGAGCCTCTCACCAGTTTTCCACATTTCTTTCCCCATTGCTGCTGGTTTACTCTGTAAATAAAGCCATATTTAGATAGTAAAAATAAACTGTCTGCTCACACCGCGATCGAAAACATCTCCAACTATAGACATGATGTTTGGTCACACAAGCTTCAGAAGTTTCAGTCAAAGGCCAAAGCAGGCGCAGTCGACTCATTGCATAATCTTGTTTATGTCCTGCCCCTAAAATTCAGACAAGCATTTTGCAGTGCTGGAGGCACTGTAAGGACTCTGATTATGTCACTCATCAGGAAACTGTCTATAGGTGTGTGGTAATGTCTGTAGAGAGAATTTGAGCTTATTGATGTTGGAAACCTGACATTTTGTAGGACTGATAAGAATGATGCATAATAACGTTTAGTTCCTCTCTGAATGTGCATCCATAGCACACACACTCAACTAGCTACAGCCTCATGTAACAATGAGCTGACTCTCTACCTTTCCTGCTCCTCCATTCACTCATAATTGGCTCACAGACATCATTTATCATTTGGATTGTGCACTCCCTCTCTCTCCCTCCTTCCCTTCATCTCTCTCTCTCTTCCCTCCCCTCCAGCAGACCCGGGGAGACGCCGGCTCTTTTGTTCTCATCCAGGTTGCCGAGCGGAATAAACTCATATTTAATCACAGATTACGGTGGCTCCCTGCTCTCCATTTCCATTACTGGGCTCAGATTCTTCCCAGTCATCGCTCTTCCACGGGGCGGAGACAGAGAGCAAACTTATTAGCTATCATAACGCGATCTGGACTGAATTAGAATAAAGTGCAGAGGCTGAGGTGACCACATCTGTGACGAATAAATCAATATTGAAATGAACACGTGGACAAGATGAGCTTCGAATGATGCTTACAGATGCTGCTCTGCAAGGACACATTGAGACTGAGGGTTTGTTTCTCGTGTTGCATTTAGACACTGCAACGTTCTTAAACACTTTGAATAAATGTGAGTAAATGATGTGCAAAGAAGTTTGTTTTCTAGACAGACGTTCAAGAATCTGTGGAGCAGGAAAGAGAGTGTAATACAGGTAGAGCTGAGTGAGTGAGCAAACAGGGTTGTTCAGTCTGGAAATACTGTGCAGATGGCTTTGTGAAACACTAGGACAAATACTAATGGCTTTTAATAACAAGCAAAAACAACCACACAAGAAAGAATGCAAACCTAGGATCTTGATCTGCATACATACAGTAGATGTTGTGAACTTGACAAATACTCACAATTAAGCTTCTCAATACAGTTTTTTTTTGTATTCTGCCTCTAAATCCCAAACTCCCACACTCTACAATTGGTGTGAAGAAGCATTCACTTGTTCAACACTTTTGATTGCCTCATCGAAACCCTTGATACAAGCATGTAGGGCTCACCTGCTTCTGTGGTGTTGTTGTGAGGCTAACAGTAGATAAGGAAAACCCTCAGTGAGCTTGCAGCTGGGATTTGTTGAACACAGAGTGAAAGCTCAGCAAATTTCCCTAGAGTGAGAAAAAAAAGCTTTTTTCCACAACAGCCACTTCAGTTTACATTACGGCTCCTGTCATTTACGTTGCCAAAAATGTGCTTTGATTTTTCTGTACAGAAAATATAACTTTGATTCTCAACAGCTGTGATGCAGGAATGGCCTCCAAGCTGTTTCCCCCTTTTTTTATACACAGCACATAGAAAAAACAACAACAAGTAGTACTAAGTATATGATAAGGATATAGAGCAGTGAAAAATCCAGATGTAATGGTCTGTCAAGAGGCTTAAAACCCGCCTCAGCTCCAGCTCTCAGCCTGTCGTTAGGTTGACTGAAAGTTAGCTAAGACAGGATGTCCAGCATGGCGGCTGCTGCCGATGAGCCTACGGAGCCTCCTGCAGTAACAGATGGATGACGTCACTCAGGCTTCGTCCATTTTGTCCAGTCAATGTGTAAAACTTAAAAAGATGTACTTGGTATGAAAAACTGTCCAACCGTGCGTGCCAGCAAAGATGTTTAAGCTAAAATAATAAGGGGGGGGGGGCTATTCAGACTGCTGTATCAAGGCGCAATATAAAATCCCTGTTTTGCCTTCCATATGAATGCCGCAGAGGTGTAATGGGAGGACAAAGTCATCCCCCCTCTATACCGTCTTCTGAGGTAACAGAGACAATATAATGTACAATCTGGCATGTTTTTATGAAGTCACCCCCCAGTGGCTTTAAGAAAATTGCAAATCTAAGGCTCCTCCATTTCCATGTCTACTTCCAACAACCATTAAAGGTGTATCAGACAAGCACTTTTTTATTGACACCTTCTTTACTGTTTTTGAAAGAAAACTCACCCATTAATTAGCAAATGTATCTTCTGCAAGACGTAATAATGAAAATTGAAACATGAACATGCTTTTACCAACGTTCTTCCCGTTTGAAAGTGGTAAGCTATAATTCTAACTTGTCTTCCTAAGTCCCTGGAGTTGTCTCATCAGGGTGTACATTACATTTGACAAACAGGACTTGGCCTCATAAGACAAAAGAAAACTCAGCGCTCATTTTAACCAAACCCAGCCCTGTGTGTCTGCCAAAGGCCAGGATGGGATGTTACAGTCTGCATAATGAGCGAATCTCTCCCTCTCTCCGTCTTTGTGTCTCTTTGGCACCCCTCAGCAGGCAGTTGTTACTACTGCGCTACTGTGCTCCTTCACAATGGACCAGACAGCAATATTTAATTAGCTCTGGGGGTTGATTTACACAAATACAATGGGCGCATCAGTTACTGTCTTGTCAATGCCCCCCATTGGTGGTGGCTGCGAGGGGGAAATCATGACAAATGATGTGTGAACACTACTGCAATGACAGCCATCAGACAGGTGTGTGCATGTGTGTGCTTTGCAGTGTGTATGTGTTAGCCATGGAAGCTGTGTGTTATCCTCATGGTCATGTGTTGTATGGTGATATGACTACATGTCAAGGGATAAAACTGGCAGGTGTGTGTTTGTGTGTGTTTTGGGTTGGACAGGTGCACCTGCTCCACACACATCACATCATGCTGTGTGACCCTCGCCATGTTCGTGTTGTCAGTGAAACCAGAGGAGCAGCAGCGTTTTAATGTGATGCAAACACGTGTTCCTCATATTATATCGTACAATAAAACATTAATCTGCTGACCTGGCCTGTGCGACAAGAATATTAAAATGTGTACTAATATCACTGTCATGGGGCATCTGTTCCGGTGGCACAACATTTCTGGATATCTGCAATCTACCTCTCTTCCCTGAACTGACCCCTCCACCATGCTGCCTCAGGATGGCCAAAAACTGCTCTAATTATTACAGTGATTGGATTTCCCAACAAATGTCTTGGAAGGACTCTGAGAGGTCAAACCTTTTGGAGGGAGGACTCCCCAGCCTAATTGACTGTGTAAAGAAAATGACTTTAAGTACAATTTATTTCAGACTGCCATCTGAGTTTTATGGCACAATTTTCTTTTAGATGTCAGAAGGTGCAAATTTTAGGAGTTTAATGGGAATCCTGTCCACAAATAACCTTGGATCTTTTTAAATTATATTTCATCAACGAGTTAGGAAGGCCTGGGGACAGACAATGCAGACCTTGGATTTTTCTTGGATGGCTTTCTTATTAGGTTTTCCCGTATCAGTGTCAGGCATTAGTGAAGTTGGTCGTGACAGAGGCCCATATGGCTGGCACTGAAGGTGCTGAAAACAGCATCAGTGAGGAGTGTTGGTGATAAAAAAGTAGAAGATCACTCCTAACAGCCGCTCCAGAAGACAATAAACACTTACTTCATTGGTACATTGGTGGGCTTATGTCGAAGAGTACCTCATCATGAGGCCAGCTATAGCCTTGGCCATCATTTTGAAAGATCTTGGTGTGCAAATCAAGAAATAAAAACATGTAAGGCCCCGTGTCCACCTAGCGTTTTTTTCTCAGCGCCAGTCTTTTTTCAGTTGTTTTCAATGGGTAAGGAGCGTTCGCAACAGAAAGCAGCCGCCTGGATGAAAAGCGCAGCGCCCAGCGTCTTTTTAACAAGCGCTCTGCCGTTTTTGTGCGGCCACTCCAAGCGTTCAAGTGGAAAATCTTCCAACTTTTCAGAAAGGCGCTGCTGACGTCACCGGCGCTCTTTTGAAAATGTATGATATTTGGTATGAAGTAAAGGTAAAGGTATGAATTTTAGCCTCCTACAGATCGTATCTTCTATCCTCATCCTCTTAACTCCGTGTCTGCTGGGGTAAAAAACTATCTCAAATATAAAACATGCAATAAAAAGTAACGGGGCAGTGTCGGTCATACAGCGGCCGTTGTCAACACACTGTTGTCATAGACACATAATTTATCGTTTCAAGGGTCTTTTGACAACCCACTCATTTCAAGGTTGATTCAATTGTCACTTATATGGTCCTCTCAACCTTAACAATTTGTCTTTCGCCCACTGTTGTAACTCAGTGCTGAAATGGTCAGTTTATTTATGTTGACAGAGAAAAATGAGTCAGCAAGAAGAAAAAATACATGTGCTCTATGGAGGCAACATGCAGTGACTGTAATACACAAACATGTCACACATAAATGTTCCTGATTTTTCGACAGCCCCCACAACAGTGTCACTGAGAAATTGCAACTCCCACAAGGACCAGAGTGCAACTAATGCCACTTTGTATGCTGCATAATATGCTGTGGAAGACATGGTGTGCAAATCAAGAAAAAAACAACACATATAAGACGGGCTAAGCTCTGCCTTTCAGCATGATTGTGGACCAAATATTCTTTGTATAATGGAGACTGAAGGCTCTAAATTAACCAAAGAAGTGAACCTGAAGCAGTTAGCCCAGTACAGAGTGGTTCGAAATATGGAATAAAGCAGATTACTCATTATATTGTGTTTAAGGAAGTTCCAGAAGATACAATACATTATTCTATTTGTCACAAATGAAGAAATTGCACACCATTTATTGCATATGAATGGTGAAGGAAGAGTTGAAGTATCCGTCTGATAGAGGTAACTTAGAGCAGGAAAAATACCAAGGAAATATCAGATAAATAGAGACTGCTTCATACAAGGTGGTTTAAGGATACTTTTGGTTTTCAGTTTGCCAAAATAAAACACAAACACACCAGCCGACCAGCCCCCTTGGCAGGTGAGAGAAAACGGAACAGAGCTCATTTCCTTACACCCCCCCTTCTCTCGATGATCCCCGATAACAAATGACTCCATTACTTCTCCTCTCCAAGGCTCGCGTCGGTGTCCCACTTAATGTTTGTGTACTGCTGAGGTAGGCAGCAGTGCCACCTGCCCCGAAGCCCCTCCTCCCACACACAGTCGGGGAGGGGGCCTAACTACAAGAGAGAGAGTGCAGAACGGACCCCTGGCTCATGCATCTTCCAAGGTATCCCATAATGGGACATCCCAAATTCCTTCCTTGTGTGTGAGTAATGATGTGTGTGTGTGAGTCAGTGTGAATATGTTTGAAACTACAACAGTATATGAGCCCCAATGCGCCTGTGTGTGTGTTTGTGTGTGTGTGTGTGTGTGTGTGTCTGGTGTGTGCATGACTATGTGTGACTATAGTCTTTAGAAGCCCCCCGACAGTGGACCAGGTGTTTCAGAGCTTTATATGACGTACAACATCATGACATCAGTGCTATATATGGAAATGTTACACGCCCTTGTATGGATGTATGCGTGTTTCCTACCTGCGTGTTTTTGAGCAGGTCAAGCTCATTGGTGCTTTTACAAAGACACCATCCTTGAAACTTGCAGGTACACTGTAGGCGGCAGCTATACACCAAGAAAGACAACGCGTCATACTCTGAATAAAACCCACCAACCTGAGGGAAAATCAATCAGCGCCCCAATATGCAACCGAGGACTGAAACATTTTCAGCTTGTCAAAGGATTTTCTGTATCTCTAAATATCTACCAGACAGGAGAAAGTACATCAAACTCAATATTTTGTCTATGTCAGTTCACCCTCTCCTCTCCTTATCTTACCTTGTTCTTAGAGAATGATACCACTGACGGACCCAAAGTTTAATAATTTCCATTAAATCGCTTGGTTAAAGGTATAATATGTAGATTTTTCCCACTAAAATGTCTAAAAATGGACTAAACCTATGTTATGTATTTTTTTTTTGAGTACTTACATTACCTCCAATATTTCCAACAGTTATCAACACCAGAGAAATCCTTAACAGACCGTGTCTTTTGAGGCGGCCGCCATGACAGAGCCGCCATGGAGTAGCAGAGAGAATCACTCCCATGATTCCTCGACGTCATTATTTGTTATTGTTTTGATTGAGAGCCTCCTGGTGGCCGAATTTACATACTGTGTATTTAAATCAGGAATTAGCTTTACAGAGTTCTGAATCAGGCTTTGCATAGCTAAGTTTAAAGTTTTTGTAGTTAACACTGCAAGTCTTATAATCAGCATCAGTTTGTTTTTTCAAGCAGTTCAAGCCAAGAATTGGCTAGGAACTAAAACCAATTACTGTATGATGTTGATTCGCCCATGCAGAGTGACAGACAACAACAGAACAGTTGGGATAGAACGGAGGAAACATAATTTTAGTTGGATGGCAGTGAAGGAGAAGTGGAGGTCCATGCAAGACTGCGCCCTCTAGTGGATGCATTTTTTTTATGTCCATCCGAATGTGAAGGAAGAATGGGAGTACATGGGACGTGATGGTTATATTGTTTAAAACATATGTATCTATTTTCATACGCAAAGAAAGCTTAAAAAAGTTTAAATGACACAGTTGGATACCTGAGCAGCATGAGAGTACAAGATGTGGGTGTGTTCAGTGCTGATAAATTTCACTGTTAGCAAACCGAAAGGAGGGGAGTTGTATTAGCAAGGATCAGACTCCTGGCAGTACAACGAAAGCCATGACCCAACATGACCCTTCATCACTAACGCCCTCTTTTCACCGACCAAACTTTGTTTTCTGGCTAAAGTCCAGTGTTTGCTCAGCTTTGGGACTCATCCAATGGCCTTAATTCGTCCCCTGTCACTCACTGGCTGTGTCACTGCCATAAAGATAAGTAAATAAATAAATAAATTGATAGATCGATTAACCTTCAGTGCCTTTGTTGGTGTGTGTAAGTTGTCAGGTGACAACAGACTGGAGGGGAATAACAGAGTGTGACGCACAAGGCAAGGCACCAAAAGGACGGGAAAAGGAAGACCCCAACATCCCCCCACTCTCATTAATGATGACTGTGGTGAAGAGGGGGAGATATCGGACAAAAAATGGAGGACACGATAACAAACAGATTCTGGTATCTCTGGGGACAAGGAGAGAAGGGTGGATTGGGGAGGAGGAGAAAGAGAAGGATGGGTTGGTGGAGGAGAAAGCTCCAGGGAGGCAATGGAAGGGGAGATGGAGGTTAGGAGTGAGCTGTAGGCCAAGGGCAGGGCATGTGGAGGGTGATGCACGCGGTAGATGCCTGAAGCAGCACAGGACAGCCTGAAAGTCAAGCTAGGGAGATGTAAGCACGGAAATGAATGAGCTCTCCCCTGTATTAGTAAAGCTGAGGTGCCCTTGTGCGAGGCTCCAGGATGGACATCAGAGGGGAGCTCACAGAAGTTATGGAAAGAGAGTTTTTAGTACGATGTCTGCTGGATATTTAAAGATAGGAAAACACAAAACACAGCGATGACTGATGGGACATGAAGAGAGAATCTGCTGACAAAATGAAAACTTGGAAGTTTATCTGCTTCTCCACAAAACCAAGTGAAGCATTAGAACTAAACTGATGAAATAAATCAAATAAGAAAAAGTGAAATAAAGTAAAGATAAATGACAGCAATAGGACAACAAAGCACAAGATAAGAAGAAGTGAGAAAGGTTATATTTAAGTTGCACTGGATGTGATGGAAGTTTCTTTGTAGATTCTCTGAAACTGCCCTCCTCAATTTAAAACTTCAGTAACGTGGGACTCTAACTGAAAAAAATGAAAGTGGACGATGATTTTCCATCTTTACTCTGGAAAGTGAAAGATTGGAAGGCAGAGGATGGGAAAGCAAGGTGATGTTTTAAAGGCAGGAAAAATGCTCTGGGGCTTGGAAGACACACACACAGATGGCGTTGATCTTTTAATTAATGAACATCTCTGCAGTGCGACACGCCATTATGAGGGACTGGGGACCGTGTTTTACGGCCATGATCTGAGGACAGTGAATGATATATACCGCTGATATAAAGTGGAGGTCACACAAGCTTGCTGTATTTAACAGCAGCATGTTGCTGTATGTGCTGCTGTGATAAAAACTTCATGTAGATTATACTTGGATACATCGTCAGTACACATATTGTCTGTCTCAGGTCGGTTTCGCCCGTTTGTATTGATTCAACACGGAGTTTGTTCGTTTTCTCCCATAATACCCCGCGAGCCTCGACGTCATCTTTTGTTATTGTTTTGATTGAGAGTCCCCTAGCGGCGGATTTTACATACTGTACGTTTTCAGTTATCAGTTTTCGTTGGAGTACAGGTTTTCCTATTTGCTGCTATGTACTTGAACGTTACTTGATAATGCCCTTAATTGCAGCACGGTGCCATCTCGTCCAGGTTCTGTATACGAACTCCTGCCATTCTAGATAAAGAGTAAATACCTGGACATAAAGTTGTCGACTGGTTCCTTTTACGAGTAGAAGTTACCACACATGAAACCATTTCATGTCTTTGAATGAGGGGTAAACATGTTGTGTCCTCTCTCATACACATGATTTTCTCAATTTTTGGGTAAGGCTTTCCCACCTGAAGTTTGACAAAACTATATGAAGTATAATGTGTGCACTGTTGCATATAGTCTTAACAATAGTAATTTTTCTAATTTCAGTTTCAATAGTCATGTCCTTCCTTAAAGAGTCAAGCCAATCAACTGTTATTGTGGTAAGTGGTAAATTGACTTGATCTTGTAACTCTTTCTAGTCATCTGACTACTCAAAGCTCTTTCATACATTTCACATTCACCCAGTCACGCAACATTCACACACTGACGGAGAGCTGCTACTACAGCTAGTATTAGTACTATTCCATTCCCAGCCATTCACATGACGCTGGCTATGCAGTGCGAGCAACTTGGTTAAGTGTCTTGCCCAAGCACACTTCGACATGTGGCTGCCAGAGTTGGGGATTGAACCCCCAAACTTCTGGTTAAGAGAAGGCCGATTCTACCACTGAGCTACAAAAGCTCCATTATCAGGATGATATTGTCCTTTCACAAATATGTTAACATATGTTTTCTGCATGGGGATGCTCTGATGTGTAACATTATTTAACACAACACGCTTGCATGGGATGATATAGACATGATGCATTACTGAAGTACATATAGCCCAGCCGATGGTTGAGTAGACGTTGGTGTGCACTTGAATTGGTTGACAATATGTATGAATATGATATATTTGTATGAACAGCAATGAGAGTACATTTGCACAGTCATATCAGTGTGAACTGGTACAGAGTCTACATAGAGAAGGTCTATTTTCATTCCTGATCAAAAAGTCACAATATCAGCTGCCACAGGAATATCTGAGAAGTTTTTACTGCATCAGTATCATGCTCAAAAACTCCATATCAGAAAAGGCTTTCTGTAAAAGGCTTAACAGGATAAAGTCCTGTAGTCATAAATAACATATTAGAGGCTGAGAGACAAGATAATACAGACCATGTACAGTATTGGACATGTTAGACTCGTGTGATGGATATAGACAGGCACGGGTCAGAGGGGCAGTGCGGAGAGGTTGAAGGCCGGGCTAACACTGCGAGGAGTCAGAGAACCAAGGACTGGTAGGCGTGTCATCAGCATGCTATGAAGCTAAAATAGCTCAGAACCAAGGACTGCAAGGGTACATTATGAAGATGAACAAGATAAGTTGATTCTGCTCGGATAGAGACAGTGATATCCACAGTGATGGATGGATGCTGCTTTAAATTAAAGTGGTTTGTACAGAAGAAGCGCTCTTGTGCATTTTTTTACCTTGGGAAAGTTTTTATTTTGAGTGTATGTATCAAATTTATAAATCAAATTTACTTCTAGCATTCAAAATAAAATTAAAATAATATAAAAATAGCAAACATTCCCAGACTTATCCAAGGTTTATTGAGGTCTAGGTTTGACATGTGAGGAGATACTAGTAAAATAAATGGTATTGTTATCGGTTTGTCATCTTTACGCCGGCAGCTGAGATCTTTTCAGTTCAGACGCAAACCCCACTTTGATCTGTCAGGATCAGCTGTGCCGTTAAGACCTGCTCCACTGATACAACATGATACATCTGAAATGCATTCAGGCAGCTACGTGGTGACTCAAGAGAAAATAAGGCAATCATATTGAAAATATTGGATAACCACGAAATGCAACTGAGGCGCTGGTGTTGTGTTGAGAAACTGCAAGCACCTTGTTAAGCCCTGAGTATACTTGCTTTTAACAAGGCATACTCGAACGCGTGACACCCGCTGTGCGTACTCTGCGGTGGTTTGAAGAGTTGGTTGTGAACTGCCTCAGAAATTAACGCTACTCGTCCACAAGATGCAATATGCATGTAACCACTAGGAGCAGTGTAGAGTTGTATGGTGATGAGACCGGATATGACAACATAGGAGACACCAGAGAGCTGCTACAACAATGGCTGAAAGTTTTGAAGAAAAGGTAATGCATCAAGTATGCAACTACCTGCACTATCATGTGTCATTGCTGTTGCATAGCAACAAACATGCATGTTAAAATAGCTGGTGAAATATCATCTCTACTTCTAGAGGAATCCTCCAGTAACACGTGTTGTATTGTACATAGACAAGTATGTGAACATTTAGGTTCATGACGCAGCAGGTTGTCTACGCATACACGTGGTTCAGAATCAAGTATATTTGAGCCTTTACTCGTAATTCCAAGATAATTATGTAGTTAAAAAAAAACAGGGAGCACCAGCGGGCTAGCTGCTAGTTTGTGCGCATCATTTACAGAGGCTGTAGCCCCTGAAAATGGCGGCCTGGGTTCAAGTCCGACCTGTGGCTCCTTTCCCGAATTTCGTTCCTCACTCTCTCTCCCCCCGATTTCTGACTCTATCCTATGTTCTGTCTCTGATAAAGGCATAAAAAGCCCATCAATGAAAAAATCTGAAAAACAAGGCCGCTTTTTTATTTTTCGGTATGCATGCAATATCCTGTCCTCTTGTGTAGACATCATGGATATTTTCCAATATTAGATGTGAAATTGAAGATTTTGAAAAACAACAACAATGAAAATTCCGACATTTTTTAATAATCCGAGGGACCTGATACACAAAAGAAGATTGCTCAAGATTGAAGCAAAACACTACATGAATCTTTTAGCCAAAGGGAGAAAGGTCAGAGATGATTGTGTTTGTAAGGCTTGATAAGCACAAGTCCTAATAACTGCCACCACAGATGATACTCGGTAGTGACGGGAGCAGCGATCTGCAATACGTCACGCAATGTGGACAACAAATGCTTGTGTGTGTGTGTAGGTAGAGAGAGGTTACAATCCCACAGACAGGTACAAACATTTGAACTACAGTACCGGCTCTGATCATGTAATCTGAGTGTGTGTGACCTTCACCCTGCTCTAAACTCCATGTAACTCATTATGTTACCTTCAACCTCCACTTATGATTGCTACTGGCTAAGTCATTAGCGTTCACAGCACCTGACCTCCATGTTCTATTACAGCCGCGAGGACAACACGATGACTCAACGTGCTCATTAATACAATGAATCTGTGTGTGTGTCTGTAAGCGTGTTTGAGTACATATGCAGGTAAATTGGTTGCAGGGCCATGAGGATTAATCATGTACACAAACACACAAACATGCAAAGACATGCATGCATACAGAAGCCTTATTTAATGCCTACTTCACTATTCTTCAAAGTGCCCTAGTTATCTGCTGCTGGTGTTACAATTGTGCAACTATTTATTTACATAGCTTGTGTGTAGGTGTGTGTTAGTGTGTGCCTGTCTGTAGCCTCTAACACTTTTTAACCAGCGAACACTGACACAAGATGTACCCCATCTTTTTTAACGAGGATGTTTGTTGTTGGAACTGCAGACATCAATGCCTCAACTTTAAGAATTAAGAAAGACACATGTCGTTAAGTTTATATTCAACACTATCAATGGTGTCCTATCACAGCTGAAACTATAAAACATATATGTGTATGTTAGTAAAAGGTTTTTGTATGGAGCACCTGAAGACCCAAAAAGGACTAAAAAGAATATTGTGCCTGAGTTCTAGTTAACTTGTGTGCACAAGAGATTATCTTGTGCATAATTTAGATGATCACTTGTGTGCACATCATAATAACTTGGGGTAAGATAATTACGATTAATTAAGATCATGTGCGCACAAGATATTTATTTTTACTTTTTGGGACTTCAGGGGCTCCGAATCTTTGCTTACAAAGTGGAGATCTAAATAAAACCAACATTTATTGTGTTGATTAAACTTTAGATCACATAAATTGACATAAAAATCAAACAGTTGATGACATCAATCACACATATATCAGTAATTATGGGCTTTAAAAAAAATGATTGATCTCTTAATTTTGCCTAGTAGCAGAGATGGACTTTTCTTGATTTGTGATGTCTCTGTTTTTATGTCTGTATTTTGTACTTTGTTAAAAAGCACTTTGTGAGATTTATAGATAAAGTTTACTTACTTACCTAGCTTGGGATCAGGAGATCATTATTTGTGTTATCTCAAAATAAAGGTTGTTTTCCTGCGATAACTGAACCAAGTGTTATTTTATCCGGCTATCTCACGACAACAAAAGACCAGTTTCCAAAGATAGGCGGATGATTTATCACAAGAACACTCGTTCATGTGATCATACTGATTTCAGCCTTCATGATCTCGGTCATGCCATTCCGGGACGGTTCATATCTGACCTGGGATCAAAGTACAGTCTGACGTTACAATCAAGTTTGGTCCTTATGTTGACATTTTCTGCTTCAATAAATTGCTGCTGCCTAGCGGCCAGCTGTGCATGCTGACGCTGCCCTCCTGTTATCTGATAAACACTCAAAAGTAATTAGAGAAGACAAATGTTTGTTTTCTTTGTGATCTGGAGATAACAAAATAATTAAAAAACATTATCAAAATGCTAACAAAGCTCTCCTTGGCTTCTATAAACTTTGACTTTTAAAAGTCATCATTATCACAGATCATTTGTGTAAATCTGCAAAGCATTGTGTTCACTGTGGTGGATCTATAATACATTCATTCATATCCTTTAACTTACAGGAATTTACCAGTAAATACATTTTTATTCACCTTGACAAAAAGCCCTAAATGGACCATTACTACTTCACACACGTACACACTCTTACACACACCGTCTCCAACACAATGACAGATGGGATTTGACAGTTCACTTTGGGTGCCGCGCCAGGTGGGGATGACCTTTTAAGACAACTGGCAAACAGAGGGAGCAAGCAGGAGAAAGGGAGGACGAACGAGGGATAGAGAGTGTGAAGAGAGAGAGAGAGAACAGAGAGAGACTCCCACAGAGAGCCGCTGAGGCTGTGAGGGATTTGCTCTTTTAAACTGTGAATTGGTCTTCTTTTTGGAAATACCACAGGATACCAAAGTGTTGCCCCTCACAGCCAATCTAGTGGAACAAAGTACATTCAGTCTCATTGCTCTGTTTTTGTTTACACAGCCTCTCTATTCGGAACATTTTTACTCCAGTCTTTATCCTATTGTGGACACTATACTCACAAGTGGCAGGTTTATTCAGGGACTCTTAACCCCATTTTGACTGTGAACCCTTTTAAAATGATGTCACCATCTGAGGCGCATAAGCACATTGCCTTGGTACTGTCAGTCAGTGCATGAATGTGCTAAAAGAACTCATACTTTGGTGAATGGTGAACCGGCATGCATCCGGCATGCCTTATGCTGCTAGCTATTTAGACAATTCGCTACTGGTACTGCTGAAGTCAGTTCTTATGAACATTTGAACGAGTTTTATGGACAAATCAGAACTGATGGCAGCATGAGGCAGTTAAATCAGCAACACATTTGAAGTGGCTAATCGAATGGAAGCATTCGGCCAGTCTTGGGAAACATCTGTGTGTGAATGACGATGATGGAAGCATAGGAGTCTCTACTGACAAAGAGTGATTCTATGTGGCTAAAAAATTAACAAATGAACAGTAGTAAGTTCAAAATGTAACATAATGAACTCTGAACATGTGGGTTGCGTGGCAGCTCTGCTCCGGTACGGCTCTGTGGTCCCTCGTCCATCAACATTCACAGGCTGCGTGAGTGAAGCACGGAGCAGCACCGCCGGACAGCTGGAGTCCCGAGACCAAGGAGCTCCCGTGGTAATTACAGAATTAGTGTTAGATAGTCGAAGTATGTGGTATAAAACTGTATAAAACACTTAAAGTCATTGTTCCTATCCATCAAAACGGAGTGTTTTATTTTGAAAATGAACTGTACGTTTTAATGTTGTTTCGCTGTGTGACTTCCTGTCCCGCTCGATCTGCTCTGTGGTAAATTGATGGTCTGTGTTCGGCATACAGCAAAAATAGAAGCCTTGCACATCTGCTGCAGAGGGCTGCAGACTGCCGGAGCTGAGACGCAGGGCAGCGGAGCCAGTTGAAGCTCAAACACATTAACCTATCAGCTCCGTTGCCGTGGCGGATCAGAGAAGGACTGAACACGCATCTGGTGGAATTTAGTAGTAAGTGTGGACTTACACAACACTGCTGTCAGTTCTCTCTACCATACTCTGCAGGAATAAACAATAATATTTCTAAGCACTTGGTCCTGAGGCCACCTAGACCAAAATCACATTATAGTTTCCCCAAATTTAAGTTTAGGTTCAAAACAATAGGCCTACTGAAATGACAGTTTTACATAACAGTTTTCCTTAATTGTGAAATTTGGATAAATATTAATTATAATAATATAAAATGTTATAATCAATAGGTTCTCTGTGAACATTTTTGAAACGTATTCTCTTGTAGCTGCATGGACTTAGATGATTCTATGAACCAAGAAGTTTTGTTCTTAAGCTTTAAATAAAAATGTGCTACAGGAAGTGTAATACTTCTCTTCTATATACCAGACTTCATTTTCATTGAGGTCACCTTTTGGTTATTAAATTATGCTGCATGTCAAAAAGGTAAAAATTCCCCAGCAGCTGTCTAATAGTTGGCATTCAATTTAAAATATTTTCCTTAAATTTGAACTCATTTTGTTCTCCTTTATTTTGAATGGGACGTGTCTTTGCTGAAAAAAAGTACGTAACCTCTGTTTCTGTGTTGACATTCCTCTGACCCAAAGTGATGATTGGATACTGAAAAGTGCTTACTCATGCTCTATCCTACACAGTCCACTTCTGTGGAGTCAGATCTGATGTACTATGGAATGGTTTTAAAGCACGACAAAGCGGACAAAAAGTGCTGATGATTGTGACACTGCATGTCACATTGTTTGTCCTTTTCCTGAGCGGCCCTCTGCCATGACAGAGTCAACTATGTGTTTTAAACACATGGGACACTATTACAGCATGCCAACACACTCACACACTGTTCTGTAATTATACCTCTACAGAGTTGTAAACAATAACAATCTTATTCCTACGTGGTGGGTATACAGATGTATCAGGGGGTTCATGCTCCTGTCACTGCTGACTGAGCTGATAAAGACACACCACAGCCTCTGCATGCTGAACAGTGTCGTGAAAGAGCTACAGCACGGAGATTCAGAGACACTCGAACACGCCTTGGAGAACTGGCTGCACAGTGCACGACCCATAAGCTTTACTTTGTGCTGTAGTGCATGCATAATGATACAGTTTATATGGGCATGGATTGGGACAAAGTCAAATGAAAGTGAGGAATGAAGGTTTTTAGAGAGAAAAAGCGGTTTTATGTAAATATGCCAATCAACTTTGGATTGGATTTCTGACATATAAGCAGGTAGGACATACTGTATGTAAGGTTGGAAACAAACAAAATTAAAAGTAATACATGCTTTTTTGCAGACATCAATCAATAAAAGTCAAAAGTAATGATACATTGTTCTGTCATCAAATGCTTCTTGAGTCCTAAAGTTTGTAGATTCAGCGTGTTACTTTGAAAACTGTACACTACAGGGCACATAACAAGCTATGATTGAAAGAAAAAGAGGATTTCTCTAATTGCCTAATAAGGTCCTCATTTTATGGAAAGCACAACTGTCCCTACCTCTAAGATGTGGCTGGAGGATTAAGCTAGCACACACCGTTTGGAAAGGATAGGATGTGCTCTGAAGGACAGACTTCAGCAATTCAACAGAACCTGGAAACCCCTCGTGTCATATCTTGCAAATAAATCCAGTCCTCATCATGACACACACTAGACTAGAAGAGTGAAGGTCTCTGTGGGAGGAGGGAGGTGGGAGGGTAGGCGATGGGTGGGTTGGGTTTTTATTTTATTACTTTTACTTTGCTTCTTTCTTTCTTTCTTTGTTCATTATATGAAATGTTTTTGCACTTTATTTCTTTAATACTGTTACGGACAGATCTTTAGGTTTTCTTTCTTTCCAGCTCTTAATATAAGAGCAGGTTGTGAACAGGAGGTGCAGCAGCTGTGTTTTACAGCTTTGCAGCCATATGGATTCTGTAACATCTGCATCGATACATGAATTTGCAAGGAGCACATGACGATATACTGCCATATCGATTTTTTTTAGCAAAGCCCTGGTGCCAACTAAAAGATTTGAGCTGCTAACAACTCCAGGGTTACATGCACACATGTCAGGATCATTCAAACGAGTCTGGAATGTATGTTGAATGTACTTGCTCAATAAAATGTATTCAAAGTACAAGAGGATTTCTATTTTACAGGACGAATACATTAATTTAAAAATAAATAATTAAGCACAACACAACATATGCAGAAACATTGATAGGACTTCATTAAGAGCAGAGCATTTCTCAAAGTGCTACTTAAGAATATCAACATGGGAGTCATTTAAAAACTTGCCTTATGTTCTAATTGCCAAAGTTGCACTTAGTTTAGTTTTGAAAGCTTAAACTACTGAGGATTAAACACGTCAAACCGTCTTTAAGCATTAATACTGCGGACACGACGAAGCAAAAATCTATTTTTAGGAAATTACAGTTAGCTCTGTAAGTGTTTGCTCAGCACTTTCTGCTTTGGCTTCATGCTGTCATTATAAAATGACTTTGACTTTGTGGTTTCAGAATGTGAACTTGAACGCAAGGGTGTTTCCCCTGGTATCACTCAAACTTGGAGAGCTCTTCATTTGATATAACATTTGTAAAAAAAAAAGAAGTGCACAGAGAACGTTTAAGTAAAGTGGATACTTTCAATCATCACAGGATTGTTTGTATTGTCTTTCATAGTTTAGATTTAGGCGACTTTACAGTTAATATAAGAAAACAGAAAAAAACTGAAAACTACCTCATGTTAGCTCAGTATCCCTGGTGGACATGGAGGTGTTGGAATAAAGTAGACAAAGACACCAGGAAGTGGTCGACAGCGCCAACAAGCCTGGACTGTGACAGCTGTGACAAGATCTCCCAATGGATTACACAAACGCAAACACATGCACACTGCAGACATAGTACTTAAAAAACACACATTCATTATTCAGATGCTATTTCTTTCACTTCCTTTTACAACCGTGTGTGCACAAAAAAAAAAAAAAAAACACCCAAAAGCACACACACGCACACACACATACACACACAAGAAGCTGAGAAGCTGTTCATTAATACTGCAGGGCGTCTGAGGTGTTGACAGAGATAATGAAAGTGCAGAGGGCTAACATCAGCACTGGACACCTATTATAGATGAAAAGAGGACACATCAGCTTCGGGTTAAACAAAAAAAAGAAAAGAGAAAACACATCTTCAGCTACAATTTGTTGTAATTTGCTTTCACTGTCTTTCTTTGCTTTTAGCCCAAAGCATGTCTGTCACTTTGTCGAGCTGTGTGCACGTGTTCTCTATGTTAATGTGACACAGAAACAAATGATGACGGCACTTCAATGTAGCTGAAGCTACACACACACGCACACGCACACGCGCGTGCGCGCACGCACACGCACACACACGCACACGCACACGCACACGCACACACGCACACGCACACGCACACGCACACGCACACACACACACACACACACGCACACACACACACACACACACACACCCACACACACACACGTACACACAAACTCTTGGAAAGTTGTGAGAGTTTTTGCCACTAGTAAAATTCCCAGAAGTCACCATTAACTCTCAATCTACCACAAGGTGCAGGAGGAACTGCAGAGAAGCAGAAATTTCACCTTTCAGAGTGTGACTCCCATGTTCCAAACAGCAAAAAATATCTTCTAGCTGTTGGGGGGGGGGGGGGTTGTCCTTTCATCCATTTCATGTTTTTATTGTTGTAAGCAAAATAGTTCGAATCAGACGAAGATGTAGCCTCTCAGGCATGATGAGGAGTAGCTTGTAAAAGTAAGCGCTGGGAGAAAGCACATAAATAATAAAGTATTGTTCTATTTGTTGTTAATCCAAAAATCTGCACTCAGTTGCCTGCAGGCAGTGCAGCCAGCAGATTCAGTTGTTCTCGTTGTACGGTTACTGCATGTGTCTTTGCAAACAAAGGAATTTCTGCACTTTGTCTTGTTGAACTCAACTTGAATTGGTGTTAAAAGCAGACACATTCAAATAGTATCAACTTTATATTAAATAATTTTAAGACCAAACTGCTTGAGTGATTGAAAAATAGAAAAGGTCACATCGAACAACTATAGTTAAAGTAGCTAAGCCGAAACCTAATGCCACTGTGGGGCTACGTTGACGTGCTAATGTATTAATCGATGCGCTTGCCTTGCCTTGCGTCTTGTGAAATAAGACAGTCCAATATATTTCAAACATCATTTATTGAAGATTTACTTCTCATTCCACTGTGGTCTTCATAACTTTCATGCAAGACTACAGCAATTGTCCATAAATGACCATACAATGATTCACATTCATTCCATTCATTCATTCCGTGATAACGCATAGCGAGGCGTAGTGGTCAAAAAAGTGTGTTGGCTCTTCGTCTAGCAACACCTGACACCCCAGTCAAAGTTCCTACCTATAACGAGTATGACTTGAACCCAGAGGTGACACCTGCTGGAGCAATTTGTGTCTTACCCTTCATAACTCCTAAACATGGCTCCTACAATAGTATTTAGGTATTATTATTGATCCGCACATCACCCATTAACAACTTGTTTTAAATGTGAAATTATTGTTGGTTTAGTAGTAAGTCCTCTTTTAATTCTGTGGGCAAGGAAACACTAGATTTGGCCAACTGTTTTATTTTTTACCTGTATTGGACTACGGTCATATGTTATTGATAACTGCACCTGACCAGTGTCTAAAGAAGCGACACTAAATACCACCGTGCTCTACACTTGGATTTTGGATTTAGCAATCTTGTGCACTATCATACTCTTTATACTGCTGCTCAATTACCATCACTGCATGCCCTCAGACTTTGTTAGAATAGAACTTGGGGGGAAAAAATATTTGAAATAGGCTCCTTCTTCTTTCTCGTAAGGTATGGAAGGACCTGAAATTGAAACGATACGATACGATACGATACGATAAGATACGATACGATACGATACAATACGATACGATACGATACAATACGATACGATACGATACAATACAATACAATATGATACGATACACTTTACTGTCCACTTGGGGAAATTTGTCTTTGACTCGAAGCGCTGCCAAACATTCAGCTGCTTCCACTAACAAAGCAGCAGCATGTGAGTCCAAGGGCAGGGCAGCGCCACCGGAAGAGGTGAGATTGAATCTACACAGCTTTTTTTGGGTAAAAATTGTCAGAACTGATGGTAGATTATGAATCAATTTAAATGACTGAGGGACAAAATGCACATTTGGTCACTGAAATTGCTTCAAATTGTATTTTTTTTCCATTTATTTCTACATAAACATGTCAGTTGTAGTGTTTTAATCTTTATTTTGACGTTTCTACTTGTTGTGTTTTGTTAAAACATAGTTCATGCTACATTACGGCCAGGTCACTTTCAAAAAAGAGAGATTCTTATCTAAATGAGGCTTTAAATGGATACATTTAGGACATACAGTAGGCATGCTTTAGAAGAAGACAGACACTATTAAAGGTATTGTTACTTTTTGGATGCTATCATCTTTTAAATAAAGCATTCATGCTATATGTCATGACATGTACAGTACATTGAGAGGTACAAAATGCAGCCTAAGAAAGTTTCTTCCTTTAAGGGGGGTTTTGGCTTGACATCACTTGTGTTGAAGCAGAGGTGACTTAGCTGTCACAGTAATCACTAAATCCTTTTGGTAAACAGCAGGGCAGCATGGAGCCACAATGTCAGGTTCCCCAGATTCCCCTCGAGACATGTCCTCGAGCTGAACTGTAGCCTTCAGTCCCCACTTTCTCGCACTACAAAACTCTGCCCAGTCTTCTTGTCTGCTCGGCCTCAGACTACTCAAAA
This sequence comes from Tautogolabrus adspersus, assembly GCA_020745685.1. NCBI lineage: Eukaryota > Metazoa > Chordata > Actinopteri > Labriformes > Labridae > Tautogolabrus > Tautogolabrus adspersus. The sequence goes on along the minus strand of CM036551.1, from coordinate 21,840,352 downwards.
TACTGTATGAGTTCTGTCTCCTTGCATCATGCATAAATCACAAACAGAACTCTTTGCTTTAACCATCAATCCCGGCTTGAACAAAGAATTGTAAGTCAAACAGCACTAGAGGTAGTGGATATAAAAAATCCTAAAACACTAGGCTGAAATACTCCAACAATAAAGACAGAATAGGTGCTGAGTGAGAATAGACAATAATAAAGAAAAGCAGGAGACAAATGGGAAAAAGTGAGCAACACCTGAAAGAAAAAGTTGAAAAAAGAGAGAGATAAATTAAGAGAGAAAACGGGGAAGACAGTTCAAGTTAGAAAGAGGCAGAGAGAAAGGAAGTAAATGGGAGCGCAGGGAACAGAGGAGAGTCTCCCGTGGAGTTTAACTTTTGGAAAATGAGTCAGTCTCAGCAGGTGTGTCGACGAAAGTCTCTGGACAGAATCCCAGCTCCCACGATGCTCTGCAGAAGCTCCTGACAGGAGAGACGTGACATGACATGCTGCTACGGTGCTGACACGTCGAATTAAGGTGCTGAAAAACCTCCAGATTTAGTAAGACACACATATCATGCTCTTGCTGAACTGGCTGGGTGGTGATACTCTTAACACACACACTCAGAAATACATAAACACACACACACACACACACACACACACACTCACACTCACACTCACACACACGCGCACACCTGAGATGAGACGACCCACACAGCGGATATTCCTGCATGGATGAGTCTGTGTCCCACTTGGTGTAGTTGTGTGGTAAGCAGTTTTCTACAGCAGGAAATAAGCTAACCTGCACAATAGGTGATTCCTCACTGTGACACGTCACACTGGTGAGTCCTGGTTTACTCTGTTTGTGTACATGTCTCTACAGGGCTAGTTTGTTAATTTGATGTATACAAATGCACATGTGCATGTGTGCATAAATGTACATAGAGGAATTGGTTAACACACAAATGAACCAGAAACCTTGAGAAAATGAGCATTGCCATGCAAGCTGCACATGCAGATGGTCAAATCACAAGCCAATGGGCATACACTGGCGAAACACAGACACACACACACGCACACACACACACGCACACTCAAAACACACCTAAGCACCTGCCCAAGAAAATATAAAAGCTCTGCCATGTATTTATTTTGTCTGAGACTCAGTTCAAATTTTAATACATTTTTTTCGTATTCCTAAAGCACAGCTAAAATCAGCTCTACAAAAGACGTTTCTTCCTCAGAGGCTCCTGTGAAAAGTTTTTCCCCGAACTGTTGACCAAAATTTAGAAACTGAAAAGATTTTCTCAAACTACTTTTCATGAGTCCAGCGGTCACAATGGAATAGAGAAAAATGATGATGATAAAAATAAAGTTGAAATCAATGAATACAATGTTCAGTCCGCTGGTTATTTTGACACAACCAGATTGGTTCAGCGTCCATTACAAGTTAGACATTACTGTGTGGCTTCAACGTGCATGCAGCAATCAAATCAGAATTACAAAGGCTTATTCTTACTGTTTGTATTTGCTTTGTTGTGCATCACAGTGCAAACAAAGTTACCAATAGCATTCATGGTCAGCTCTGGAAATTAAATCCATTGCTGCTGGCATCCAAAAATACATATTTGGATAAGGCTTAAAGGAAAGACAATATGAACTTGGGAAATGTTCAGCAACTGACAATGTTTGGTGTCTTTGAAACAAATCTTCCCCTCAGTGTCCTGTTCACATACAAAAAAAAATTCAAACTAATAAAACACACAGATGACTAAGCACTGAATTCTTAGTCAAGACTAAGAGAAGATGCAAATTGTCTCCTTGTGCATCTATAAAACTGACTGTCCTTAGCTGTGGATGTACAGTCTTTTGATGTACAATATTTCTTGATCTCTTTGGGTGCATTAGAAGGTTTCTATATTGGGCTGCTGACGTGTTACAGCGAGTCTCGCTGCAGCACTGCTCTGCTGGTATTTACCATGATATTTCTGCAGGACTCAAGGTCTGGACCAGGGTCATGGATAATGACTGGGTGTAAATGGCAGCCTACATTTTCATTCCCTGGCGGCTTGCTGAAGAGCTGACACCAAGCTAATCTCTGGAGAGGTTCTGTTTTCTCAAGAGGACCTGCTGTACTGACACTGCTGCAGGTAATCACATCACTCTGTGTGCGTGTGTGTGTGTGTGTGTGTGTGTGTGTGTGTGTGTGTGTGTGTGTGTGTGTGTGCGTGCGTGCGTGCGTGCGTGCGTGTGTGTGTGTGTGTCAGTGAGGGAGAGAGAGAGAAAGATGTGACAGATCCAGTTAGCTATTGATTTTCTAGTCACAGTGGTAGTGTTGACCTTATGGATGATTTAGAAAGTTCAAACGTATGTGTGTGTGAGGTCAAAGGTTGGACAAGATCTGCCTTGTATAATCCCAGTGTGATATTCTTACAATAAGTGGACAACTGTGGCTATAAAGAGAAGAAATGTACTGTCATTGTGCATTTGTTGTGAAATAACTCGTTATAACGCTCAGTCTAAACCAATGAATGTAAAACACTTCAACATGGTTTAATTATTACATACAGCTCTGTTCAATAAGACGAGCCGATGTTACAGTGCTGTAGACGGTTGGATCCAGCAGCAGGTCCACACACCTAACTGTCACACCAGGTGATTCTGCTGTAGAAATTCAATGCAGATACATGGTCCAAAATATTGAAACTAGCTTCTGGCTGCACTTTGGGGATTAACCACACAGTTTGAATGTGTGCATGTGTATGTGTGTGTCAGTGACAGAGCACCTTGGTGCCGTCCCTGGTTCACTCCATTGCCACCTGAGATGAGCCCATCCTCTCTCTCCCCGCCCTTCTTCTCCACGCCTTTGTGATGGATCGGTACGAGCTGGGTCCCTGACTGCCTCACTAACCTGATCTGGATTCAACCAACTCCCATGTTGGCTAAAAAGCAAAAACCATTGTGCCAGACATTAAATTGGCTGCACCTAAAAGACTACATTTCAGGCACAAGATATATATGACTAGAAATGAGAATTTACCATCTTCAAAAACAGAGGCAAAGAAGAACTATGCATTACTAAAAAGTACATTTACAGACACAGAATTCTTCTTTAAAGATCCCAAATTATGCCCTTTTTGGGGTTCATATATCTAATTTATGTGCCTACTAAAGTACGTTCACAATCACTAATGTTCGAAAAAAGTCTCTGTTTTCATGTACTGATGATCGATGCAGCCCGTCTCATCTGCCTGTGTTTGTAACGCTCAGAAGTGCCCACATCAGGGTCCCCAAGTGTGCCAAGTCTGACCTGATTGGTTGGCTGATCTGCTCTGTTGTAATTGGTCAGTCGTTCGGACAATTCTCGGAAATGTTACGCCCCTTTTACCATATTGGGAATACAGCTACTGTGCAGCATGAGCTTGTGCTTGCCACAACGAGCCAATGGGCTTGGATCAGTGACATCATTGCAGTGTGATATCACACTGCACTTTTCAACGAGGGGGGCTAGAACCGAGCGTTACATGCAGCTACTGCTACTGCTAACAGGAGGAGGTAGGAGAAGCCGCGTTTCCGCAGACTTTGAATTTTTGCACATAGATGTGCCTAAACATGCACAAGACACCTGGAAAACACACTAAAGAGCATATAAAACCAGAAAAAGCATAATATGGGACCTTTAAAAAAGAATGATCAGATAACATATCCCTTCCTGGAGTAGTTTAAAGCTTCACAGGATATACAATTATATGTGATGCTAAGAGCTTTAGATGTTGGTATCCACAACAGCTGAAATTCTCTTTATTTCTGACAGCGATCAATCAATCAAATGCTCTTATTGAGACAGTCACATTGGCACCATGGTATTTACTACTAGAATCTTAAACCTGCTGTAATGATATAGTCCTTTGCAGATTCACACATTTCGTTGTACTTTCATTCAGGTACAATTGGTTCATTTTATCTCCTTAAAATGGCACATCTGCAACAGCAAGTTCATTATGGAAGAAACACAATTCTGCCTTACTCCCTTCTTTTTTAAGCAGAATGAGGACGTGTGTGAACAGACAGTATCTGACAATGAGCTTTAATTTCTTCCCCTAAAACATCTGCTCTCGCAAACCTCGATTAAGAGTGCATCAATCAAAAGTTACTGGTACATACGTATACGGTGTAATGCTCAGAAAGTGGAGAACAACTTCTTGCATGTCTATCATCAGCATAATGCAACTATCTATTTTCTGTCAAACAAAACTGGGAAGCACCTTTTCTTGCTTGATTGATCTTTGCTGTGGTAAATATAGATTGATCTCCATTATCAGACATGTATCCCCACTGTTACCATCAGAGGTGGCCAACACTAAAAGCAACCAGGTCATACTCAAGAAGAGTAAATGACAGACCAATCAATGGTTGCTTATAGGTGGGACCTTGAGCCCTCTCTGATTCAATTACCTGCTATGATGAGGAAGGGCAGCCAGGCAGGCAGGCAGGCAGGCCGAGCCCACAACACTGTGATTAATGGGGCCACGGCCGAGGAAATGGGTCATACAGACAGAGCAGAGGAGGACGCAAACAGAAGGAGGGAAAAGAGGGGAGGGAAGAGAAATTATAGGCAGAGGCATCAAAGGAAATGAGAGAAAAGGAGAAGAACCGATAATAAAAGAAGAAAGGGGAAACAAGGAAAGATGTGAAAAGAAAAAAAAGAAAGAGAAGGAAAAATCAGTTAAAGACATGGGCAGAGACTACAAGATGATGGAGAAGGAGAGAAGGAAAAGAAAGGGAGGATTGATGTGGCAGATAAAAGGAATTGTGGGGAAACAAGAAGAGACGAAGGGGAGGAAAAGAGAGAGAGAGAACAAAGGTGTGTATGGGAGCAGACTGTTTGGCCCTGAGCGGCCCTCTCATTCTTCCTTTGGTGCTCTTTGAACTATTACTCCTCTGATGTCCTCGCTGTCGTCCACCTTTCACTTTCTTTCTCTTCTTCTTTCTGTTTATATGACATTCTTCCTGTTTTCGTTTCCATCTCTCTTGGCCGTTTTTATTTCTTTTTTTTCCATCAGTGTTTTGCTTCACCTTCAGTCATTCTTCACACTCCTTCCTCTCTTTTTTACTTCCTCCTCGATCCATGATGTCTACCCTCCATGTCTCACTTTAGCTCTCACCTGCTCCATGTTACTCTCACTGAACTTTCGTTCACACTTCCACTGTCATGCCACCTGCCTTTCAAAGTCTGCCATTGATCGTGTGTGAGTGTGTGATGTGTGTGTGACTGATTAAAGCATCGAGGTAGCCTGCCAGCAGAGGTAAAAGCCGTTCAATCAGACTGCTAACAGATTGAGAATCCTTCCTGCCTGGGTGAGAATTAGTGCCGGACAGATTCAGTTAGCCGGTCCCTGCTGAGCAGCTACACACATCCCTCAAAACTATGTACACACGCACGCACACACAGACCAATAGAAAGGATCTGGTTGATTATAGAGATGTGAAGGACAATGTCAGATATGCTGATTTATTCTACTCTACTGGAATTGGCCATTCTTTCTTGCAGACATTTTTTCATTTGTTCTTCAATCTTCATTGAACTATTCCTCCAAAGTGCTATTACTGTATGTTAGGCCTATGTTAACATTTTTCAGCCTGATGCATGGGAACAGCATGTAGTGCAAAATTAAAAGTGCATATGAGCTATAACTCAGTTTCTGTCCACATATGGTTTTTCATGCTTATACACAGTACCTGTGTTTGCAACATGTCCTCCCTGAATCAAAAAAAAAAAATCATTAACGTTTTTTTAAACCACTAAATAGGGACCAATTAAGCTGATGTTAGCTTACAGCTAGCTTGGGCTTCATCCGACTGCAGCAAAATGGTGTGAAAGCCTGTTCATTATACTCAGGCCTCCTTCGAATGGGTAAAATGTGCACATGCTGAGTGGGAAAGCATTGCTTCTTTTCAGGAAATAACCCTTTTGTACCCAATGTGTTTATTGCAAATGCTCATATCCCAATAATAATGAAATTGGGATAAATTGGCCAGCCCTCTTGTATCTTCTTGTATAAGAAACAACTTTTATTGACCCATATTCACAGTCAGAGATGCAACTTCTTGTGGCCTAAGTCTCCCAGCAAAAAATATCAGACACCTGGGGATGTAGCAAGCGTATCACTGTGAACATTACTATCAAATGCAATGTGAACGCATGCCATGTAGGCAATTCAACTTAAGCGAGATGTGTTTCACCCCACATCACAACTTTTCCCGAAATTCAACCAGACTGCAACTCTTCAACAATGTTATAATTTGTTGTGTTCCCTTTCATCCAAAAGGGTGATTATTAATGAAGCATTTCTGTGTAATTTAAAGGAAAGCTTTAATTGGTCTTTCTTTACATTGATCTATGAATCGAATTAACCAATAACTCCAAATGTAATGAATCTATTAAAACCAAAAGAAGTTGTTACGCTAAAGCTGCAGAAACAGAATCTGGTTCTACCTAAACACAAAGTTAAAACTAATACTTAAAGTAGTTCATTTACCCCCTAAGTGTTTTCTGTCTTAGCTTAGAGTCAACAGACACACCTACATTTACTTGAAACCTAATGTTATATAGAGCGTTACAAATTGTCAAATCGATGTCTATCTAATGTTGTTTGAATGGGATGCCTCCCAGAAGCAGGATGGAAAAACAGATTAATCTGATATAGATTAGCTGCTTGAAAATGAGCACATTTGAACAGGCACAACATTTTCAAAGTCACTTCTAACACTCCTGCATCAACACAAAGATTCAAGGATTCATTCAAAACCTTCCATTGGGAGATTAAACAGATTTTACTTGGACAGGAATCATGTTTTTCCTCCCAAATAATTCAGAGCTGAATGGAATGGCAGATGGATACAATTCAGTTGTAAGATTCATTAAATTCAGTGAAATTAAACAGAAGGATCCAATTCAGCCCATTAGAGGTGCCAATATACCGACACATCTCATCCTCATGCAGGATCCAACTCATTTCTGACTCAATGACTTTTACATCTTGAAGCTGTTAACAAGTGCTATCTGATATTAAAGATGATCTTTAAAGGCTATCTTGGCTATTAGAGCATGGACTGAATAACTTTATAACTGACCCTTTTTCTCACACCCAATGTGCAACATCCATGATCTATACTGCTTTTTCTGTTAGGGTCGTGGGGGGCTGGAGCCAATTCCAGCTTTCACTGGACAAGAGGCAGGGTACACCCTGGACTGGTCTTCAATCACAGGGCTGACATACAGACAAAACCAGCCACACTCACAATCACATCTACGGGCAACTTAGAGACACCAACTAACCGAACAAGCATGCATTTGGACTGAGGGAGGAAGCCGAAGTACCCAGAGGCCGGGAGAACATGCAAACTACACACAGAAAGACGCCCGCCCTTTAGGGGATTCGAACCATGAACCATCTCCCTGTGAGGCAACAGGGCTAACCACTGCACCACCGTGCAGCCCCAATGTGCAATGTCACCTAAAAAAACCATTGTATTTCACTGTGGCATTGTTTGCAGGACATTACAAATCCTCATAAGCTGTTTATTTTAAGCAAGGAGACCACGGTGTACCATTTGAAACCAAAATGCCTGTTGATGTAATATTATTGCCAAAGTCATCTCCTGGAGGTTTAATCTTGGAGTTAAAGCAAAGATTAGAATGATAAAAAATGTTTGGGCATTGTTTTTGTTAGCTCAAAAGGAGATGAGATGACCAACACCAGCAACATACTCTGGTACGTAGGACATAAGGAACCGAGCTTTAGAGACAAAGGCTATGTCCCAATTTAGGGGCTGCATCCTTCGGAGGGTGCATGTGAAGATCGTATGGCGCGTCAAAGGCTGTCTCATTTTGAAGGCTCCTTCAAATGTTGAAGACAAATGGGTCATTCCAACCAAAGGATCCATCCAGTGCAATATTCGTAACCCAACATGTCCCAAGATTCATTGCCATACTCTGAAGTGGCTGAGTAATACTCTTTTAAATGTAAGTTATTTACTCAATCGAATAGCTAAACACAAAAACAAAGGGGTCTTGAAGCTTCATATTGTCTTTACATTTTTAGGTTAAGTGACGTGACGTTTGTTATATTAGCTAGTTCAATGCAGCTGTTAAGGTTGCGAGGCGACAAGGGGGCTTAGAAACAAAGGATAAGGGCGGGGAAAGTTGTTGACTTCAATGTGGAATCCTTTGTAGGTTGGACTGTCTCATTTCAAAATGGCTTGAGGTGTCTACCCAGGCTAAGAAGGCTTAGTCCTTTTTTGCCTTTAAGGATGCAACCTCCGAAATAAGACACATCAATACAGTGTTTTTAGGGAGTCCTGTGCGACATTCCAGAGATAAGGACATTATTTGAAATTACAAGTGTAGCTGTGCTCGCCTTGAGGGCACGCAATTCAATTTCACCATGGTGTAAAACCAAAATTCAACAAATATAATCCCAAATACTGTATCCAGGCTGATTTCTAGGATGAGTAACAGAATGCACCTCCTCCTACACACTCTACCTCATGTGCAGCTGTGCGTCTGGTGTGAAAGACTAATAACGCTCTGGGAGCAAGCAAAGAAAAAATGTAGTTTACAAAGTCCCACAGGTGACACATTTTTCCTTGGAAGCCTTTGAATTATTTTTCAGTAAGGATTTCTGTGAAAAATACAACTAATAAAGCTGATATGTTTAAGGATTGTTATCACTATGTACACCTGTGATCTGTACAATCACCTAACACACCCTGTAGAAACCAGTCCCTTCTGAGCAAAGCTGAAAACATGTTGCTGGAAGTCACTGACACCATGCCTTCCTTCTTTGTGGGTCATTGAACTCACATGGAGGAGGCACTCAATCAATTTGAGGTATTGAGGCAGAGCCACTGAGCGGGCGGCTAAATTACAGTTATGCAGGTTGAGTGCGTCACATGCTCCCAGACTCCACTCTATTCCAGCCCATTTAACTGACAGAGCCGGCCACCAGCACTCCACACATGCATTCCTCACTAAAATATTACCATATTGTCACACTGGGAACTACTCCCCAAAGACAAAAATCCCTTAAACTAGAGGGGAATAGGACAATTTGAATGCAAGAAGTAGACTGTTTAAGATGGCTGTTGCAAACAGGAGAACAGTTACTTGAGCTATGGAGTATTTCTGCAGGCTCATACTGCAAATGGCCTCAATAAATCAACACAATATACTTGGATTTCTTTCCAAAGGAGTAATTTGTTGATGACTAACGTGTGTAATAACTCTGGACAAGAACAAGCATAAAGGTTTAAATTATCCATTATAGAGTGCTGTATTTTTTTCTGCTAGATCTACTGCTTCAATTTGAACTCGCATTGATTTAAGTTTTGACAATTTGGAAAGCTGTCCGGGCATTCAAATAGCTTAAATTGCAAACACCACTGTGTTTCTCAAATTTGAAGCAGTAGCACAAAGAAAAAGAGATATAATTAAAACGATTAATACCCTAATATATCTTTTTAACTTTCCACAGGCTGAACAAAACATGTCTGCAAAGAACTCTCCTGCACGAGTAGGCTGCATAATGTTCTTGAAAGAAATAAGACCCCTCATTTCCACTAATTTGTGTCCTATTTAACGGGCACAGCCTTGCTGTGGGACTTTGCCAGTGGTGCATCTCTCACCAAAACAACCAGTGTGTCACATTAGAGCCCAGCCCCCCCAGCATCTTCTGAGCAAAAAACATGTGGTGCTGCTATAAATACCTGCTTTTGAATCATTCACATCTAACACTATTTAGAGAGCTCATGCATACTCATGACCCTATGCAAATATGTATCACCAGACTTTAACTAGCAGAGAATTCATTAAATGGAATAAGAGGGGCAGCAACCTGAGCAGCTTTGCTACACTGCGCACTAACAAACAGCAATGAAGCTGTGGCATGCAAGGAAAATGAACCATGATCAAAGACTCTGTTATACTTTTAATCTTCTTACAAAGAAGGGTTTCAAGTTTGACACTGTTTTCCCTGATGCATAATTAAGGTTTTTCTGTAATATTGCTCTAGTTTTTTACAGAACGAGCCTAACACTCACAGACAGATCTGAAATCAACTGTTTGGGCTGCCCAACAGAATGCTGAAAGAGTAAACAGCACCACAAATGAAAAGTATGAATGTGAGACTACGATGACCTCTGTGCAATTAACTGGAGGCAGTGCAGGTGGTTGTTTATTGTTCATTTGTTAGGATCCCCATAAGCTGTACCCGAGAGTTCAGCTATTCTTCCTGGGGTCCACATAAAAAAATAATAATAATAATAATAAAAAACAAAACAAAAACGTTAACTTGAATATAAATATACATTTGAAAAAATGAATGAACTAGGATCAATGACATAGCATGCGGACAACATAGACATAAGCTGCACTTTCACAAAAGGAACCTCCCCCAGTGACTACATTTTGAAGGACATTAGTGTGTGGCTAGCGTGGAAACCAGGGTGAAAAATAAGTCGACACATATTTTACTCCCCCAAAAGGTCCTCCCTCAGACAGTAGCATGTTCCCTAAGCAAAGTTATTTTTGTCATGGGGCTTGAAGAAATGACAACAGCTGTAACAACTTAACCTTAACTATAGGCATAATGCTATTAACTGAGGAGGAAGCTAAAGTTAGCCACATGCTAATGCCTACCAACAAAGCTTAACACTACTGGTGAAGGATTATGGTATTTGTGATCAAGGGTTGGTTCTGAACTTCAGGATTCAGGGACCAAATAGTTTGGAATAGCTCTTGCCCCATGTCTCCTTCTGAAGAACACAATTGTCTGATCTAAAATCTACTTCAAATTTGTATTTTACCAAGTAGCAACATCTGGTGTAGGACAATGAAGCCAATGTGGAAGTGGAAAAAAATGCAGTTCCTTGTGTGTTCAAATGAGACTGACTGCAAAAGGCCAAGGAATCCCCCTTAGGTCCTACTTTAAAATGCTCATTGTTACTGCAGAACTAAACATGTTTACAGCCCGGTACAGAATACTAATGTTACTTGTTACACAGCAAGAGGGGTCATTTTTTATAGAATAAATCCATTTTGAATGTATTAAGACTAAGAGTTATTCATATTTGCATGAAGAGGGGTGTGATTTAGATGGCTGACAGGCGGGTGCTGTGTAGCTGTTTTCCAGAAAGCTTTCGTCCCGCCTCAGCTCCACCTCTTTGACTGGAGATTGATCGATAGTATGGTTGAGACAGAATTTCCAATATGGCGACCACCATTTTTAGGCTTCATAACGCCTCTTTACAAACCAGAGTGATGCCACTGAGACTATGTCCATGTTTTATAAACATCATGTAGTTCAGACTTTATTTTTGTGCAGATATATAAACAGCTGCAATTAAAATGTGTGAAGTGGTTATTAAGACTGATATGGAACTGAGGGAATGTGGTGAACACTTTGATTTCTGGCTGTGTCACAATGAGACACTCAGATATTAAGTAATATGATACCATCTAAATTATCCTTTACTTGAGATCATATTTCATAATTTCTCTCCACTGAAGAGAAGAATCAGGCTTCTTTTTAGATTCAGTTCGTGCAACAAACTTCACTGCAATCAAATTTGAAAGATTACCCAAAGAACCACACATTACACAGACATTCAAACTAATCCATGTTGCACTTTCACATCACAGATGAGGACACATACATAAAGTTAAACATATATACTTTCAGTACAGTAAAGCTGTGACACAATCCTCCTTCCATCTCCACAGAGATCTCCTCCTCTCTTTCCCCGCACAGCCAGCTCATTAAAGAAACATACACAGCCTACATTCAGCTTAAGTGATGTAAGACTGTAATGGCATAACAAGTGTTCTTTGATAAGTGGTTTAGTACAGTACACTGTATGAATATCCTATGCACACAGTTTGAAATGCATAAAGTAGCATTGGTTTCATAACGTGACAAAGACTATAACAGTGGGATTTTAACAACCCCACAAATATTGCATTTTTTGATTAGTAATGTGGGTGTATGTCCTGAAATGATTAACCGCACTGTGAAAAAACAGTTTGAGTTTCAGTGTCTCAGCAGGATGAGGAATTAAAAAAAAGCACCGGCTTCGAAAACTAACCCAATAAATCATTGTAATTAAGGACATTTTTTGCCACCCCCATTCACAATCTCTCCACCGGGGTGCTCAACTTTAAACCTGAGAGACTTTCATTTCATTTTCCGTCCCAACTTTTTCTGTCAGTAAAAACACTTTGGAGATGAATACTCTATATTCTGCACAAATTTACATGCAGCCCTAATTGGCACTGAATTTTGTCAAAGTACCACAAAGTTTGCGACTGCTTACATTCGGTTTCTAATTTAGAAGTTGTCGTCCCTGGACACACATAGACAAATTGGACCAGCAGGGTTCGAAAAAGCCACACCAAGACTTGACAGTTTGACTTAATAGTTGTGCAGCAGAGAATTAAACTCTGAATATAGCTGCTAAACAACATGTAAAAAAGTCATGATATTTCAGTTGGAATTAATGTTAGAATGCGAAAAGCATGTCCAAAAAAAACGCTAAAAATACAGATGAAGGAAGCTGCAGTCTTTCAGATTCCACATAATCTGAAGGTCAATTCTGACATAATATTGTGTCACTATTTTAAGATACTTTAGATAAATAGATAGATATGGTATTATTAGGTTAAACAAAGGCATTTTGAGAGAGAAGAAGAAGGAAAGAAAACTGATTCTAGACTATCATTTCATACCTTATAGTCCAACAATGATCAATAATGACTATACTAATCAGGTTGTGTGTATCAATGTAGATGTTTAAAAGTAATTGTGCACCCCCCAAAAGATCTGAAATCATGTTTAACACCAGCTACCAAAAACTTTACTTGTGTGTTTGTATGTTTGCAGAGAAAAAAAAAACTTTGAAAGCTTTCATTTTTTGTATGATTTAACAAACTGTGTCCTTTTAAAAAAAAACCTTAACGGTGCATGTGACACCTTCAAATTTCTTCCAACAACCACTTTACTTATCTGATCAATGAAATCCACCAGAGTCAAGTAATCCATTTACACTACAACTGTTTTTTCTCTCCAAAATAAAGGCACTGGAAAAATGTTGACTAAATTGCACAAATGTGAAATAAAAAACAACATTGTCAACCTTCTCAGCCTTAAACACCGGACACTAAAAGAGATGTGTCATCAACAGTCTTAATTCAAAGGCCTTCTTAAAACAAAACATGCACTGAAACGTAAACTTCTTAAAGAGTCTGCATTCGTTCCCTGTTAGGTTTTTCTTTAAAATGAGATGGATCCTACCGCTTTGCTGCTGGGCGCGGTGTGTGCCATCCATTGCTCCATTGGATCCCAGTGTGGATCTGGATGTGACAGGCTGCCTGGATGGAGAGCCAGTGTGTGTGTGTGTGTGTGTGTATGCCTGAGTGTTAGAGAGCGTCAGAGTGTTTTAGTGAGTGAGTTTGCCCCTGTAGTGCATGCTCACATGTCCACAGCAATGCCATGTATGGAGCTGGGTGTGTGTCAGGAATATTGTATGAGATGTGATGGGTGAGTGTGTATAGAGTGTATCTACTAATCAAGTGTCCCCTATAGGATATGACCAGTGAGTGTCACTAAAGTGTGTTTATGTGCATCCAAGTGTGCATCACCCCCCTTCGTCTCGACAATGTTCAGTGGTCTGCTCAGCCTTCTCTCTTTCTTGGCATCTTCTCGGCTGTGTTTTCATATTGTATATTGAACTGTAAAGTGTCACTGACAGGTCAAATGAACTCGACTATCTATGAAGGCTCACATACAGGCCGCCAACTATAAGAAAAACAGGGATTTATTAAATGTTGAAATGACTGATGCACATATAGCGCTAATGCTATTAAAGAACAGGCATCTTAAAGTTAAAAACATGTGTGCCCATTAGGGGGCGCTTGTTTAGCTCAGTTGGTGGAGCAGGGGACCCATGTACTCTTTGTCGCTTATGTGCCTATTTCATAGATTCTATTAGGTTCTGCATATTTATCTGTGTCCTTAAAAAAAAGCTGCTATAGGGAGGGACTTGCAATACTGATCGGTATTTACAGAAGTCAACAAAACTGCATATAAAAACAGAAAAACATAATCACAACAAATAACAATGATCGCTGGGCTCGGATCCAGCCCCTACACGACCCCGAACAGGAAAAGCGGTAAAGATAATGGATGGATGGACCTTTTACTGGAATAAAAAAGTCGTCTAACCCTTATTCTAATTTCATAGGACCTTTAAAGGCTGCTAGTGCATTTATATTCCAACCATGCACTTCTGCACAAAACAACAGAATTTAGCATTCATGAGCTACTTTGTTTGCAAAGCAGTTTGGTCATGACAAAGAGCAAGAGGCAAAAAACCAACATGTTGAGAGCAGGGAAAGGGGACGGAGCCAGAAGCCACTGCAAATGAGAGAGAGCATCTGAATGTGCTCTTCTTTAGGGTGTCAGATGTTTTATGGGACACTTCAATTATTCAGCCTTGTTTGCCTTTCGACATCTTCTTCTCTGGTCCTCTGAGGCACTTCATCACACTACATGATGTGGAGCTGCCATCTTCAGGTGCGAGCTGGTAATGCAAATGCTCTTACAGAAACATAATATCACCTGCGCAGTTGTTCTCAGGCGTTTACCACACAGATCAAAGAGGCTCTCAGTTGAACCATAGAGCTCAGATGTAGATGTGAGAGATTATTTCTCTCTCTGTTGTTGAGAACACACAGTTCTAACTGAAATCCGCTGCAGATGACTAAAAAGATGAAGGCTTTTGGACTACACAGAAAGGTCAGAGGGCAGGTGGAGAATGTGACTTTAGGGGATTTATGGAGCTAACATCAAATATAAAAACATATTGCTTTTTCGATGCTACTATGAGATCATCAATGCAACTTAACTCAAAATAAATAATGTGACAAAAGAAAGTTCTTGTGAGAAATGGGTTACAGATATAAGCGAATATATGTGAATTCAGTTAATTTTGTTTTTCGTCCATGCTTCCTATAGCAGTCTATAAATAGCAGTCCATAGCATTTGGAGACACAGCTGGTGCTGTTCCCTCCATCTGCACATTAATGTTTCTACAGTGTGCAGTGTGGTTTAATGCTCCTGCATGCATATATACACATGCATAACACACACACACACACACACACACGCACGCACACATGCACATCCGCACAGGTCATATTTTGACCTTGCCAGCTGCACCTCACGTACAATGTTCCATGATTGCATTAGGTTTATTTTTTGTTGCATCATCAACTTCTGATAACTCCCTATTGATGTTCCCATTCTTATACTGGGAGAGAGAAAAAAGAGCATGATGCATCAGTCACACAGTATGAAAGAACAGATCAAATATATTCCTCTTTAGTAATGCAGCATGAAATCCAAGCAAAGAGCTTAACTTAAGCTTTTATTGCTCTTTGTTCATATAATTCCTGGCATGGGCCGAACCTAAGATTACAGGTCTTCACTGAGTACAGTACAGCATCTTAGTGAATCAACTGTCAAACTACTTTACTCTACTACTGTAAGGACTTTAAAATAAACAGCTGAATCTTTTAGGAGCTGATTGATGAAAAGACAAGTTGGCAATCAATATGAGACAAAGTTACTAAATACACTCGTGCACCCATGCAATCAAAGGCTATGTGAAAATTCAGCAAGAAGACAAACAAGTAGAGTGATCAACTGCGTCAGAACCTCTTCCACCAGATTTAAGAGAACTAGAGCAACGATTTGATCAGATAACAATGCTAAAGAAACCCCTTGCATTCTGTGCTCATCTGACCTGACCCCCCCTGAAGCTTGCAGGTTTTATAATAACATATTCCATCTTTCCTAGTTTGGTTTCTTCGTGTGCAACAGAACAAGCACCGTGGTGAAATGTTGTCATAATAGCAGACTTTCCATCTTGCAAAATATCCCATACGGTCGCCTCTTCTGTGTCTCTTCCTCTGAAGAACTTTGACTAATGCTTTTTCAGCAGATGTGCAGAGAAAACACAGGTGGCTGCATTGCACACAAATCATGTTTCAACATGAAATTTCCAGATAAAAAAAGACAACTCATCTCTCTTATAATACATACAGAATCGTTGTTTGTCATTTTTGTCTGCCAATCATCCTATATTAGTTATTTTTCTGTGTTTGCTATTCCATCTCTAACTCAGCCAGCTATAGGGAGCTGCATTGCATACAGTGTTCCTGTAACCAGGTGTTGGTTATGTAAGGCAGAAATTCAGACAGAACATCTACAGTGGCAGTTAAAAGCTTTTTTTAAGAGCAATTAGTGTGAGTGAAGTGACGTGTTTGCAGCCTGTGAGAGAAGTAGAGGAGTGACTCCTCTGACTCTGACGGGCAGATGGGAGAGAAAGAACGCAGGCTTGTCACAACCTGAGGAAATGAAAGTGCTGCCACACAACATGTTCCATACACGCTCTTTTCAGTTTACCTTTCTCTGAGTCAGTTTCTAAAAGTTGGAACGCTGCCACACCACCCTCTATCATCATCTCATCAGAGCTCGATCAATATCATTCTCATTCACCTGAGCTGGGTGTACGAGCATTATCTCCCCAGGAACACTTGTCACATTACAGCAGGTGGAAGTGGCTGGCAAAGGCTAAGTTAATTATGCTGGCTCAGTTACATTTGTCCACACATCAATACTCTTTGCATGCACAATGTACAGTACTGAACCTCCGTGCTCAGTTTGAGTTAAACTGCAGCGAAGAACTAAAAAATACTAAAAAGTCTCAGCAACCCATGGTTGTTCAGCAAAGCCAGGTTTTTCCAATCACTCAGAAACAGCCACTCTCCCTGTGTCGTGCACCACACTGTCTTAAAGTGAACTCAGTCCTACCTGTGTGACTTTCTCTGTGACGTTGTGCGTCCGGTCTATGAGTTTGCAGGGAGCTATGATGTCCATCTCCCCGGTGGGAAGGGCGATGAGTGGGTCTGGTTTGAAATCCACAAAGTTGAGTGTGATCTGAGGGATCTTGGATATGGTGCGGTACCGCATGAGGTCTGAGTCTGAAGTTGAGTTCAAGATGTTAGACTTACTGTTAACTGCACCTGCAAAAAACACAGAGCAGATAGTAGAGTTAGAACCAAAGAGTATAGAAGGACAGTTTGTAGATTTTGTAGATCTTTCTTCCTCACCAGTACTGCTGCTGCCCTGCCGGACACTTGCTCTCCGGTTCTTTCTGTCCCAGTCCGGCCTCATGGCCTCGATCTCGTCTACGGAGGAGGCACGACGCATGCTGTGGAAGCTCTCCCGCGAGCGGCTGTGCGACAGGGTGCAGTTGGAGCCTGAACCGTCTGGGTTCAGGCTGAGGCGATGGTGTGGTGCTACGCAGGGCGATGACTGGGTGAGGGGACCCACCAGATGTGTTCTGTGGGCAGGAGGAGGAGCAGGAGGAGGTAGTACAGGAGGGTCAGAACCCAGTAAGGTGTGATGGTCCTCCTGGTGGTCCTCTGGCCAACTCTGTAGAGCTGACCTAGGAAACAAAGAAGATAGAATGGGTATTAACAGGGTTACAGATGTGGGAGTCCATCACTAAACTGCATATTCCTTTGCAAAGCAGAATGCTGCTGTTCATGGGGCAAACAGTGGGCTTTGATCTCACTGTGTTTCTATACAGCAAGCATTTAGGATTAAGACAGCCCTGACAATGGGAGACTTTTAGGACTGACACCAGTAATAATTAAGAGGTAAAAAATTCGCAATTCCCTTCATGGCAGTCAATATACACAAATTTAAAGTTGGAATATAGATTTTTTCTGCATTTTATCTCAAACAAATAACTTTTAAATATCATGATATAAAATATTTAACAATATATTACATTGTCAACCATTCTAGTGTTGACAACGGTCTGCTCAGCTCTACTGAGAGTATTGTCAATTGAGTCAAATGGGTGGGCTCTGCTGGATAAACTACAACATCCTTTCTCTGTCACCCAAAGCATTGTGTTCTGCATACATGTTTCTGTTAAAGTCGCATATTGTCAGGATTGTATTTGCCCAATAATCTCAAGACAAAGTCTGAATCTAAATTAAAAAGTAAATAAGTTAATGTGTTCATAGAACATTTGAAAAAGTTAAAAAAACTGCACCAAAACCCCATATGTAAACAAATATTTCTCAGAATTAAGGGTGGAATAATATCTTTTAAAGGCGCAATATGTAACTCTGACATCTAGTGTTTAAAATGGGTACTGCAGTCTAAATTAAAAACATTGGAGAGAGCTGTTTCCCCTAGCTTTCTCCTACCTAGTCGATGCTCACCTCTGCGTTCTAACCTCTCTCCATTTTTCAAAAGCATCTCCAACATTTATCCTAGTTTGAGCACGTTTCTGCTCGTGGAGCTTATTAGAAACATGCAGAGGCTTTTTAGGTCGGGTAGAATCAGTTATGTCTGAAGCAGTTCGCTTGCCTGCTTACATCACTGCAACACCTGTTGGTTTGCTGTTTGCCTGGCAAACCAAATGGTGTACCAAACAGCAGTGTTGGTAAGCCCACATTGCTTATTTGTGGACCAAACAAATCAAGATCATTCCGGACCAGAATCTAAACTAAGAAGGAGGACATACTGGCTACCGCATTATTGACAGAGAAGCCAGAACTTCAAATTAGCATGTTTCCTTAATGTCTGATGATATAGTAAGGTCATTTTATGATTTGAATGTAGTAGATATCTTACCAAACTAGACATATTGTTCCTTTAAGCAAAAGATGCACTGGAAGTGTGTCTTAAAGGCAGGGTTGGTATTTTTCTCCAGATACACTTTTTAAGATTTTGTTTGAAATTGTCTTTATGTTCTGACAGAAATTAATAATTCATCTGCTATGAAAAAGAATCGAAGAAAATCCGTCATCTGTAGCAGTTGTAAATTCGTAAAAACCAATGTCTGCACTCGGTATGAGTTTTATGAACCAATCATGCCTCCCTGTCTCCCTGCTTGTTCTCTACCCCATGCATGCACAAGCCCACACTCAAAGCATGAGCTGAAATCTACTTCGCTAGTGGCGCTAGTGCATGTAAGTGAGGGGCGTGGCTTTTGAGGGAGCACAGAGGGGAGGGGGTGTGTGAAGACAGAGCACGAGGGAATGCTACTTTCAAAATCATGCTAGTTTTCGAAAATTACCAACCCTAAAACAGAAATATTCCACACAGTCACTATTTTAGATAAGTCTATTATAGTCTATGTATACACACATCCCACACATTTTGCTAAAAGTATCCCATGGGGCCTACCTGCTTCCAATTATTTGCTCCTGGTGGTTTGGTGGTACAGGGGGAAGTGGCAGGAACTCCCCCAGGCCTAAGGACTCTGGACTGTGGTCTGGGTGCAGCGGTAGCGGTGTAGCAGTGGGGATGTGACCGGCTTCTGCGTCATCCAGAGACACTTTGCTGTTGGACAAGGAGCGCAGCAGCGGAAGACGCAGCTTGAAGCCCCGTGGACGACCTGGAGGTGAGAAGGAAGAGGGAAAATGGCAGAAAAGCAGTCAGTGCCTGCAGAGTGACAGATGGACTCCAATATAAAAACTGTGGCAGGAAAGAAAAAAAGGAGCAGAGAAACTGAGAGGAAAGTATGAATCACCGAAACAAGAGTATGTGGTATAGGGTTGGGTTGGGATGGGTTTGGTATAGGGCATGCTTGGGGAGCAGGAGACTGGAACTGGCCTAATAGACGTTGAAAATATAGCCTTATAAAAGAAACAATCTAGAGGAATCTAGGGCAGTAACAGTGATTACTTTTGGTTTGAATACGAGAAATCTGTTGAACAGACAGACATGATTCCTGATATAATCAGTGTCCTACTTTAGATGCTGTTCTGCGGGGTTAAACCTCTGGAGAATAAAGTGAACAATCACAAATGCCCAGGATTTAAATTAATAGATGAGGAGGCAAACATAGCAACCACCTGGCCTTTGTGTGGATTAAAACAATCAAGGAAATAATCAGAGTGGCACCTTGGAGAAAGGTGTTACAATAACTCTGTTGTTTGAATAAAAGGATATATGTCTTAACAATATACAGAAATACATGTTCAGCCACAATTCAGGTTGGCTACGCTCATGTCATCGTCTCTTTGCAGGTACTAGAAAAAAGATAATTGGTGATTTGAGCTCATCCAGAATGCTACATCCTCAGTCCTCTCGAACTTCACCAAATTAAAGCACATTGCTGCTCCTACCATCCCTTCTCAAGCTTTCTGTGAGTCCAACATGTTAAAATAATAGTCAATAAAGCACTAAATGGTCCTTGAGCTGAACACATTTCGTCTTGTGTATGTCAGGAAGCGTTCTGACCACACAGGTCACACAGATTGACTAAGTGTTCCCAGAATCAAAGCCAAGCAATGTGAAGCAGCCTTTAGTTTCTCTGCTCTCCACTGGTGGAACAAGTCTCCACTATACCAAAAACTGTCTGCTCATTTAAACCATGACTCAAAACACATGTTACTGGAGCTTTTTAAATCACTGAACGAATGAATGATACCTTTATTACTCCAAAGGGAATCAGTCTTGCACTAAGAGCATAAAACACAAATATAGACAGCAACAACCAAACAGCACATAATAAACATGAGACTGACATTAAAAAATACATCATAAAGCATTGCATGATCACTTGTAAGAGGTGTCAGGTGGAAAGTTCAGTAAAGTGCAGAGTGCCAAGTTCATAGTGAATAATCAGAGCTTATGAAGCAGCTGAATGCTCAGTGGTACAGAGGAAGTGATGCCTCTTTTTAGTCCTCATCCATTTCATTCTGTACCCGCACCCTAAAGTCAAGAGTACATATTCAGACCAAAGGGGTGCTCTGGGTTAGCTAAATCCAGTATGTACTCTTCTGTCATGCAATAGAATCACCTATATATACCATTCTACCTTTAGCTTACTTTTGCCTTTTGATTTGATGGTCTTTGCATTTGAAATGTGTATTCATCTATATTCTTGTTCCAATGTATTGAAGCACTTTGAAGAAGGATGATAAAACTGTCATTACTTCACTACTTTTCAATAGTTTTAAAAACAATACAATGTCCATTCAATTAATGATAGTAATGAAAAGTACCAAATCTTTAAAAACGACAGATCTCCAGTCCTGTTTTTGACCAAAAGCTGCCAGAAGTGAAAGAGAGAAAACGGTCTAAATCACCTGTCTGTAATTGACTTTATTTCCATACCATAAGAAGAAGACAAAAAACGGAGGGGCTCTAGGAATTACACGGTGCCAGAACTCCCCGGACTGTTCGATGGCCACGTCTGGTCCATGTATTTGAGACACAAGTGGACCAAATGTGCGATTTTGACAGTGTGCAGGTGTTTACTTTTAATCTTTGATAATTAAAAACGAGAAATTACCCAATATTTGGTGCCAAAGAGTCATTTTTTGTTGCCATTGATTCAAACCAGGTATTGATATTGATTGATTTTTACTAGTATCATATGTAGAATTCTGGTATTGTGACAGCCCAAATTTGAGCTGCCTTGAATTTCAAAGGTGCCAAATCAGAAGCATGCTTTGCCTTGATGAACATATAAACAATGGTTAAAAATGTATGCTGATAACAGAGATGAACAAAAATAAAAGAAACCAGTAGTCTTTGATAAAATGTGTCAGCAACTGCCTTTCCTGTCTTTGCAAACTTGCTTAAAGGACCAATATGTAAGATATCTACTGAATTAAATCATAAAATGACCTTACTATATGATCAGACATTAAGGAAACATGCATTGTTGAAGTGCTGGTTTCTCTGACAACAACGCAGCA
Organism: Tautogolabrus adspersus; assembly: GCA_020745685.1. Lineage (NCBI taxonomy): Eukaryota > Metazoa > Chordata > Actinopteri > Labriformes > Labridae > Tautogolabrus > Tautogolabrus adspersus. The sequence continues at coordinate 21,818,515 of CM036551.1, read as the reverse complement.
GCCAGTATGTCCTCCTTCTAAGTTTAGATTCTGGTCTGGAATGGTCTTTTTTTGTTTTGACCAGAAAAAGTAGCTAGTTTTAAGGCACCCCCACACAGCCGTTTTGGATCCCCTCGCAGGCAAACGTCAAACCAACAGGTGTTGCAGAGATGGAAGCAGGCAAGCAAACTGGTTCAGATATAACTGATTCTACTCAACCTAAAACGCCTTGGCATTTTTCTAATAAGCCGCACGAGCAGAAATGTGGTCAAACTACAGTAGGATAATGATGGAGATGCTTTTGAAAAATGGAGAGAGGTTAGAACGCAGAAAGGTTTCAAGACCGATGTAGAGTTGGCTAAACACTGAAGCTTAAGTGTCCGCATCGCAACCAGCGTGAGCATCTCTCTCCAATGTCTTGAATGTGGACTGCAGTGTCCATTTTAAACACTATGTGTAAGAGTTACATATTGCTCCTTTAAACCTGACATGATTAGATTGAGTAGAACACAACAAAGACAAAACTTTAGTTAATCAGTAGTTACCGGTGACAAACCAGGTAGGCACGCGGTGGTTGAGCTCCTCTTTGTTATCTAGAAGTGTTTCGTCTGTCATGACCTCGAAGTTGAGGATGAACATGATCACCAGGCCATCCTCGTTCTTCACTGGCACCACGTCCACCATACACAGGAAGCACTGACCTGCATGAGAACAGAGAAAGATAATGCTTAGACTGGCTGATAGCTACTGTGGAAAAATGTAATCCAAAACCTTAGTTTAAAGGTCACATGCATACTACTCTTTACCATGGTTTTCAAACACTACAAACCCTCCATAATTAGAAATGTCAATCCTTTCCGTCCTTTGCCTGCACCCCTTTTCAGATAAAGTGTGCTTAAACAGGCTGTTTAGAGATTTTCCCTTTGTGACATCACAAAGGGCAGTAACCCCCCCCCCCCCCCCCCCAGGTGGGTGACACTCCCACAGCTAGGTGTTCGTTCTGCCCTCTGAGTCTGCCTCCTCGATGTAAACAATTTGGCATGGTGCAAGCCAGATGGAGCCACATCCTCTTACAGACAGCGTGGTCAAACACACCTCATTTGCATTTAAAGCTACAGACACAGACATAGCCTATTCTGATTAGGGCTGAAATAGAGGGGTTTATAGGTATGATCAAATACAGGATCAGAGGGGATTTTTAGCTTTAAGTGTAGTCAGCTTTAACTTCACAGACATGTTCTGAGATTAGTTAAACTTAGAATATGTGACCTTTAAAAAATGAACATGCTTTTAGAATCTGGATTTAAACCTTTGACAGCGGCAATGTTTTTTAAAGTAGGCATAAGTTTAATACTGATATGAATTTGTATGCAGAAACACTGTCATGTGCATATGGTCACACACAGATGAATTCAAGCATTACACCATGTGAATGTGAGCACGTATACACTAATTACACAGGCCCACTTTAACACGTACACTTTTTCATTCACTTTCCTTATTAAATGTGCATCTCTGCTTAATCAGCTCACACTCTCTCTTCCATATGAGGCCAAGCACGTTTGCTAATCTGTCACATGAGCGCTAAAACAGCTAAGTATGCGTGAAATTAGACTGCACGTGACATTAAGTGGCTAGGTTTTTTTCTTCCAGGTCTATAAATCTGACGTTGTTACTGTACATAGCAGCCACACTGCAAGACAAAATAAGCTGCTATTCTGGTTCTGACACAAGAACCTTCAAAGCTTCAAAACAACATGAACACACGCACACACACGCAGAGATGAGAAAGGACTCTGTAATCTATATTTAAAACACTGAAAACATCAAACTAAAGTGGATGAAGACTACATTTGTCAAACTGCTTAAAAACAATCTGACAGCAACTCAAAATAGAGCAAATATTTACAACATTTTCAGCATGTGGTGCAAAGGAGGTGGAATAAGGAAACTGTCACAAAAGTTTTGAGAAAAAAAAGAGAAACCTGCGACAAACCAAATACAAGGTACAGAAAGTCAACATGCAGATCTAGTGCATACTGATGGAGCACGAAAAGTTTCATCATTTGTGGCATGTTGAAATAAAGCTCGATCTGAGTGACACAAGAATGAACAAGCTGCAATGAAAGAATTAAAGAAGTGTATTCATAACCATCACTTAAGTATCCAGCAGCTGTATTGTTATGTTTAAGTCGTGTCAATCCAATTTCATCTGTCTTTCCAAAGCAAATATCACATTGTCCCCCTTCTTCTTAAAACAACGCCTTTATAAAACCAGGCTATAACAAAATGCATTTCAATATGCAATGTCAAAGTAGAGTCTTAGCTACGCATCAGCTATTTCCTTCGTCTGCGCTGCACTCTTCACACTCATGGTTAGCTCCATATATTGTTGCTCACAGTCTAAGGTGGCCTTTCGATGTAAAATAGTCCCTCTCACATATCCCGCCGTACGTGGCTCTTACCTGCACAGTGATGGTCAGTGACCGGTACTACAAATGGCAGCCAAAGCAGGTTCTGTAGTTTGTAGAGCTACAAAAGCTGACACGATACAACTGGACATACAAGTGTGTCTTCTGATGTCTGTCTGCATCGCTCACCCTCCCGCCCGCCCTGTCATTCATCCCCACATCATTGCTGGAGAGTGGGCCCAAATCTGATTGGACAACGGCATAATCCCAACACAGGAGGGGAAAAAATATGAAACACAGGGAAAACTAAAGGATTACACCATCTGGTCACATCTAACAGCATGTGCGTGTGTATGTGTGTCTGTGCGCTGTGTGTTTATGTGCAGACTGTTAAAGTACAGAATGTAATGCTCATTCATACTGTAAGATACTGGGTCATGTCCATTCATGCCTGTTTCATTAACAGCCGTGACACTGCATTCACAGCCTTTTTAATCAGTAGAGGTGTTGCTGCGTCACACCTCGTGCTGCTTCACAGAATTTGCTCCATGTTTTCTGTTTGTTTGACAAGTTTATAACACAATGGGACAAAGACAGACGCTCAATATTTGATATATTTCCATCAGCATCGTTATCAGTTTGAGCAGGAAATGAAGTAAAGTAAAACCAGATTCATGTGTAATAATAAGCAGGCTAGTAGTAAAGAGAGAGTGAAACCAGGAGAAGACATGTTTTGGTGAGAAATGTTACCTTGATAAACTTTCGGCATAAACATGTTAATTAAAAAAAAGTTGAAAACATGAAATGTGTCCAACAGATTAACCAGGATTAACGGATTATCTCAAAGATTCTCATTGCAGTCACATGAATTGTAGTGTTTGGAGACACATTTCCAGCCGTAGTCCTCTCTTGTGAAGCCTGTCATTTATGATACGACATGTGAGGTGGATTATATATTTCTGTATCTGTGGAATACATCTCTACACAAAGCATGTGTTGCTTCTTTTGCATGCTAGAAAAGCATTCACTTCATATTTATTTATTTTCTATCTACCAGCGTGTTAAACTAAACTCAAATTATTTTAACAGACGGGTCAGTCCCAGACACTGAGGCCTGTATTTTATCACCAGTCTCCACAACAAACTGTAAAAGAAGGAACATTTACGTTCTGAAGCAAGGACACGGGACACATCATCCTGAGTTCATCAGAAGGCAGATGTGATTTGTACACACGTGTACATTTGTGCACACATATGCATGCATACACACACATGCTGCAATGTAGGATTAAATGTGCACAAAAGAGGATTTATCTTGGGTTTATTGTTTGAGGTCTAATACATTATGACTAGACGACAGAGGAGACTGTCAATTCCTCAAATGAATCGGGAACACTCTGTTGTCCTTCACTTCAGACATGCATGAAAACATCAATGCATAAGTGTACAGCAGAACGTCCTACTGTACTACAAACACAGTCAGTGTAGACACATACACACATAAGTGGGTTTATCTGAGCGAGAGAGAGAGTGTGTGTGTGTGTGTGTGTGTGTGTGTGTGTGTGTGTGTGTGTGTGTGTGTGTGTTTTTGTGGTCGGAATTTGTCAGAGTGGTAAAAATCAAGAATAGAAAATCCTAAATTTAGAAACTGAAAAAGACACGTACATCCCGCAGTTGGTGCTGGATCCAAAATGAACAGGCATAAAGAAACAAAAAGATTTGTTTACCATGAGCTCCTGTTAAAGGATTTATTTGGTCATTGCCTTGAAGGACGAGCATGTTGGCTCCAAACATCCCATGTTGCTAAATAAATCTTTTAACAATAGCTCCTGGGTGTGGAGACCTTTTTGCTTCTTAATTAAAATCAAGAATAATATATATATACTATATGTATATATCAGATATATCAGAAGGTTCTTTTTCCATCATCTGTCTCCGTCCACAGTTAAAGATTTAACCAAGAGTGTCTGAAATCAATTGAACTGGGAGATAAACAGGGAAAATGCTATTTCATCTAAATGCTCTGTCTGGATGTATTCCAGTTGAGCTTGTAGCATCTCATAATCTGATGCAGCAGTGCTGATTTACAAAGCTCGGGGAGATTATCACAATGCACTAAAACATATCAAAAAAAAAGAAAAAAGAAAAGAAGCGACTGCAAACGGCGATTTGCAAACCAGGGACGGTTCGATGATCATACACTGCTGTGTGTTCGACTTTTAAAGGATTCGGCAGATTGTTTTGGGTGTGGACATGTGTGTGTGTGTGTGTGTGTGTGTGTGTTTACTTAATATTAAAAAAAGCTCGGCTGTCCCGGATCGCTCGCTCTGCTGGAGATGCTAATGGTTTAGCGTGTCAGATAGCAATGAGGAGTTAGGCACAAAATCCCCGAACCTGAACATTTGTATTCTCTAGATTTCATTACAGAGCACATCAGACATCTGTTATTTATATTGGGACATGGTTTTACAGTATAGTATTTGATTTGATTTTTAAGTGTATTATGTCTTTGTCATGACCTCGACGGTCTAAGCATGGTCTTTGGCCTGCTTACAAGGACACTGATTCAATCTCAATCCAAACTGCTATGTATGGATAACCTGTTCTTATAGAATCCTCAGAGGAATTATGGATTATAAAATGATTTATATAACAGCTGCCCCCTACCACCTATAGGTGCCTCAAAGTCAATGTTGGCCTGTTTTTAAACCACCAAATCAGTTCATGTGGTTTCACCAGGGCTGTTCACAAGCAAGGATTGAAGTGGAAAAACACTGCAATTAGAAATGTAGTAACCAAGCGAGGAAGAGGAGCAATTAGATGAAAGGTACAGATTAAAAATTAAGAGGTAAAGACAGTGGCGGACTTGCAGACTTTTTGAAGGGCAAAAAAAAAGGGTACATACAGCGCGTTCTCGCCACTGAAGAGGGCAGTTGTATTTTGCCAACCAGGAGGGCACTTTAGCACGAGTTTTTGCCTCCCAAGAGGGCAATTTAGCGCACGTTTTTCAACAATTGGCCTTCCCTTGAAAAGATTCAAGGGAAGGTTAAAAAGGTCTTTATTAGGTCTGGTATTAGAGTGAAAACAAGGAAGACATTTGAAGAGTAAAGGACAGTGTTTCCTGGTGGTTTTAGAGGGACAAGGAGCGAAGGATTAGCTGTTTAGGAACAGCCTTGTTCCAGTTTAGCGGGAGATAAGAGAGGATTGGTGAGGAGTTCACGGAGATCTGGCTGTCTCCTAAGCAACCTGATGTCAGAGCACAAACATCTCTGAAGCTGCATTCATGATGAGAGAAGTCTTGAGGGGTGGGTCAGGGAGATTTCAGCATCTCTCTGTAACCTTTTTATCCTGTGAGAGATAGGATAAGAGGTGACCCAACACCTCTTTGTCAAAGAACATCCTGCAATGTGCTGGATTAGAAATTAGTATCATAATCTCTGCTATAGAACAAGTGGATTAAAGGAATAAAGATTAGCGTTCAATCAACCACATCCTCACTTTTGGCCATATAAGTGAAAGGATCAGGTATGAGGCTTAAAGAGTCTAAGAGCAAATATAAAAAACACGTTTTCATTGAAATCAAACAAAAATTGTAGAGTTGTATTTTTTAAACTGCACATCAGTGTAAGAAAAGCCTAAGGGGCCGTGTCCCAGCAGCAGAGGCCGGGCTCTCTGCCCCAACCTTCAGCAAGGTGATCTGGCACTGCCACCCGACGTCCCAGACGCCCGGCCACCAGCATCGGACTGTGCCGCCCCACAACCACCGCCGTCCTCATTCATGCACGGCCTGCTCCGACCTCCACCTCAGCAGCAAGAAGTGTGGACAACAGGAAGACGAGGAATACAAAGGAGAAATTCGTCCTGCACCTAATCCCATCTCCCCTTTCCCATTATTTCTTAACAACGAGTGTGCTCTTTTACCTGCTCTTTTGTAAAGCACCTTGAGATAACACTTGTTATGAATTGGCGCTATACAATTAACGATAATGATTAATGATTGATAATGATTTATTACAGCATGCATGTGGTATCATACTCTGTAGCTTACAGTATATCAAATCTCTTTCCTCACCATGAAAGTTTTCATTCTTTCTTCTACTTTCCTGCAGTTATTTTCTGGATCTGATCCATTATCTGATTGTTCCTTTCTCTATGCTCTTGTCCTTAATTTCAATATTGTGTCTTATTCAAAATATGTTTATTGTGAAGCATACACGGGTACAAGGTCCAGTATTTCAAAGTGGCATATTCAACATAACTTGGTTAAAGAAACCAAAGAGAAAAGGAAGAACAAGAAAAACAACAATAACAGAGACGAAGAAATATGACCCAAAACTCCAAATTAATAAAACATGGGGGAATAATGTAGTGAGGGAATCGTGCGTCTTGTTTTAATAAACAAAAACTAAAATATACGTAAAGCTGAAGAGGAGATGGTTTCTTGTAAGCAGCATGCACGATACTGGAATTATTACATTTCTAAAGAATTTGACCAAAAGCACTAGTTCGTAAGCAAAACACAGAATAATGGATTTCTACATCTGATGTACTGAAGAACTCTATTTCTGTTGAGGCGTTATCATATGAAACAAATCTATTACAAACACCAAAATGCTGCAATGTTTCAGTAACAGTCCAGATCACTTCATCAGCACATCCACGCCTCCTAGTGGACAACAGGCGTCTCTACACATTCAATACAGAGCAAGGCATGCAACGTCAATGATCGAACCCTCTAACTTCATTGCATTATTTCTGCACACATTTGCCATGATTGTTCAAGTTCAGTGTGATGACACAGCTATACCTTTACACTGAGGGATTCTCTGTTTGGATGTGTCTGAAGGCATTTCCCTTTAAGTGCAACTGCTCCTCTTGCAGGCACGGCACTGTATAACATTGATTTTTCTAATAACTTCTTGTCGAGTTTATAAGAACTGAATGCATATATAAAACTTTTTCTTTAAATAACCACAATCACCTCTGCTGTGTCGAGAATTTTGCAAAAAAAGGAAAAAGTGATTTAACAACTTAACAAACGAGCCATAAATTACTTTCTGCCAACAGAACATGTCAATGTTCCTGAGGGAAAATAAACTTGTTTTCCTGCAGAACAGAAACTGATGGATTTAAACAGAGTGAGGACAACATATACCAAAAGTGTTCAGTTTGTGGTCAAAAGGCAGAGTCTTCCATTAAAAAGTTACCTGCAACAGAATCTCTAAATGTCAAATTAAATGGGAACTTATCGAACAATTTGCAGAGGTGAAGTATCCGGGGATAATTTTAGATTCTCAATTACATTTTAAAAGCCATGTTAAAAAGATTTGTCAAATGATTAAGGCTAATCTTTTTTGTTTTAGGATGATAAGAATTAGTCTGACACTCGACTGGGCCTTTTTGTTTTTAAATACTATGATAGTCTCACATCTATCCAATGGTTTAACTGTCTGGTCTCAGGCCAACCAGTCAGTAATCAAATCTGTAGAGAGCCTTTACAATCAGGCCTTGAAAATTTGTCCAAAAAAAACAATAAGACATCATCAGTGCGGCATTTTAAAGGCTGAATATGTGAAGTTTTACACATAAATATAGCAGTAATCCAGTATATACTCTGAAAACTTTCTGAGTCATGACTGTCTACAATGAGTCTGACACCCGAGTCCCGCTGTCTGTGATGTTGTCTGAGCCGTATCTACACCGTGTTAACATGGATGGGACAGCTGGCCGGCTCACCCCCTTGCATATAAAAGCTGTTTAAGGGAGGGACTAGAGAAAAGAAGAATAACATACTGTACTCACTGCTTATTTGATTGTCACGTAACATTTTTAGATCATGGTCATTTCATGTAAATTTACATGCAGTGTGAAGCTACGAGCAAACTAAAGGGCGCTACCATCAGCCGGCTAGCACAACAATGCAGCTCGATTTGTTTTGGTGTAATGCTGGTGCTCAAGGGCGACATCTACTGGATCAAAAAGAGATTCATTCTGCAAAACATCCTTTGCAGAAACAACTTTTTCTGTGAAAGGAGTAAAATCCTAGAACTCGCCAGCTGATCACTTAAAACTTGCTGCAAACTTGACCACTTTTAAGAGAGCCAACAAATCTTGGTTAGTTCAGCAACAGACTTGTACTCGTGTTTAATTGTTTGTAGCTAAATCAAAGCGAAATGTGTGTCTTATTGTATCCTACTGTATCCAGCTTACTCTTTCTTTTTCCTTAGTAACTGTTTTAATCTTTTATGTCCACAAAAGCCCTTCTAGGGATGAGTGTTGCAAATTAGTACCCGCTATAAACACTATGATACTGGCATTGGATTGATGTTTTCTGTTTGTCGATGTATATTGTATCAGTCCCTATCAAATAAACCATAAAATAAAAAAAACAGTGTTACTAATGTATTTACAACAACAACAGACGTTTTTACTTGCAAACAATGTGGATGGGTTAATTTCTTAAAAAACACGTGTAGAGTACATTCATGTATATTTCCATCCTATCTGAAAAGCATTGGCTTCTGGTTACTCTCACAGACAAAAGGAGGAGGTTAATGTGTCCACTAGAGCTAGAGATTGAAGAGAACGAGGAGGTGAGTTGTGCTTCCTCTCAGCTGCTCTGCTCTTCATCACACACATAGACCCCCACACACATGAAGTGACACAGTGAGGGGGGGTGGAAGAGGCAGAGAGTCTCATTCATAAACACACTCTTCTCAGATCCATCACGCTTTGGCAGGAAGAAAAACAAAAGGAGGGAAAAAAAAAAAAGTTCAAATCTTCATATCCACAGATCCACTGAGACGGCTTTAAATATTCTTCGGGCTGGCTGCAGACCAGCTGGCAGAGCTTGTTATGTTCGCTACCACTTTCAGAGCCAAAGAATACCCTTTTAAATCCAAAACACTCAGGACTAGATGACAAGCAAGCTTGCATAATTGCCTGAAAATGTCACTCACCAGTAGGAAAACAGAACGCACAAAGTTTAATTGGTTCTCATTGATAATGGATGAATATCACATTATACTGACCTTGTGCACATTTTAAACATCAGATAGAGATGACCAGAAAGACTGTGTTGACAAGAACTTCTCAGAAGCTGAGCTACAGAGACACAATGTGTGACTACAACAACTGTTTTGGGGTTTTGATGTTTTCATCCTGTAGTAGAGATAGTACAAAGAATACATCACAGCCAGTAAAGAGGATCCCACTTTTAACCCTCTGCTTGCTGGTGCTAATGGCTCTCTGTCACTATGAATGAATGAAGTGAAACACTAACAATGCATAGGAGTCATGTACTTTCTGTAGTGCGATAAGGCAAAAAGAAGTTACCAGAACTACAGGTATAGTAGAGAGAGTGCAACATTATAAATATCTTGGAATTTGGATGCATGAAAAGCTTTCCTTTAAAATGCACGTTGACAAGTCAGACAGCTTCTGGCTTTCTCTTAAGATATGAATTCTGCTTTCCTTTATATACGAGGAAAATAATAATTGAAGCTGTATTGCTCTATAATCTGTGCTGCATTATGTAGATTTTATTTATGGAAGAGCGGTCAGCACAACTCTCAAATCCCAGGATGCACTTCATCTCTTAGCACTAAGATTCATAACTGGGCACACTTATGGAACACATCAAACGCTCTGTCAGTAAGGAGAGATCAGCATTTTTACTTACTTATTTATTCATAAAGCACTTCTAAAGAAAGCTGCCCCCACATCTCTCACCTCTGCTCTCCATTAACATGTGAAACTATCATACATGCTCACAGTCACGGCTCACATGACAGCTTCCTATATTCAGAAAGAGTAAGAAAAACGATCTTCTTCCCCCCCACTTACTTTGCCCCAAATACTTGGAATGTGCTCCAAAAACATTCGAAACGGTCCACATTAACAGCACTGAGACAATGGCTGGCCTAATTGATTTGAGTTTATCTTGATTTTGATTGTTTTTCACAGTTTTTATTGGTTTGGTACCTGTTCTATTGTTGTCTGTACCTTGGCACCTTTGTAAATCAGGGTTCTCTCTCAATGTGTTTTCCAAGGATTTAAATCAATCAAATGATGACGATGAAGATAACTTGAAGAGAAACAGGACATGTTGGGATGTGAGATCGGGGATGACGCAGCAGAATGGCCCAGGGTCAGAGTCAAACCTGCAGGGACGCTGCAGCGAGGACTGTAGCCTCTGCACAATGGCCATGCGATCACCCCATGGGCTAAAAAAGATCCCAGGACACGAAGGATTTAATGAACAGTGGGGAAAAAATACTAAAGAAGGAAACAAAGAAAAACAAGGTGTTGTGCTGCTGTTCCCAAAACATGAAGTTATCTGTATTAAGTGCGAGAAATGGTTGAAAGACAATGGCCTCAGAAGGCAAACATTAATCCCCTGTTACAATGTCTGATTTCCTGCAGCTTAATGTATGAAAATGAGAACGAGAAATAGAATCTACTCATCAAACATGTAAGTTAGATCCTCCATTTTCATTAATGACATCAACAAGCCATGACTAACCTTGCCTTGCATCATTTTAGAAGAGGAATCTGCTTCTTTGGGCTGTCACACAACTTGATCACTTCTAACATACGAACGGAAAAAAGCCATTCAACTCCTCCTGTATGCACTATTTAAACAAATCAAGGGCAGCTTTAATGACCTTACTGCCTATGGAGACACAAGTCTAGCTTGGATTGTTTTCTTTTCTTTTTCTTTTGTTCTAGTAATTATGATAATTTTAACAACAACTCAGCAACAGATTTTATACAGTCTACTATACAATACAACTAAATGATAAGGTGGTGAATGCAAAGTGATGAATAATAAAATAAGTTATGTGTCGTGTTATCAGGAGGAAAGTTGAAGGTTTTCTTTAGTTAATTCAGCTGTTAGACCTTTTTTCACTGTGGGAAAAAACGACTGACTCCTTGTGCTATGTACATTAAAGATTGTTTTAGTTAACCACTAGGTGGCAGGGCTAAACAACTTTTTCCTTGTCTGTGGTAATAAGCATGGAGGCAAATGTAGCCCCACACACTGGCCTGCTGAGAATTACATTCAGTTACAGAGCAACAAGGGGTTAACCAGGCTATACCACACCACATCTCTAATACAGGTGTGTTGTCCTAAGCAGGTTGAGCAGGGGGCTGAATGACACGGTGGACAAAAAATAAACTGCCTTGTTTGTGTGCAAGTGGCATTTGCCAGTGTGTGTGAATGTCACTGAGACCATTAATATTGGTGTTGCAACCCCTCCATCCCCTCTGATCTTGGCCACCAGCTGTCCTCTGATAAGTGATGTTACGTTACTCCATCTATCAGCATCGCGCACACGCACACGCACACGCACACACACACACACACACACACACACACACACACACACACACACACACACACACACACACACACACACACACACACACACACACACACAGGCCATGTGCCTAACCCCTGTACTTTCTTTTTCTTCTTCTGAGATTTGGGATGAGAAACAGTGAAAGGACAAACTACTGCAGACAGCAATTCATCAGCCTTTCTCACCTGTAATAGAGATGGATGGCCAATGCTGAGCTGCTTGTTTATAGCAAAGTGGGGGCTGGATTGTAATAGATTGACTGGAGTTTGTATGTGCATGTGTGTGTATGCTTTTGGACATGCTTCTTATCGAATGTGCATGATTATATGATCAAATAGTAAATTTCCGTTCCATAAGGTACAGTGAATGAATATTTCTGCCCTCTATTGGTTGGAAAAAACACTAATAGCAGTTGAGCTGTGTTGTGTAGATGATTGATGCAGCTGAGCTGATGGGAGCGGGGTGGCTAAGAAGTTGACAATGCTTCAGACTGACAAGGGGATCCATTAAATCAGCCGTCTGTCCCGGAGGGCACCTGAACTGGATAAAGACGAGGTGCACTGGTGTCGAGTGGGGGCCTGAACTCAGGCTGTTCTTTGTTGTTTATGCAGGCCTGAAAATCTTAAAGTAAATGATTGAAATGTCAAACACAGGTCCATAAATACTTATAAGAAATACTACAGCACTTTAACAGCAGCATTTATCTGGTTACTGTGAACAGGAAGTCAATATAGTCTGTCTTAACATAGGTTGAGAAGAGACAATATAAATTCAAGATAGCTGAGAGTGCATGCAGCTGAGGGGATCAAAATTAACGAGTAAGCAGGAAGGAAGGGTGTCTTAAATTTCAGCTGCACTCAGATAAGTTGAGCAACAACTTTTTTAAGTGGTTACCTCAATACCACCACTGAAAGTTATTTGTTTATTTGGGGTTGGGAACCGGAGGGTCGCCGGTTCAAGTCCCGAGGCGGACCATAATATGGAAGTTGTTCTGGTAGCTGGAGAGATGCCAGGGCACTTCCCGAGTACTGCAGAGGTGCTCCTGAGCAAGGCACTGAACCCCCAACCGCTCTGGTGCGCTCCCTGCTTAGCAGTGTGCAGCAGCCCCACTCTGACATCTCTCCACTAATGCATGTCCACAGGTCCTGTTTGTGCTTTTGTGTGATTCGGGCCTATGTGTGTGAGAAGCATGTCTCTCAATAACAGAGGGTGAAACCAGAATTTTCCTCAGGGATTAATAAAGTATATAAAATTCAAATAAAAAAAATGTTACTGGAAATTGATCAAAGCTTATTTCATAAAGATAGGTTGTTTTTTATGGATGGCAGGATGAATGCACTGAAAACAGCAGAAAATGTCACATCAATCTAAAATATTTAATTATCTACCACAGTCCCCTCTCTCTCTTCCACTTACAATAAGTGCAACGTTAATCAGAGAGGAACCTCCTCTGATCAAGAGCATGCTCTCCCTTGGCCTTCATTTACCCTCCTCCATCGAATGGATGGAGAAATGAGAGAATGACGACAATATCAGGTGGCTGATCACAGATTGAGCTCTTAATTTAACTCTCACGCTTGATCAGCACACCTCAATAAGCAGACAGATGAGGAGATGAGGTCTAATCAGGCGGTTGAAAGTTCACAGCAGCACCCTTACACCATTACAAAGGACACCAGATACCGTGTAATGTTGGATTTATTATAGGCATTGCGAATGAGATTAAGATCAACTTTTTATGCTTTATGGACTCATTTAGTGAATAAATTATGCCTTAAGGGACACTTGCATCCAACTGCATGGAAAATGTTCAGGTAGTGAGAGTAGACAGACACATCATTCAAGCTGAGATGTTGGCCTGTATTAACTTATCATAGATATATCAATGTTGGTGTTTTCTTGTATCATAAATAAGAAGAAATCACAATACAAGAGAGAAATGTGTTTTTGTGTGTAGTTATTTAGAGACTATGGAAGCCCAAAGCGGACATACACCCATACATTTTATTTGACTCTATTTTCCCATGATATCGAGTACATTTTGTTTTTTTCTTGGTATCTCAGCTTATTAAGTTGTTATCTCATTATAGCTTTTTTTTGCCAATGATAACGATTTATTTTCGGTCGTGTTATCACAGGAAAACAAGTGTTAAAAAATGTGCTCCTTATCATGGGAAAGTCGAGTAAAATCAAATGGATGTTTGTCCACTCAGGGCTCCCGTAAGAAACGGTATCTGTAAATTCTGACAAACAAACGATAATGTTGAGCTTATGAAACGGCACAAAAGGAACTATTGACGAGATGCTCAAGCACAGATGCACAAACGGGTTAAACTGTGAAAGGATGGTGTTCGAGTGCTGTTAGGCTGCTTTACTGCATGCAGGAGTCTATAAGCCACCTGTGAGGGATCAATGGCCAAGCTGTCTCTACCAGTGACACTATGTGAGGCTGCGGTGTCAAACACACACACACATAGTCAGCTGGATGTCCCCTCCAGCCCACTGTACACACGTCACACACACTCCCATTAACAGATTGCATGTCAGTACTGGAGGGCAGCCACACAAAACTGCACAAATGGAGTCCAGCATGCCTGTTAACCTGAGTGAAAAAAGCACATGTGTATCACACACCATAAACATCTGCTATTGTACACAGGTGGACCCACAGGCTACAGCAGATTACATGTCAGGAGGGCTATAGAACACAGGAACTACACGCTATGAAGACAAAAAAGGTCATCCAGGTAAAGCGCAAACAAATTAACCCTTTGTTCAATTTCATTTTCTTCAGACTGAAACACGGGGACAAAAGACACAAGAGGGCATATTCACTGTGCTTCGCTTTGCACTACAGTGGGCCCATTTTAGAAAGTGAGAGGTTGAGGTTTGTGGTAAATCTACACCAATTTATCATTTGGACACAATCATAAGATCAAAATCAAAATTCTAAGCACTGTCCTCAGCACGTAGCAGAGTGTAGCAGCTGAGCAGACCGTGATCTGCAGCATTTGACTGAAAATCTATATAAGGTGTAAGAGAGTACATGCAGAGTCATATTATTCCGCACAAAAGTTCATTATGTGGGCTCTGGTAGCCTAGCGGTCTGAGCGCACACCCCATGTACGGCGACACATAGTCCTCCAAGGGGATGGCCAGGGATCTAATCCGACCTACACTTTCTCGTATATCCTTCCCCACTCTCTCTCTCTCTCCCCGATTTCAAATTCTTTCCACCTATCTCTAAAATAAAGACATTAAAAGCCCCAAAATAAACCTGAACTTCATTATGTCAGCTGCCATATTAATAATTAACCCCCTGTAAAATCTTTATACATTGTGGCCTCAAAAATCCCATTTCAGAAAGCATTATTTTGGGGTTGCTTTGGTTCTGTTCTGCATCCATGAGCCTGGGAGGATCACTCTGACTTTTCCTAAAACCACCACCATTTTATATGAAAGCACATTAAAGATTAGTAGAGTGAACCGCAAACCCGACAACACATGAGATTTATTAAAAACTCTCCCGTGATACTGTGGATAGCAAACACCACCAAGCTAAAGAAATGAAAGTTAAGTTTAATAAAGTCATAATCTTTGATTACAAACTCTGGTGTTAAAACTTCCATGACTTTGTAACACAACTAATTAAATCTAAGACATTGTAAATGGTAAATGGACATGAGCTTGTAAAGCGCTTTTCTAGTCTTCTGACTACTTTATTCCGCAGGTCACACCTATTCACACACTGATGGCAGAGGCTGCTGTGTAAAGAGGCCATCAATATTAGCTAATCCCATTCATATACACTTATACGCAGGGCCGCCCCTCCCTATACACAGAACATGCGCTTGCGTAGGGCCTCATAATTATTGAGGGGCCTCATGTTTGCACTTTTTAAATTTTTTTATTATTATGCGCGCAGACAGCGCAGTAGCGCATGTCCGTAATGTATCAGCTGGACACTGCAAGCACGCATCACTGACATGATCAATCAACTTCTGACCAACCAGAGAGGCCGCCCCGGCAAGTGCTGCAGAGTGAGAAGTGAAGAGATAGCGAGTAAAATGCATTTCGAGTCGGGAGCCAGTAAGAGGAAAAAAACACGAAGAAACTCGTGCTTTATTTGAAGGTGGGTATGTTGAATACATTTGCAAAGCTTTGTCAGCATGAAAACCTCTCCTGCACAGGAGGAAAAACAGTCTGTCTCGTCTTTGTGCTGACAAAAGTTTTAAAGCCTATATTGATTTAAGTTTTTTGCTATTTTCGGGAACTATATTATCGCCATCTACTGGGGTGTTTAGTAGGCTACGTAACCGTCACAGCTCATGAGGTTATTGTGCAGAGAAGTGTAGATAAAAACAACACGGATTAGCATGTTTTCTATGGTTTGTGCATATGATGATAAGCAGTCAGACATGATAGATAAATACGTAGATAGATGGATATTGTAGTTTTCAGACCAGAATAATAAACGTTAAAGTTATAGTATTGTTTTATATAAATGATAGTAATTATTATTGTCATAAGTAGTAATAGTATGAGCATTAAATGCATTTTAATCTTTTTGAAGCTAGTATTTTCATAATTATCTTTATGTAGTTTAACATTGACACCAAACATACATACAGGCTGCTTTATGATGGTTTTTATTGTCTGGATTTCTTGTCATAACAGGGTCAATGCTAAAATGTGTGACCATGGGAGATGCAGAAGAGGCGTAAGCAGGCACAGAGACAGCAACCAGCACTTTACCAGGGTCCTAAACCAGCACTTTACCAGGACCCCCAACCAGCACTTTACCAGGGCCCTCAACCAGCACTTTACCAGGGCCCTCAACCAGCACTTTACCAGGGCCCTCAACCAGCACTTTACCAGGGCCCCCAACCAGCACTTTACCAGGGCCCCCAACCAGCACTTTACCAGGACCCTCAACCAGCACTTTACCAGCACTTTACAAGGACCCTCAACCAGCACTTTACCAGGGTCCTAAACCAGCACTTTACCAGGGCCCTCAACCAGCACTTTACCAGGGCCCCCAACCAGCACTTTACCAGGGCCCTCAACCAGCACTTTACCAGGGCCCTCAACCAGCACTTTACCAGGGCCCCCAACCAGCACTTTACCAGGGCCCTCAACCAGCACTTTACCAGGGCCCTCAACCAGCACTTTACCAGGGCCCTCAACCAGCACTTTACCAGGGCCCTCAACCAGCACTTTACCAGGGCCCTCAACCAGCACTTTACCAGGGCCCCCAACCAGCACTTTACCAGCACTTTACCAGGACCCTCAACCAGCACTTTACCAGGGCCCCCAACCAGCACTTTACCAGGACCCTCAGCCAGCACTTTACCAGGGCCCTCAACCAGCACTTTACCAGGGCCCCCAACCAGCACTTTACCAGGACCCTCAACCAGCACTTTACCAGCACTTTACCAGGACCCTCAACCAGCACTTTACCAGGACTCTCAACCAGCACTTTACCAGGACCCTCAACCAGCACTTTACCAGGACTCTCAACCAGCACTTTACCAGGACCCTCAACCAGCACTTTACCAGGGCCCCCAACCAGCACTTTACCAGGGCCCTCAACCAGCACTTTACCAGGACCCTCAACCAGCACTTTACCAGGGCCCTCAGCCAGCACTTAACCAGGACCCTCAACCAGCACTTTACCAGGGCCCTCAACCAGCACTTTACCAGTGCCCTCAACCAGCACTTTACCAGGGCCCTCAACCAGCACTTTACCAGGGCCCCCAACCAGCACTTTACCAGGGCCCTCAACCAGCACTTTACCAGGGCCCTCAACCAGCACTTTACCAGGGCCCTCAGCCAGCACTTTACCAGGGCCCTCAACCAGCACTTTACCAGTGCCCTCAACCAGCACTTTACCAGGGCCCTCAACCAGCAGGTCACATCACACAGCAGTTATTCAGATGCAGCATCCTGCACAATACCAGCATTGTCAAAGTTATAATTTGTTGTTACAAATAAAGGTTGTTAAGTTAAAAAGACATTTTGTAATGGACTTGTTATTTTGTTGCTCCATTAACCTTTGCTTAGGGCCTCACCCTGGCCCGGGGCAGCCCTGCTTATACGCCACCGACGAAGCAGCCGGAGCAACTTCGGGTTAAGTGTCTTGCACAAGGACAGAAATGTGGCTGCAGAAGCTGCATGGGGAGACTACGTACTATACCGGCTGAGCCACAACTACCTCATTGTCTGTGCAAGATTTTGTGTTATTTATAATCCATATAACTCTAACAGCAGTTGGAAATGGGGATTTGATCAGCACGAGCTCACTAGCAGAACGATACTAGTTGAATGATTCTCTTGGAGATCCTCTTAAATCAGTGAAACTCTGGAAGTGAGAGGGACTTGCAGTATTTTATTAAGGCTGACTGCATTCGTCTTTATTCTTTCATACATGTTTCATTGTGCGAGCAGCAGTAGGTGTGCATGTAAGCATGTACCATGTGCAATATTTTTGCATAAAATGAGAAAATTTGAGGAGAAAAGGGAGCATGGCATCTTTAAAGCATGAATTATTCAACAGTCTCCTTGAAAGTGAAGATTTTCACCCAAGCTGTCGCCGGAGTCTGTTTCATCTTTCAGTAATGTACCACCCAGTATTCATTGAAAGCTTCTATGTGTAGGATTAGAAAACGTATAAGAAAACAACTGTGGAGGATTGCAATGCACAGGACTCTACAGGCAGTGTTGATAATACTAAACTCACTCAATGGTCCATACTTTTTACACTTAACGTGCAGAAAAATCAATCTACACACTAATTATCACCCTGGATATAAAATACAGCATGAATGTTTAAATAAAAATTAGACTTCCTATTGATGGTAATGAGTTTATCAATCATGAGAATGGTACTTAAAGCGATTTAGATACCCTTCTGCCACGAGTCATTAACACAGTTCACTTTTTAACGACTTCTCTTTGAGAATTTAGTGCCAGCAAGAACCAGTGGTGCCAAAAAAATATGTAAATATGCTTGATACAACAGATGTTCAAGCTTAACGACTGAAGAGAGGCCAAGTTGGCCCCAGAATTTAAAGATGCATATTCAAGGACTTACACATTTTTCAGGTTCAATACACATCACAGGTTTGTGCTTAGTTTAATATGATAGCACATGCACTGTGTGTCCTTGTGTTATTACAGAACACTGAATATCTTCTGATATGTTATTTGAATAAAACAAGCTTTATCACTGTTATAGGACAGTTTCATCAACATTTTTCAATTTCTTTTTACATTTTGTTGCACTCAAAATTGATGGAAAGAAAATGGTGAATTGATCACAATAATAAAATCATTTGTTGCAGGATAGAAGATGTGATATTTAGAAAGACAGAACTAAAAGTGTGTTATATGCTGAGATGGAAACTGTTCAGAAAACTCTGCAGAAGTAACCAGAACACATTTTCTATAGTTTCTTGGAGGTTGGCCCTCATCAGATCTCTGTCAGTCAGCTTGGTTATTGCCTTAGGTAACCAGCTGACAGCATGAGAAGGGCCAAAATGAACACTTATATAGAAAAACAATGCCTTTGAATGATCGATAGCACGTCCTCTACCACCAACACAAAGGACAAATTGGACACATATGCAAACGTTTACATATACTTCATTAAGTATAGGACTAAGTCAACACACATTGTGGGACTTTGTGGACCAGTGACTCCCAAAGATGCGAGCCCTGGAAGTACTAATGACGTACTTTTTGCACTTCTTTTAATTAAACAATGCTGGATGTACCTTTGATTTGCTGTAGACCCATTTTCATAAGCTTTTTACACACAAGCACTCCTAAATCTTAATTGTGAAAATTTCAGACAGCCTTCCCCTAAAATCCTCTTGAGTTGCTTATTCACTCATGTCCTTCAATGCATGAAGTTTTCTGTGTAGGATGGGGGGGTTGTCTTAGGAGGCAAGACATGCAGAAAAAAGCACAAGTCAAGAAGGATGACAAGCAAGAGAGTCCAACACTATAATGACGAATTGTGTTTTTGCTTCTATATCAATGCAACATGTAATTTGAGTTATTCACAGCCTCAACAAAACAGCGGAGATAAATACTGGATAGCAGAAAATGTAATGACTCATTTTTATTAAGTGCTTAAAGAACGGACCCGTCACACACCAGGATATAAAAAACACCCCCCACCCCCGATCGCTGCATATTTTCTTGAATATTTCCTGTTGCTTTCCATCATCAACTCAACCTCTTTTTGCTGAAATTTTACAAGGGGCGGCAGGTTTAATTCTGATAAAGGTCAGGGTGAATAATTTTGCTGTTTAAGTTGACAGAAGGAACGCTCTCTGAAATGTTCTGGACTTTTAGGCATATGTGAATAGGACAATACAAATGCTTTGTTTGTGTTGGATGAGAAAATCTTGACTTAGCCTCAAATTTAGATTAAAGTTGTGCAGTTAGAGGTTTTGGTGGTCAACAAATTATTTCTAGATTTCAAAGCTACAGGGCTACAACCTTCTTAAGTTTGGTAATGGCCGATGTAGAACTTTGCAGGTGCAAGAATGATAAAGAAGGGGAGAAAGAAGAAGAGAGAGAAAAGAGTTTCATTTCCTGTCCAAGGCTGCTGCTATTTAATGATGATGGTTCTCATCCTACTCCTCTGTCTGCCGGAAATTCCTGCACTCTCACTGTTTAAAAACACGCAGGAATGCACACTTAAGCCGGAAAGGTATGTATATTAAAAATTCCAGAGGAAGGAACCCCAGAGAGATATCAGATAGAGATAGAGAGGATGTTCTGGAGGATTCTACTTGACCAAAACATCAAAAGTTTCTGACGTTATTCAACACAGAGCATTCACAGATCACAGAGGAACGAGGTAACAGAGTTCACAAGTGAGAGACACGAACCCAGAACACCACAATAAAATCAAGATCACGCAGATGTGCTGTGGACACGAGCAGGGGAGAGTTTGGAAGTGTGCAAGTTGGTTGTGCGTGAGAGAGAGAGAGAGAAGGGCACAGGTGATGGGAGCAGTGCCAAGTGAGGTCAGTTGAGGTGATTTGAATAGAGGCGATGAGATTATTTGAATGGAAAATTTGGCATCGTTTTCATGGGTGCTGACAAAGGTAAGCTTGCACAATGTGCAGGTGGCTGACCTGAGCCGCATTATTTGCATAACATCAAGCACCTCTTGGAATACAAACACGAGGCGTGGTGTGGCCTTTATGTTTTTATATGTAAGAATGAATCATATAATGTGTATAGATGTAGTTTCTTCAACTGGTGTGATCTCGATCTCCGTTTTTTTTCCTGCTGTTATCCTTTCTTGTGCACTTCTCTGCCCGCTGTGTTGCCCTCTCCGTCTCTCTCCCACTCCCTCCCTCCCTCTCTCTGTCTTTGAAAGTGGTTATGTAACATCTCAAGATTTCTCAGCAGTAAAGGCTGCTGGAAAGAGACAGGGACAGGAGGAGGTGCAGACACTTTCAAAGGATATACTCTGATGTGCGTTTACAGCTTTCCTAAGCCTTTTGTTTCCTCAGCAGAGCAGGTAGAAGAAACCAGCCCTCCAACAACCACTTCTACCAGCATTGGCAAAAAGCAGAGCTTATTTTAAAAATGACATGTCATGTCTGTGCTCGCCAAAAGACACGGCAGCCTCTTCAAAACACAATCTCTAATTGTCCTGCCTGCATGGAGCCAAGCCACCTTGTAATCGTCGGGCTAATGCTCTGTGGTTTGGCTAAGCGGTGAGAGTTAAGTGTTTTTGGCAAACTGGTGATGAAACTTGTTAACTGTAATGAGGCAATCACATTACACTGAGAGGAGGACAGCAAGAGAGGAAGATGAACTAGAGGTTGTTTAGTCCAATAAAAGAACAAGCTTAAGTTAAAATTCAGGGTGTTTTTAAGGGAAAAGAAAGGGGCAGAATCTGGTCAAGAGTATTATTAATTCAGCTGTTTAATAAGGCAACATGGACGCTTTAAAAAAGCTGGTGACAACAGAAAAAGAAGGCCGTTGCCCTGATATCATCATCTCTTTATTTAACTTAATTACTTCAACAAACAGCGTCCAGCACCTGCTCCCTAATTTAAAGGGACAGCTTCATAAACTGTGGGAGATCTGTTGCCTTGGAAACAAAGGGGGGAAAAAGTGAGAGTGAAACAAAAAATAGGAAACAGGGAATCTAATGGAAAGCAGTGTTACAGTGCTGCTGACATGCAAGTGCAATGTGTGTGTGTGTGTGTGTGTGTGTGTGATACGTTATTGCTGACTGTCACCAGCAGTGGGTTTATAAGCAGTGTGATAGAGACCAGAGTGTCAAAAAGAGCCTGAAGCTCAGCTGTTGCAGCTGTTAAACTCAAGTGTCCGGTTCACACATACACACACAAACACACACTCACACATACACAGCCATCGCATCCACATCCAGCCTCTGAGTTTTTGCCTCTGTCTGCTTGTTCTCTCTTCATGTGGCACTCCATCTACTTTTCTCCCCTCCTTCCTTTGTCTCCTCCTCCTCCTCCTCCTGCTGCTCTGTCTGCAGTCAAAATGGGAGTCTAGCATGAGGGACGTGTATCTTTCCAGCTCTTTGCACATTAACGTGTGCACTCAATCACGCAGAAAACAGGGACTTACACCTGCTCCATCTGGGGAGCAGGAGCACCTTCATTTGGACAGAGGGCTGCAGTGTTTCCCCTACCATTCATTTGGGTTAGCAGCCTGCCACCCCAATGCTACCTCCCGCCACCCCAAAAGAAAGGCACACAATTCTTTATGTAACTTTTGTGCGCTCACTTTCAGCAGAGCATGAACGTATTGTATGCGTTTCACTGTCCTGTTCAGCCAATTGAGAAATGTACAGAATGCTGGTACGGTTTCCAACATGTGATTGAGTTGGCAGCATACATCGAGAATGATGTTATCGAGAAATTAAATAGTATTTGGACCCACCTCTTCTTGACGTCATCATCAGCTACAGACCTACACCTCACATGTTTGACTACAAGCTAAACAAACAGGCAAGCCCATTACATAGAGTTAATCAACTGCTTTACTGAGCTGCATACGCTGAGTTCTGCATGCTGCACATTGCAAAAAAAAAAACGACACTCCTTTCTACAAGATTTCCGGAGAGTTCTCAAATAAAAATGTTGTGACAAGTGGAGTCTGAGTCTGTCTCGGACTCCATGTCAAAATACACAGATGGGCTCTGTGCATTGCAAAGAAGGTACTTTTAAACAAAAAGTGTCACTCGTGTTTAAACGCAACCCAAACTCAAACGCTCTCACTCCTTTATCAGTTGGAACATTTGATTAAGGTTGTGTTCAGAAGACTTTGTCAGACATTCATCTGAAAGCACCATCACCTCTACATATTAAACATACAATGAAGAATTTTACACAAAAATATCTAAATTAATAATAAAATGACTAAACCTATGTCTGTTGAGTGCTCAAATTACCTCAAATATTTCCAAAAGTTATCAAAGCCAGAAAAATCCTTCATTTAATAGTTGTTACGGGATGCGTCTTGTCACGAAGGCCGCAATGACAGACATAAACCATTTCTTGTTGCCGTGGAAACACCAGAAGTTACGACAAAGACTGCTTCATGAGGAACACGAACAGTTACTGAAAGCTGCCGTACTGTTGGCAGCTCTTTGCACATTAACGTGTGTGGTGATACATGAGCTCGTCTGTAAGCATATTCTCTTCCTTGGGTCTTTTTCTCCTGTTTGTCTTCACTACGGTCAACTCGGTTTTCACACCTCAAGGGAAGAAATATCTACTTTCATTATTTATGTCTCCTGATTCTTCTCTGTTTGCCACTTTTTTTTCTCTAAGATATGAAATGAACAACTTTCAACGTTGTTGCCTGCATGTGTGTATTTATCATATGTACCAGTGCTTGCTTTATGCTAATGTGAAATGAACAAACCGATCCATAACTGGCCCCGATGATCCACGAACCATATCCTTTCTATGTGGCTCATTAGTTTGATGAATATTATCGTTATTCTAATCAATACCTGACCAGCTAATGAGCCAGTCAACCAAGCATGAGCACACACAAACAAACAAATTAGGCATAATGCAGCTATATAGTGCACACATATTATGTAGGAAGTTATTTATATCCTTCTGCTGCCTTTTAAAAACGGTGATCTGCCCGTGTCAAGGTGAGCAGTTTATTTTTATTTTTGGAAACTGTGCCCAGCCTGAGCAGCAACCTCGGGCTGTACACTAAACAGTGACATGACAAAGCAATGACTCAAGGTGAGGTAGGCTTTAGAAACGCCAACCTCTGAGAGTAAATCCATATGAGAGCTTACTTCATGGTGACAGGAAGCTATCTTTAACCATGAAGGGGCTGCACAATCACAACATCAGGTGATCTGAAAATAGCCCTGATCTAAAAATACTAAACTATTTCCATGTTTGCTCTCAAAGGGATCAGGGAGAATTATTTGAAGGTAATCCCACCGTGCCTCTACATACATATCTAAACATCAGAGTAGCTTCCTCTCAAAATTCCCACATCGGCTCAAAGTCTTAGAGCGCTGAGACTGGGTTTGTGTTTTGCTTAATATCACCTTTCTATTCTCAGTGCCTCTAAACCATCCGGCAGCTGATGCAGATCACAGCTAAGCATGTGTGTGATTTAACAAGAGTTTCTGTGAGCTTTAGCAGCAGCCAGAGAAAGCCACAAAACGTGTGTGTGTGTGTGTGTGTGTGTCTGCAGTAAGTGCGAGAGGAAGTGATGATGAAGAAGAGACAGGGAGCCGAAGGGGGAGCTTTTTAGGGCGATTGTGTGAGTAAGTGAGAGAGGGAATGGTACTGTCGTGTCGGTGAACTAGCTTTTGAATGAGTGTGTGTGTGTGTGTGTGTGTGTGTGTGTGTGTGTGTGTGTGTGTGTGTGTGTGTGTGTGTGTGCGTGTGTGTGTGTGTGAGAGAGTAGACGAGAGTCAGGCATGGAGTGTGTGAGAGAGTGAGTGAGTGATTGGGTTTGTCATTGAGTGAGAAAAAGCTGGATTGAAGCGGAGGGCAAAAGAGGAGCAGCAAAATAAAGGAGAGCAAGTGTGTGTGGACGTGTCTGTGTGTGTGTCTGTCTGTGTGTAATAAAGGGTTCTGAACTGCATTCATCTTTGTGGTTCACTCATCGGCCTACAGACAGAGCAGTGGCCAACTACATGCTGGATAATGTGCTTTGCATAACGGCTACCAACAGTAAAGGATATCACCATACACTAGCCTGACACAAACACACACACACACACACACACACACACACACACACACACGCACACGCACACGCACACACACACACACACACACAGCAACCCAATACAGTCGGGCTTAAACATTTAAGAGGAGCTGGCGCTGGGCTGTTTGGTCAGGGGTACTCTGCACGCTTGTGTATTTTAGATATGTGTATGTGGTTGTGTGTGTGTGTGCGTGTGCGTGAGTGTGTGTGTTTAGGTGTGAGACAGTTGTTTCCAGCCTAGGCCATGTGGAAAATTCCCACCCCTCACTCCAGTCACACAGGGAAAAAACGGGTTCTTCCAGAGTACCTGGCAAGTGGCAGGAATGTTGGATTGAACATATCACTGTATATGTATGTATACACTGTAATACTTGCTGATGACAAAAAGCAATTTTGCAATACTTATCCAGCTGTCATGACGACTGTTTTGGAAGAAAGAAGCACCAAAGCCCGATCTTTCACCAACAAGAAAAGCAGAGTATTGTTATTGCCTTAATTCTGGCGAACTTGTGTCTGTGCTGTGACAGACCAGACATTTGTAAGTCCACAACACCTTGTGTGGCTCATTTGCATGTAGTGTTTAATTAACTGTAAAAAAAAAAGTAATTATCAATATAATATAAGAAGCTATTGCATTGTCACCTGTCTCTCTATGACTGGCCAAGATGGGAAGAGTGGATAACTGAATGTCACGTATATCCTTTAAATGTCCTTGCAACATAATTAGACAAGCAGTTCAGTCATGTAAAAACTTCATTTCTTTCAGACAGGGTTGTACTGATTGGCTTTAAACAAGACGTCCTTATGTAAATATAGCAGACAACATGACACATTTAACCCTGCTGGACATCCATCCAGATTCACAATAACTGCATTACTGGATCCTCTAATCAAAAGTCTTTAAACTCAAACACACTGACCACTTTAGTGATATTATATTTGAAATGTCATGGAAAACTAGAACACAATCTCTTGCAATAGGCCTGTCTTTCCAAAGAGGGTGCACTGAATGACCGTCTGTCAATTTGTATCAGTCCTTCAGTTATTATTACTCGATTTAATTATTTATGGACTGACCTTTTGGACCATAGCGTTACTTTGCCAAACTGTCACTTATGCATTTCATAAGCCATCTGCATCAACCTGTGTGCCAGCTTTTTGCAAGGCTGGTTGCTCTTTCTGCATCAGCATCAGTCAACAAGACTGTGATGTGTTTTGGCATACAGTTATTGGCATGCATTGGTGAGTTTTTGTTAAAGAAACTAAAACAAATACTCAATTATTTAACACTTAACCCGTGCAGACCTAACTCATAACTTCCACCAGATACCTGTGCATTGCGTGTCTGCTCCGGTCCGTTACGGCTCCGTGCATCCTCATCCGTCAACACAAACGGGCTGCGTTCTCAGTGCGCAGCACAGAGCAGCACAGACAGCTGGAGTGCCGAGACAAAGGAATTCCTGTGGTACTTTTACAGATTCACTCGCGACAGCGCGAGATAATACGATGTATGTTGTATAAAACCATATTAAACCATTTAAAACACATAAACAAACACACATACGGTCATTGTTCTGAACCATCAAAACGGAGTGTTTAATTCTGAAAATAAACCGGATGTTTTAATGTTTCGGTGTCTGACTTCCTGTCCCGCTCGATCTTTTCTGTTGTAAATTGATGCGGCCTGCTCAAGCATGCAGCAAAAATAGAAGCCTTGTATATATTCTACGGTTGAGGGTCTGGACTGCCGGAGCTGAGACGAAGCTGAGACGCAGCACAGCGGAGTCAGTGGAAGCACACATTGAATAAAGTATAAACCTATCAGCTCTGCTGCCGTAACGGAGCGGAGACGGACCAAACACGCATCTGGTGGAACTTAGGCTTGAGTTTTTAGGTACATTTTGATTGCATAACTGCTAAGCTGACTTTCTTTTGTGGTCTTAAGCTTGAATAAACTAGCCACTTAGTGATGATGATAAAATCTGTCATTGAAAGCTAATTAGCCTTAGCTAAGTTATCTGTAGGAATTGCTTTTTACCAGCTACAGTGAGCTTAAACATACCGTGACCAATATATCACCATTTTCTGCTCATACTTCTCTTGCTGATGCCAAATAAAAAAAGCATTGAAAGTTATAGGCACATAAAAGAAAAATGACATCCCACAATTAGAATTGCACAGCTGCAGCGCTAGAGGTGATGCAGAATGTGCAGAAAAAATGAGACGTGTGAACAGGGAGAGGACAAATAGAAAAGGGAAAGGTGAGAGGGCAGGAGAGATGGATTAGAGGAGAAGATAGAGTAAGAGACGGGACAGCTATTTCAGCTTTTGGAACAGAGCGCAGCAGCGATTTTTGGGGCCTGGAGAACATTTAGGTGTCAAAATAGTGCATTTACAGGAGTACAAAACAAAGAGAAAAATTGCATTTATTTTAATTAATCTGCAAATTTACACCATGGTCATAATATTATGATTTTAATTAGCATCCTGTTGTGCAATAGTTTTCCAATGTGTCTTGATCTTTTGCTAAATGGCATGTATAAGAAAGAGATTACTTTACATTTCTCCAATGTATCGACACAAACCATCCTACTATGCAGACAGTTCTGAAAACTTGAAGCTCATGCATCAACATCATGACTCCAAACTGCTCAATTTTAAGCACAGATTCATTGGTCTCACTCAAATCTCATTCTTAATCACAGTTGTGCAAATCTCTGAACACTCATTTCATAATTTAGCACACTTTGTTCACCTGGAAACACTGGCCTTCAAAATGCAACACCGTGATTGCCAATTAGTCTCACTCATGTTGCAACTGAGCAACTCCATTGGAAAAACACTTCAATCATGTGACAGAGTATTAAAGAGGTTTCAGGTGACTTAAACAGGTGCAGAGTGAATACATATTTATTTGGATACCTTTTTGTATCTGTGCACAGATTTTTTTGTTGTGTTTCTCATTGTTCTTACAGGTAACATTTGAGTTGCATATACATGTAGTACTGTACATGCTAATTCAGGACATGGACCCTACACTTTTCTGAATATGTATCATGGCCGCATGAATCCAAAACACACATGCAGACTTTTGATGTCAGTGTTTTAAATTGATCACATCAGTGTTTATTGAATGCTCTGTAAGACAGAAGCACATCACAGCTGTGTGTATTGTTTTGGTAAGAAAAGAGAACATGGTTTAAAGTGCTGTGTTTCAGTTTGTAATACTTTTGTAGAGTTTTCACAAAGTAGTTAACTCTTTTGCAGTTTGTGTTTAGAGTCTTTGAGAAATGGAGCCACAGTTTCTGGAAATATGTCGAAACGTACTGTAAAAACTGTAAAAAAAAAAAAAAAAAAAAAGTGTTGTGCTGCATTTTAAAATATATAAGGTGTTGTATGACTCAGTTGCTCACTAAAGTGACATGACATAACTTCCAGTTATATAAGTGAATATCCCAAACAGTGCTGATGGCATTGAGTGGGGTGATGAATGAAGGAGTTAAACAGGGAGGCCTGCAAAGAGGAGGAGAGGAGAGGAGAGGAGAGGAGAGGAGAGGAGAGGAGAGGAGAGGAGAGGAGAGGAGTGGAGTTTCTTAAAACTGGTCCTGACTCTAGTAGTTCTCTGTTCTCTGAGTTTTGTTCTCCACTTTTGAAATGACATGTTTTTTGTGCACGAGAAAAAAACGGAACATATCTCACTTGATGGTAATTTGTCATGGAAAAGTAAAACAGGCTCTACTAAAGCACACAGAAGTTTCCACATCCATTACAACTTCAAAGGAAGAACAGAGAACAGTTTATTTTCAACTGTGTAACCCCCCTGTTGTCAGGTTAACTTGCTGGCACTAATTACAGAGCTGTTAAGTAACTGTCAAACTGTGTGTTGCAAAGCAACAACAAGAGTGAAATCCGCTCTCCCCTTTACAGATTTACTCCCTTTTCTGCTTCAACACTCACAATTTAGCTTTTTTTTTTAACATGCTAGAATGATTTTGATGAGATATGATCCTGTTATTGTTATGTATGAGCATAAAAACGTTTAAGGGCTGTTTCTATTGATTTTTTTTGAGACATCAATAGATTTACCATGTGCACCTGATGACAACACTTGATTAACCCCAAAACAAAGACAGAGATACATCTACCCTCCATAATCACCGGGCTAAAGCACTACACACACTAGTCTGTGTTGACAGAGTGATTCAAATATAAAAAGCTAAAGTCAACATAAAACTAATGTTTTAAGATATTCAAGCAACTTCTGGGAATACATACAATACACACAATTATCTGACATGGCTCTTTCAAAATAAAAGCGTTTCAACAACATAATAACTGAGGACTTTTATTGTGTAGGATTTTTCGGAAACAAATGTGTTAATAATTGAATTAACCAAGCTTTAGCGGAGCTACATTAAGCAGACACTTTAAATAACACCCTCAGGAGTTACAATGTTTACAGCCGCTCCTGTGACCACGAGGGTCAGAGTCCCAAGTCACTTCTTTTTGGTGGACCCCAGGAAGAATAGCTGAGCTCTCGGGTACAGCTAATGGGCATCCTAACAAATGAACAAATAAACGAGCAGGAAGACCAGTTGTAATGGAGTTGCACATCCATTCCAGCACATAGCCTATGTTAAAGCTCCAGACAGACAGAAAGAGACGCACTGCAGGCGAGCACACTCACTTGCTGTTACTTGCTAAAAATTTCAAAATGGGAGAATACAAGTTTACATTATTGACAGTTCACTTTCATTGTAAACACTGACAACCGCTCTGACACAAGGAGGAGGCGGAGCCCTTTGGTCAGTGAGCATGTGAGACCCCTTGCTCTGCTCTGAGTGTCAGAACCAAACACACACAGACTCAAACACACATACTCATTGTGAAAACATGGACATGCACAAACATGAAGACAGTTGTTATCACTCCTGTGGTGGCTGCCTTGTATAGCCACTGTTGGTAAAATCACAAAACATTTGTTGGGGCCTCGCTATTAAGGTTTGGATGACTGATGCAGCACATCATGCCAATACTTTGAAAGGCAGAAATTGTATGACCATTATGCTTAAGAATCGAACGTTGCTGCATTAAAATGATTAACATGAGCCTAATGGACTGAAACTGTACCTCATTAAATAAAACAGATGTTGAGGTAGTTAACTTGGCTCGTAGGAATGATTCTTACCCCTACTAGCAATGCAAATGATTAGCACTGACTATCATAATAAATAAGAAATTATTCATAGAAATCCAGTGTCTTTGCTCTGATGGTGATAAATTAAGTCAATCATTTATCTCAATGCCTTAAGTCAATTAAACAAAGTACTAAAAAGTAAACTGATTTCTCATTGGCTCTCATGCATTTCTAGAAAATTTAAATATTTGGGATGCAACATGATGGACGAATAACCACTGTTCTCTTTCCTTTACTCTTCCCCTCTTGATCAATTTTGTTTCTTCTTCTCTAGAAAGAGTTACAGCCTCTCCTTAGCACTAATGAGCCCATGGTCAGCTGCTTTAAAAAGCTTAATGATGATACGGGTGGAGCTGAGCGACCTGAACCCCGACCTCTCCAGATAGTTTTCCACAGCTTCTCCACCCCATCGCAGCTGAACGCAGCCAGGAATTATCCAGTACCACTGGAGCATTTATCTCTAGTTATTTCTGCCGCCAGGGGAGATGTTTGGTTCACTTGCCCATAGTCCATATAAAATCCTTCCATTAGCATCGTGCCTTCAACAATTCAACCAAGGTCCTGACCCTCGTAAAGCACAGAAGGCCCTCAAAAAGACATCACTATTCTGAGGCTTGATGGGTCGTAATTAATCTACTGGAGAGATCGACATGATGAATCCAGTGGGAGGTCATCTATCTCACGCTGCTATGGAAAGGGGCTTGATCCCCGACAAAAGAAGCGGCCATTAGGAGGTAAACGGCTTGACTTCTTCATGAAGCTCGGGCCCATAGCAATTAAACAGTTATTAGAATGTCAATGATTGTGCTACAGGCTATCACACTCACACTGTCCCTGGATATATGCAGAGGCAGCAATTTGATCTGAGCAATTAGAGGCTGATAGCAACGTTAAGATGAAGTGTGTCTGCACTCCTGCTCCTCTGCATCCTTTTTTATTCAGCTCAGCCCCTCCCTCTCTGGGGCCCAGCCTTCAGTTTCTCTCTTCTTCTCGTTTTGCTTTGTCTCTCTCTCTCACACCAAATCCCTGAGTCCTGTCTCGTTGTCTCTGCATTTCACTTTCTTTTAATTGTTCTCTTTAAAGACAGTTCTAAAGGGAAATTACATCTGCTATGCCTGCAACTATTCTTGCCTGTTACTTTTTCAGAGCTCTCCACCTCTAATGAATAGTCTTTGGCCCTACCCATAATGTTTTCCAAGAAAATTTAAGGACTGAAGCTGTTTTGTTTTAAATGTGTGAGCACACTTTCGGAAACAGAAGGTACAGGGGACAGGTTTAAAGTAAAAGGTATGGATAAACCGTACATTAGCTCTGAAAGCAGCTAAATCCGGATTTCCTAATAATGTTAAAGTTGCTAAAACCACACATATTTAAAACAAGAGGGAGTTTTTAGTGTTCCCAGGGTCTCCTAGGTTTTGACAATATACTGCATATAAAGAGTTGACATGGCCATTGTGACATTTACTTTTACATTGAGAATTAGTTTATTTGGCTGCTACCATCGTGTTTTTATTTTGTGGAAGCAGAACTTATTGAATTTGAAAAAGAGTCTGGAGCTGGAGAAGAACAAAGGGTTAACAGCTATAGGGCTGCGTGGTTTGCAAGGTGCATGCATTCATCACTGTACCTGTGCTATCAATAATGATGCTAATTTTGTCTGGGAGACACAGGCTTTAAAAGAACAATGTTTGAATAAATTAACTGCTGAAGGTTGTATTTGAAAAAAAGAAAAAGAAAGAATGAATCAGGTCGCCGTGGTTGCAGCATGTCAATGACAGGGCAGCTACACCGTCAAGCAAAATTTTCTTTTTTTTCCAACTTGGACCAAAATGTACCAAATGAACATCTGGATGTATTGAAAAAAAAAGACTTAAAACTAGAACTTGAGACCATAACCTCATTAAGGAAATGACCTTTTTTTCCTTTCTTTGATACAAGGGGATTGGAGGATTTTAGCAACAAGTCAAGTCACCATCTGCTGTTCTTTTTAGAAAGAATGCAGGTTAAAGGCACTTTTAGATTGGCTTCCCTTTTTAGACATAGAGGCTGCATCCACGTTTTAAACACAGTCTTTTATTTTGAAATAAGACACTGCTGAAGGCTCATTACAGTGACAGCCTGAATATGACCTTGATGACATAATGTGTAAGCAGTGCATTCAAAGCAGCTGTGACAGTGGGAGATAAGGCTTGCTTAGGTTGTAAATACATAAATAGCTTAATGTGCTTCCAGTTCAAGGCCTGATGCTTGACCTGACCCGGTCTGGCCATGACCTCTGAGGCCTCAGTTACTTAATTTAAAAAAGACCCATGCTCATCAGGCTGCTTGACTTGGCTGGTCCCATTCTGTCAGTCTGCCCGTCTCCTCCAGAGAACCTGATACTGGCTGGTAGATAGGGTGACACCTCCGGAGGCTGCCATCCCCCAATCCATCCTTTCTCGATCTTTCTTCTTCCAATAATCTTTCTTTTCATTTTCTCTACATCCTCTCTTGCTTCTCCATCAATTCAATCTAACTTTCCATTTTTCTGACAATATTTCCTTCCAATTATTTCCATCCCACTAGTTCTTCCTTCCTCCTCTTTCATCACTCATCCACTAAATTTTGATAACAGATTTTAATGTAAGGGCTCTTTTCCATTAACAGTTACAATCATGGTTTTGCTTCTTTTTTTTTTACTCCAATATTTCTGCTTTAAAGGACTAACAACCCTTTTTCATAAACCTTCAAAAGATAAGAAGAATTGTTGTGTTTCTCTGCATCCTGAATGCGATGCTCAGTTTCAGAGGAGAAACTACAGCAATAGCCTTCCAATCCCAGCTTTGTGCTCCCTGAAAACCAGCTTTACATGTCAAATGAAACCTTTCACACGGGTGACTCAGGCTTGTTGAAGCAATCAAAGGGCCTTTTGAAAGAGCATAAGTGTCAGGGTCCGGCTTAAGCTCTGATTACGTCTGTAAGCCTTGTAGACGATGACAGATTGAGAGACGTCAGGCCTAATCAAACACGTCTGACATGCTGTCACAGGCAAAGCTACTGTCGCACTTCATGTGCACAACAATCAGGCTTAATGAACATGCAGAAGTGTCACAACATTACATTACAGACACGGTTTGATTATAGAGAACAGGTGCCTCTCTGTCTAATCTGTTTACGAATGTATTTAAAAATCTTTATTAATTATACACAACTTTAGATGTAGTACACCCAGTGCATTATCCCTGTGCTGAGGGGAAACGAGTAACAGGGAATCTACAATGCACCATTTTTCTCTTTATAGGACCTTGTTACTATTTTATAAAAAAATGTAAAGTGTTCACTGAAACCATTTTGATAATGCTTGTGATAATGATTTAAAACACCTACAACTCAAACCATGACACTAAAAGATAACTCCAGCATACCTTCTAAAAAGCAGTGTCCCCTTCTCTGCTCTCTGTCCCGTTAGAAAAGATATACATGGACCTTTTGCGTCTTAACGTGAAGCTAAACGTTTGAGAAATATTAGTATTTGGCATCCCGTGAATTTAAATGGACAACCACTGCTCTCTCTCGCTCTCTCTCTCTCTCTCGCTCGATGCAGCTTTGAGTTAAAATACGACTGAAGATCTGAAGGTTTTTTTCTTTCTATGCTTCAGTATTTTTCCATGAGATTGATCATTAATATAAAGGATATTGTGTCCTTTTAACTGCAGAAAAAAGGGACAAGTCTGCACAGTTTTCAACTCCCAATGTGCGACTTTATTAAGGGCTCATTGGGAGCTGAACAGTGTGCAGACCTTTCCCTTTTTTCTGCAGTTTATACTTTTTTTGTCCTGCACCTGTATGCATTTTGCTTGGATATGTGCAGTCGAGTCTTTTTTTGTCTCTATTGTATCGTTTTAAAACATGTTGACACATAAAGTATCGAAGTATTGAGAATTTTAACACCCTTAATTTGAACAATTCCCTTTTTTGTGTCACTTTTCTGGTTGAGTTTCTCAGCTTTGTCTCTTTCCTCTGTCTGTTCTCCTTCATTTAAAAACACACATACCCTGATACAAATAAAAAGGAGTCCTACACAAACACGTTTAGCAACATAAGCTTGTCTGCATAAATCCTTTCTCCTTTTTTATTGTTTGTTTTTAAGTGTTTAGTTTTTGTTACATTTCCAGATTGAGTGTCTCTAGACCATTTCCCCTCAATTATTTGTTTCTATCTCTGTGTCTTTATGAACTGGATCTTTGCACCAACCTAAAAACAAAATGCCTGATGGTTCACGTGATCTATCATGGGGCGCAACAAGAGAATGTTTGTGATGTATGTGAATCTCCAGTAAATGATCCTGCCAGCGGTGAAGGGGAACTGTGAATGTGTGGGCCAGTAGACATCAAAGGTCAGTCTGCCAACGCGCAAATTGCACTGATAATGGTGACTCAATTTCAAAGCAGCAATTTGACCCTCTTGTCTCTGCTTGATGAGTCAGGAGACTTTTAAGACAATCTCATCTTGCGACCTACCCTCCTCACTGAGTGACAGGCTCAGACGGCTGTGCATGGGCAATGTGTGTCAGCATTAGCCGATAGAGCGATCTCTGTGTCATCATCCTTCACCGCCGTAAGCGAGCTGGCACCGCCAACTTGGCGCTCGCTTGACGAAGGCCTCGGTTGGCACCTGTCAGTCAGTGGGCGGCCAAGTGTGGCGCCCTCCATTAGCCTGGCTGACAGCCCCGGACCAGGGGCAGCACTCACTCCCTCGCTTCATCAGCTTAACGCCACCCTGCCAGCACTTGCTTGGGGCCTTTTAGCAGTGCACATACAAACACATGCATGCAAATGCACACGCAAACACACACACATCCTTGCAGAGAGTCATTCACCTTGGACTCTGCTGGAAACTAGTGACCTGGAGTTGTGGCTGGGGCAAGGCATCACCTTGACAACTTGGACTGAATCTGACATCTGCTCCCTCCTGTCACTGCGTCCTTCTCTTCGACTTTCTGTCCTCCCTGTCTTCAGTCCTCTTATTCTTCCACGACATCTTTTTACTCCATCCTTCCTCCCATTTCCCCTCCCTGGCATCCTCTGCTGACTATAGTTAATTCATGCATTCCTTTGCTCTGGGACTGGAAGCCAGTAGCTGTCACTGATTCCTCTTGGCTGAGCTTCAAGGTTGAAAAGGGTGGATATTTATCTTAGACCTTCTGCATTCTCAAAGCTTGCCAAAGACCTCTCTCTGTTGCTCCTTAACCTCCATCATTGCCCTCACCTCTCCCTCTCTTTCTCAACCTATTCTTAAAACCTTTTTTGAAAAATCAGACTTCATTGCCGTAGCTTATAAAGAATTAAAGATGAAAAGATTCTTGATCTTTGGGTTCATTTAATGTTGGTGCCCTAATTAGGTCAGAAACAAGGTCTCTGAAAAGCAGCAAAGCCTTGCCCCTGTTTGCCTTATTCTTCCTGTATCTCGTTAGCTGCTCAGGGCCACAGAGGTAATTTCAGATCAATATTCACCTTCTCAAAATTCAAGGCACCACTCAGCAGAGGGTGTATACCTCTGTGATGCTCCCACTTCTCCTTGTGAATCGATACATTTCATCAGCCA
Organism: Tautogolabrus adspersus; assembly: GCA_020745685.1. Classification (NCBI taxonomy): domain Eukaryota; kingdom Metazoa; phylum Chordata; class Actinopteri; order Labriformes; family Labridae; genus Tautogolabrus; species Tautogolabrus adspersus. Next base: position 21,782,720 of record CM036551.1, on the reverse strand, counting down.
GTAAACACCTCTGACATTGACGTGGGATCTCTACACATGTTTAGGTTCCCATGTGTGACTGTTTCTCTTAAATGGTCGTTTGTGTCAGTGCACTTACACACTTCAGAGTGCTGCAGCAATCCTGAGTACATTAATGAAAGAAGGAGTGGTGTGGATGTAAATCTGAAAAGTTTTAAATCAAAGTGTTTTGACACTATGTGTTTACAAGTAAGACAGTGATGCCTCTCTATAACCTCAAAAGGCAAAAGAGATGATCAGGAGAAATTGATTATTTATATGTAGTTATTTTTTAATGTATGGATCTGCTGCTATTGGGTCAACAGTACTCTGATACAACAGCTTTTGATGACATTTTCCAGGGAAAGAATCACAATGTATGGTTGTTACTGTTAACAGAAAGCAGGATGTGACATTTTTCTTCGGAAATATCACTGACACAGTGACTACGTTTACATGCACACCATATTCCGATTAAGGTCCATATTCTGGTTAAGGCAATATTCCGAAAAAGGTGTTTACATGCTCCGTAGAGTGCTGAGCTACTGGAATATTCCTGTTTACATGTTAATCAGCATATTCCGAATAAACCGTAGTAGTAGTAGTAGTAGCGTCATGACAAGACGTCATCTAGGGGCGTAAACAAATTGTTAACCTGTCCTGCTTCGGCGTTCCGACCGTGGTCAGAGCGCACAGGGGAGACTTATTTGTCTGCTCCAGGGCTGAAGTATCGTTCAACTTCGGGGCTAACCCCCGTCACTTTGACTGGGGTAAAACAGACACGGAGAGTCCGGCTGGTAGCTTAAGGTGTCGGGTCGTTTATTTCGCACACACATAACTTGTATAACAGTACCATTGAGTTTAACGTTTCTCTGCCTAATTCTGCTCCGGTCCCCGGCATCATAACGCGCCTCTCGCACACATCTGCAGAACACACACACTCGCCTCGTTTTCTCTCTCTCCTCACTCGCTCCACCACCCACACACATGCGCACTGAGCTCCTTCACAGACAGACATCCGCTACTTGTATAACAAAATCCTTGAAGTAGCGTATTCAGGAGCATATTCCGACTAAGGCGTTTACATGGCCCAATATTCGGGTTGATACAGGCATATGCCAGGGGTCTTATTCGGGTTTTTAATAATCGGAATATGAGCTTAATCGGGTTATGGCAATTGGAATAAGGTGTTTACATGACTCCTACGCAATCGGAATATTGTCATTATTCCGATTAATACAGGAATATGGTGTGCATGTAAACGTAGCCATTGACAGAATAAGATTAGCTAAGAGATGATGTACCACTTTGTCCACAGCAGGCGCAAAATTCAACGCAAACCAAAAGTTCCTCAGGAGCTTTGAAAATAGAAATAAGATTTTATATGTCAAGGAAGCATTCTGGGCAATAACCTTTGACTTCTGCAATGACCTTATTGGTAAAACTTGTCATTACAGTTTTGAGCTTTGAACTTCTTCTCTAAAAGGGTAATACTATCATTTGAAGTGGATTTAACTGTTTGTGTGTGAGTGTGTGTGAGTCCTGTCCTACTGTCTGATCAATGGGAACATGTGTTAATCAATGAGTGTTCACACTACACAGCTGACTGGACCATCAGGGTGCAGTGTTAACCTCCTCTGTCTGCTACAATTACTGAACCGATCCTGCTGGCCTGCCTCACACGCACACGCACAACCACACACACACGCCCACACATAAAAACACAGTTAAAAATTGTAACACAGGCTCTTTATACCCCCTAAACCCTCCTAAATACATAAACACACATTTGGATGACCGATTCACACTGTAAACAAGCTTTTTGTTATTCATCGTGATTCATCATCTGATTATTAGAAACATTTGGTGGGCTACCAACCAGCTCTCATTAGTCACACAGACATAAGACACAGATACAAGCTCATATACACTACCCACACACTCATGCATTGATTAGAATTGTTTGTGTTCCCAGATTACTTTGTGGAAAACTTCTTTTACATTAACAGACGCAAAGAAGTTTAATCGTTAGATTAAGATGCTGTGTGTGTGTGTGTGTGTGTGTGTGTGTGTGTGTGTGTGTGTGTGTGTGTGTGTGTGTGTGTGTGTGTGTGTGTGTGTGTGTGTGTGTGTGTGTGTGTGTGTGTGTGTGTGTGTGTGTGTGTGTGTGCGTGCGTGCGTGAGTGGTTGCATGCATGGATGCGTTTGTTGCTTTAGTGCTACTTAAAGTCACCTTACAATTATTGAACACAGTTTTGTGCAGTATCATCTCTTTTGCATGCTTGTGTTTATGTTTGTGTGTGTTTGGTCATGTCTATTGACATTTTCCTGCAGCGTGCGTCTGTGTCAGTGTTTAGGGCTGCTGACGAAGTGAAAAAAAAGGAGAAAGAGATTGGAAGCCTGACAGGATGACTAAAAATAAGTGAAAAAGAAAAGCTTATGAAAAGTGTGAGGGTGTTAGCTCCATATATTTAGGTGTAGATTTCTATTTGTAGATTCAAACTTTAGCTTACAATGTTAGCAGGGTGAGGTCTACACCCTCTTTACTGTTTAAACCACCTGAAAAGCAAACTAAATGTGTTAAATTGTTAAAGGGCAGACACAATGAAAGAAGACAAATATTCACAGTCCTTTTTTTTCCGGTTCTTTATATTTTCCATCGGTCTATCCAAAAGGTTATCGCAGATCATTACTATGCAGCCCCGCTGAGGTCCAGCTACTGATACCCAACGGCGCAGGGTAAATGTCAAAATATGGATGGTTGACTAGCTGTTCTGGCCATGAAGATGAGGTCCTGCTATAACATGCCTGCTGGGGGTTACAGCTACAGCTTGACAGATTTGGGATTTTTCAAGACCTACGTTGCAGAAAATTCACTGATATGATGTGGTGGGCAATAGAGTGATTATTTTCTACATGGATTGTGCAAAGACTTACAAGCAGTGACTACCTATGAAGTATTTTTTACAATAATTAACCACTTCATTTATGCATATTAAACACTGTCAAACAATATTAGCTGTGATGCTATGCCACATTTGCTGCAGACAGTGCTGAGAGAAGTTAAAATTGTGAATATAGAGCGCCCTCTGCTGAAAAAAAAAACTACATGATGATAGCATGTGTAAATAATTAAAAGAAAAATCACCATTGCATCATACGTACATTTATAAAAGTCTTCATTTTATTGACATTAACATGTACAATAGTTTTTTGCAGATCTTCATCTCCCAGTCAGGGTCCGGGAGGCAGACACACTCTGTACCTTTAAGAATAGACTTAAAACTTTCCTTTTTGATAAATCTTATGGTTAGGGCCGGTGCAGGTATGGACCAGCTCCTAGTTATGCTGCTATAGGCTTAGACTACAACTGGCACCCTGAGCTCCTATCTCTCCCTCCCTCTCTTTCTCTGTGCATTCACATCATATTACTTCATGTCCCTATCTGTAAATCATTAGTTACTAACCACATATGTTCCTGGGAGCTCCTGAGCTCTCAAGTCTTGCAGGGTCCTCTCCCCTCTGTTTGTCCCTATCCTTCTTCCTGCATCTTATCCCATCTCCCCCTATTCCATTTTTGCTTTTGAAAAAAAACAATGTGACACAATCAAAATGCATCAGAGAACATGCTTAGTTCAAAAAGATGTTGTATGATAATCTAGAATATTGAACATTTCTGTTACATGTGGTAACCATTATTTCTTACATGAATTGAGAGCTGAGGGAGCCCATGCATCTCACCACTGTGGAAAAACTGGGCATTCGCCTTCTAATCACAGCACAAGGCCTGGTTATTGAAAGGTGGAAATTTCCCACGAGAGACAGCACTGGTTGAATCGAATTTCCCTCTGGATTAACCGACCGTTCACAGAAATTATAATTCAAGGAGACGGTGATGTGATTAGAAGGAGTTTACCCTCTTGTTCGGCAGTTTAACCGAGACAGTCAACAACAAGTAAGAACAGAAGTTCCTCCTGCTGTCATTACATAACCCAACATGTTTATTAGTGCATGTTACCTTCTCTGAAATCAAGACAGAAAATATTGACTGCGGACACAAGACGGTCAACTCACAGGAAAACATGCCTTCTAACTTCAGATATATATCTGCTATTGCAACGTGCACGGAGCGTTACATGCAACAACAAATGCAACGTTTAAACAAATGAACATTTATTGAAACAGTCGAGGATTAGCTCTGGTGAATTAGAACAGCCTGTTTAATGGGACACAGAAAAGATCCTTCATAGCTCACAACAAAGTTTCCACTTTTAGTCTCTAGTACAGTTAAGGGTTTCAAGTAATTATAACCTTCATATAAACAGTCAATTCTTTTCATTAAAAAATGTGTTGTTGGGTCGCCGGTAGTGTAGTGGTTAGTGCGCTTGTCCCATGTATGGAGGCTATAGTCCTCCAAGTGGGCGGCCTGGGTTTGAATCCGACCTGTGAAGGAGGTTCGCGTCTTTAAAATGTCAAATAATGGTAAAAAAAAAGGAAGAATATATGCGTATAGCTAAATGCAGGTTTCTTTAAGCCCTAGGCAATTTACTACTGGTGTATGAAGTCGCCTCAAGCTCTGCTGAGTCTAATGCGCCCCGTCTGCCAGAGAGTCGTAAATTATTGCAATGGAAATAAAGTGAAAGGAAAAATAAATACAGGTCGTACAGCATTAAATGCACCAATGATCTTTGTTTGTCGGACAATCTCCAATATCCTGCCAACATTATGGGCTTCATATCATGTGTGAGTAAAACAAACACTTGACCTCCAGAGATGAATGCACATGTTATTTGTAGATTTATCACAGGTGTACTGGTACAGGGTTTATAATTATTGCCACGTATAAAATGAAGCATTAGAGGATGTTTTAGTGACTACACCGGCCCCTGATTTTTATATACTGAAATGTGGATCAGTTAGTTAAAAACAGAACTGAACAATAAAGCTTGATGCAGGAAGCACTCAAGGTAACACTTCAGGACAGAGACAAGTGCTCTCCAGGTCAAAACCTCTGATCTGTCAAACAGTGAAGAGCACTTTAATCCAGTCCTCTATATGGCTCTGTGAATCTCTCTCTTTTGGTCTCACAGGGCGTTTACAGCTCCCTCTATCCAGCTCAGCTTTTTATTCCCCTCTCTGTCTCTCTCTTCACTTATTTGAATCTCCTAGTCGGCGCACTTATGCTAATAAATCACGCTCCTAATTACTATGCAATTTATTTACAACAAAGCAAGATAGGGTGGAATACTGTCATTTGCATAGTAATAACAAAGGGGGTCTCAGAAGAGTTGGCTTTAAAGAGCTTGTTGGGTGGGGGGGTGCACTGGAAGAAAAAAAAGAACACACACAAACACACACATACTGATCACTTAGTGTACACCAGCTGAAACCTGTTAAAACCACACAACTTTATTAGTAATACATTTGTATGTGTTGTGTTTTATGAGGCGCCCTGCTGCCTTTTTGCTTACTTTTGACATTCATCGAGAACCCAAAATGTCCAACAATATGTAAGGAACAACTTTTGTAATAAATAGTTGCATATTGTCCACAAACTACATCGCAACTTCACTTAGGACTCCTCTCTTCTTATTTGTGAGTTTTTCGCATTTATATCCAATACATGTGTTACTAGTGTGTGTGTGTGTGTGTGTGTGTGTGTGTGTGTGTGTGTGTGTGTGTGTGTGTGTGTGTGTTATTGATGACTGGACATCACTGGGCCTCATTCATCAACCGAGTGGTCTTTCAAAACAAATAAACGCTACAAGTGACACTTCAATTCAACAACATTAATTATGTTTAATGCATCCCATGCCTCTTTGTGTGTGTTTCCTGTGTAACCATTTCTCACACTGCTGGATAAAACAGCTTGTTGCTGCAGTAGTACCTCCACTTCAAAACTGATAAAGGAGTCCAGTACGCCGATACCGTTTTCAGCGCTCTGTCAGGCATCTCCACATCTTATTTTTTTGCTACCAGCATGTGAGTGTCTCTGCAGGGCCCTGCACTCATACCCTTTTATGGGCATTAGTGGGCGGTTACCTATGCTAATTAGGAACAACATGCACGCACTTTCAGCACAAGGAGATAAGAACACAGCTGCGAACAATTCAGTCACTTAGAAGACGTTGATGAATCTGACGGAGAGTCTTCTTAGAAATCTTCTTGAAAGAACAAATTGAAAAAAAACTTAAGAAAAATCTTAAGAAGATATTAGTTAATGAGGCCCATTGTTACAGCAAAGAAAACATTGAGAACTACTTTGGTCTGAAACTTTACAATATTAAGGTTGAGAATAGAGCCCCAGTCTCTTTGCATTTTGCACAACAATGGTAACCCTAATGTAAGCAACATTAAATGCAATGACCTGAAGCAGCCAGCACAACAACACCATGCAACAACTTCCAATCCATCAAATATATGTTATAGGAGTCACTTGCAACGCTGTAAACCTCTGTGCACAGTCCATAAATGGAAAAAAAGGGGGCAGCCACACAAATTAGCTTGTCTTATCTTATCACGGTGGCATTATAAACTCCTACAGGGAGTGAGTCAGCATTTAATGTGAACAGCTGAAGGCTAGATTGACACCAGGAGCCCCATAACCCAAAAATATAATTACCATAAAAGACCAATTTTAGCATCTTACAAACAAGTTCAATTGAATGGTGTCCTTATGTCCATTACAATCAGTGCTGGAAAGTATGCAACCGATATAAACATGCACACTGTTTCAGTCTTCTATGAATATCATTTGGACATCACTTTCCAGTAATACTAATTATATAGAACTTTATATCCCACTACCCACTTAGATAAATGATTTGAATACTTCCTCTACCACCTGGTTTAATTAAGAGTTGGTAAAGTGTATTGCCGTCAAAGTTGGAAGCTTTGCAAAACTCAGGGATGCTGTGTAGTAGTACTGTATGTGTGCAGCCAGCAGTTGGTGGTTGTTTAGTAGTGGCAGTACATGCTTAACAACATTATCATGACAACAACATACAACCTGAAGATCTCAAACATTCAGGATGGATACACAGATAAAACGCATGTGACAAATGTTTAGATGCTTTTTCATCACCCTGCATCATCTCAACGTGTGTTATATCCTCAGTTTATCACCAGATGTACTTCTACACGTTCAGCGAGGTAATTAAGTCACATTTTGACAAGTTTCTGCAGTGGAAGATAGAAGCCTGGTGGACAACTCGTATTGTTTGTGAAATAGAAAAAGAGAGAGGCATCAATGGCTGTCATGTTTGGGTTAATTAGATCTGGGCAGAGTTGCTCAGGGCCTGACTTTCTGTAAGCCAGCAGGATGTTGTTGTTGGTGCCATGAGCAATTAAGCAGCAACAAGGCACTGTGCAAGAGGAGACTTGTCGCTTTTCTCCTTTTTATCTTGTGCCTTTTTCAGTTTTCTGCAGGCATTTGGAAAAACAAGATACATAATGAGTTTCAGAAAAAGAAGACATTCTCATATTCTTTTGTGCTGTGTGTTTCAATCTGTCATCCTTGTGTCAATTTACCTACATGTTTCCATTCAGTTGTGTTGATTTCCTGGCACATTTGTCGTCACAGTATTTACGTTAAATTGTTTTTTAAGTCATTTCTGTGGGGGTTCTTGTTAGGTGGGGGTTTTGTTTCTGTGTTAAATGGACAATGAGAATATCGTGAAACAGACTGTGGATCATCTTAGATTTATTTAGCCGTGGTCAAACAACATAACAACACAATACATATCGCAGACAATTCCTGACAAATATCAGACCATTGCTCACACATGCGGACCAGGATCTCACGATCACTGGCAAACTGTTCATCTACACATGCGGACCAGGATCTCACGATCACTGGCCCATGCTGACCAGTATTACAATCACTGTTCCATGCTGACCAGGATCTCACGATCACTGGCAAAGTGTTCATCTACACAGAGTTGCTTATATTCTGCTAGAATGTTACAGCCCACAAATTCTTTACTATTTGGGTACATCTCTATAAGGCCAGAATGAAGACATCAACTTGACTCGTAAATCAGACATATACATTTCTTCAGTTTCAGAGTCACATTTCCTTTTCAGCTCACAACAGACACTTGGCTCCAATCCAAATATAACTTTGTTGCTGTGAGATGTCTTACACATATATATTACAGCTTCACAAACCTAAAAGAAGAATTACTCTTAGATGGTTGACACAATTCAAAGATATTCACAAAATTATCAAGATGAAAATACGTACTAACAGTTCTATAATGCTTTTTCTCTTTTATTTTGAGATGCTTCATCTGAAGACGCCAAATAACTCTCTGTAAACCCCTGCTCTCCTCATCCCTCCTCTTTACTCATCATTCGTCTCTCCTGATCTTTGCCTTTGCGTTCATTTCTCTCTCACACTCATTTATATTTCTCTCAATTCCTCAATCTGCCTCTATTTAACCTGTTCGCTCTTACTTTCCCTCTTTATCTCTTTCACTCAGGCTCTCCTTGTTAAATTCTGCAGAAATCAACAGATTTCATTGGTTTTAAAAAAAAGTCAAAAAGCATTATGCCAAAGCAGGAAGGTAAGAGCTGTAAATTCGGTTTGGACTGTAGAGGGGTGAGATGTGCTGAGCCCTGTGGAAGCTGAAGGTGAAAGCCAGTCATCCTGAACTGTACAATTAAATCAGAGAGTGGCAGCGTGAATGGGCTGCTCCCCTGGAGGGCAGCAGATAAAGGAGGGTGGCAGAGCTGCAGGGGGCGGAAAAAAGACTCGATGGTTTATGGAGGTCTTCCTAAAACACCCGGAACAGAGAGGCGGACACAGTCCCTCTTTGTGACAGGCCCATCCTGCCCTCACCTTTAACAGTCTCTCTGTCCCTTCATCCGTCACATTCACTTATGTCAGTCGCTGTCCTTGGAAGTCAACTAAGCAGACCTCCAAACAATATCACTGTGAAAGCATGCCTTTAAGGGATTGAAGCTGTTACTGAGGAAATAAACAAATATGGGGTTTTGAGGCCAATACTTATAACAATTTTGATGAGGACAGATTAACGAATAGCCTAGTTGATGGCTGACATAGAGTGAATTTTGAAGCTGGATTAAGAATAGAAGTTTTTTTGTGTGGACTGCAAACTGATTTTGCTCATACAGTTTATAACTTTTAGTACGAATTCTCATGAATTCATTCATCTTGACAATTTAAATCTGTCTTCCATCTCAGGGTAATTCTTCTTTAGGTCTGTGTAGCTGCAGAAAAGGAAATGTGATTCCCTGAGGTTGAAGAAATCTATATGTCTGACATGTACAAGTCAAGCTAATGTCCTCTTTCTAGCCTTTTAGAGGTGTACCCACATTTCACGAATGTATCATTGAACATTTACAACAGAAACACCCCGCCTAAAAATGTCTTCACAAAGGAACTGAAAAGTCTGCTTTAGTTAAATAAATAACTTTATATGTAGCATTATTAAACTTCATACACTAGAGCTGCACAATTTATCAAAATGACATCTTTATCGCAGTAGAAGCATCGAGACATCGCAAAAGTCTGAATTTATTTACGACTACAAATAATCGTTTCATAAAAAATGTTTTCTCACTCTGTATGCATCCATGTTGCCCTTTAGATGGAGGCGTGAGTGTAATGACCATGCTTTCACACTACTTTGATGGAGTCATGTGAGGCTAAAGCTAGCTACAATTCTACAGTTCACTTCAAGCAGACGCTTTTATCCAAAGCGATGTACATCAGAGAGTAAGTACAACACAAGCAAGGATCTAGAAAAGAGGAAACAATGTCATCAAGTGCAAACGAACAGCTTTAAGTCCGATTGGACACACAGGTGCTGACAGGCAATGCACAGAGGCAAAGCACAACATTGACGGTAGTTCTTAAGAGCTCTAACCAGTTGATCTGCAGTAGCTAATACAAGCTTAATACATATACAACTGCAAAATGTAATATCTGAAGGGAGTGGCAACCATTTCTGATGCAGAGCTATACATGCTGATATTATAAACTGAAGGAGCTGTTCATACATTTTCATGCTCGTGTTCAAGTTCTTTAAATGTTTGAATTTGACCTACTTTAAAACACCCTAAAATACCCAGTGATGGCCAATGTATATGTCCTCTGTTGTGATATTCATCAAGAGTATGTGACACAAGGATTCAAATAAAATACACAATGAAGACGTTTGCTCATCGAGATGTGCTGTATTGAAACAATATTTCAGTAAGAGAGAGAGTAAATATGACTGAAAATAAAAGTACATCATAAACACTTTGTTTATGATGAAGTAGGGCTGGGTAATTAATCTAATTAATCCAATCCAAAGTCTTCCCATAATCATGAGAACAAGGTCATCGAGATAAAACGATGTTCGTGCCGCGTGCCGTATTGTTCTCGTTCTCGTCCACAGGTTTTGTCCTGTGTGGTAAATATTTCAAGTGTTTGTAAGTGTTTGTTGATTAATTTTGGTCACACGAGTCCATCACCACTTACTCAATAACATATTTATCTACTATCTGTAAATCTTCTTGTACTACGTAAGTTACTAACCTCATATTTTCCCTATCCATCTTCCTGCAGTTCCCTCCATCACATTTTTTAAGCCCGGCACAGTTGACAGATGACAGATGACAGACACAAAATGTTTATCGTTGCCATAGAAACACTGGATGCTACGTCAAAGACCGCTGCATAAGGAAGCGGGAGCTGCTGCTAAAAGCTGCTGTTCTGTTGCTGTATGTGCTGCTATGACAAAAACGTCAAGTAAATTATACTTCGATACATCGTCAGTACACAGATTGTCTTTCGCAGGTCGGTCTCGCCCGTTCCTACTGACTACAGTCAAAACGGAGTTCATTTTCACCGGGAGGGAGGGAGGAAATAGCAGAGAGAATCACTCCCATGATTCCCCGCGAGCCTCGATGTCATCTTTTGTTATTGTTTTGATTGAGAGCCCCCTGGTGGCGGATTTTACATACTGTACGTTTAATGTTGGGTCTTTGTAACAATGAGTCAGGTCTTTTACCTGCTCTTTGTAAAGTGTGAGATAACTGGCGCTATACAAATAAAGATCGATTGCTTGAATGACTTTTTTTTTTACATTGATTTACTTATTTTTATATATTTAAATTATTTCACTTATTATTTTCATTTATTGTTTTTTCAAAGTGTTCATAATTTTAGTGTTATGATTGTTGTTAAATCAATGAGTAATCGTGTTTTATAATCGTGATCTTAATATCAATCTCATTAATTTGTGAATATGATTTATTGCCGTAATGGAGCAGCCCTATGATGACGTTGCAGTATCAGTATGAGACCACGCTTGTCATTTGTAGAAAGTCCTCAACCCTATCTGACTATTGCCTTGTACCCTCACTCACTTTTTTTATTTGGACCACTGTCACCTCAGCCGACCCCGCTCGAGGGGGAACCATCGTGGTCTCTCACCCGATGGAGTTGAATCCATCCAATTCAAACGGCTGTGAAATTGGGTTGGAAATGAGCGTCTGTGTTGAATGAGGTGAAGTAAAAATCGACGCAGCATAGAGCCTCTTGTTCGATGGGGTTTAACGATAGACCGCTCTAATGGAACCCCGCACATTTGAGAGAGTTGCTTCTAAAGGGAAGTCTTGCAGCTAAAATAAAAAGCCTCTATGGCTCATTATAGAAAGTCTTTGCAGTTTTGCATAATCACCCTTGACATTAAAGTTTGCCCATACAGCAAGAGGTAACAAGTTTTACTCACTCATGCAAGTGTTTTTCAGATGGAAACTCTTCTTGCATACATTTTGTGAAACGAACCACAAAAAGTCCAGAATGAAAAGATTGGTGTACATTGTGTGAGCTGTGGGCCACATGTCCTTAAAACAAATACGTATCTTAACTTTTATCTGCTTCCTTCCTTGAGTAAAGTCAATTGAAATCAGTCAATCTGGGGGAAAAAAAGGACTTAAATCCCTTCCCTATCAGCTCTATCGCTGATTCCCCTTCTCAATGGCAATGCTTCTATGTTTCGCTCATTCCCAGCATGCACTAGGAGGTTTCCATTACCCCATTAAGCCTTGTTGGAGAGATAAGGCTGTGAGCACGCTCTCCTGAAATCCCAAACACACAAACACACACACACACACACACACACACACACACACACACACACACACACACACACACACACACACACACACACACACACACACACACACACACACACACACACACACACACACACACACACACACACACACACACACACACACACACACGCTGGTTTCAAGTTTTCCCCATGGAGGCCTTGCTGTTGTCAGGAAGAGCATAAACATACACATTTGGCCTTCCCCTGGCTGGCTCCATCATTGTGTGCGTCTGTCTGTGTGTGTTTGTTCATCCTGTGTCGTCGTGTGTGGTCTCTCTTACTCTCGTTATCTAAGTACCCCCAGAGCTGTTGTTTATCCACTTTATTGCTCCTCCACCTGCCACACTCTGAGTTATGATTCAGCTGCAAAAAAGAGTTATACGATCTAAATTATGGATAGGGAAATATATTTTAAGACAGTTATTAAAGCAAGCTGCTGGGACCAAGTTGACTAGACTTGCAGGTCCAACTTTAGGATATCTTTCAGACTTTAGTTGGGACAGCTTGATTGGAAAGATTTAAGATATAATGGTTGGATAAAGCTCTGCATTAAATTCTTATTATTAGAATCTGACAATATTATAGGAAAAGGCCAGGTCTAAGATGATGGGTTCTTTACCCACTCACTCTGCATCCAGTGACATTCAACATTTGATTCTTTCAAATATCAAAAGCTGACATTGGCAACTTAAGCTAGCCAGTCAGTCAGAAACAGAGACATTTCCTTTATGACATTTAGAGATAATTTCAAGTAAGATGTGTAAAGGCTAACAAAATCTGACAAAAAAATGTCTTTCAGACTGCTAAATACCAAAGGAGATGGTGATGAAGAGGAGAAGATTAACAAGTGCAGCTCACGCTCGACCAACCCAAGATGAAAAACACAACATCCTTAGTAACGCCAGTCGGGGATTGAGTAGCAGAGATAACTCCCCTGATTCCTCAACGTCATCTTTTGTTATTGTAGTATTGATTGAGAGCCTCCTGGCGGCGGAATCTGCGTACTGTGTCTTTAAACAATCAGTGGTGAACTTTCTGTTTCTCTAATATCTTCCCACATGTTTGAGTATTGAATCCATGTTTTATTTGTGTAGTTTTACAGAGGAGAGTTGGGTAAAACCAAAAAACAGACCAGGCAGCATCAGTATTGTTGGGATAATGCCACAGCTGCCTTCACACATTTTTTTGCAGAAGCACAAAGGGAATTATTCTGACAGAAATTATGTTTCAATAAAGGAGCACAATCACACAGCATGACAAATAAGGTTGTTGTGGAGAAAGCAGAAAGAAACCCACCATTTAACAGCATGACTTCCCTTTAGGCAATTTTCTTTTGTTTGTGCTTGTGTCTGTGTGCGTATGTTAGAGTCAGCGTTCGCAGTTGTGGGAGGATGTGTGTGTGTGTGTCTGCATCTTTGTGGATCCCCATGGTGAGTCACGGGGATAAGTGGCAGTGGGCCGCCAGGGGCCACCGAGAAATGGACAGCAGGATAGTCTAATAGACCGGAGGAGTCAGGGAGATAGAGGGTAGTAATTCAAGTGCGCGGAGGAAGATGGACATTAACAAGAGGAAGGCCTCATCATTAAGGCTCTGAGAGTGTGCAGAGTGGAAGTTTAAGAAAAGCGGAGAGAAAGATAAACTGGCAAAAAACAAGGTGGGGGCTTTTTGAGGTTATAAAACAGCAGCAACAGTTTCTCTAAATGAGTTTGAGTGTCAGAGAAAAAACAATTTCCTCCCTGGTCAGGATGATGAAGACTCACGGAGGAGTGTTATTAAGAAGGGGAACACTGGAGAGGAGGCCACGGGGAGAGGAGGAGGGACATGATAAGCACTGTTGGCGAGGGACCCAAAGGAGTCAATATATACAGCAATTCAGCCAATACCCAGCTGATTCAATTATAGGGGGCCATTACTGGGAGTAGTCAGGCCTGAGGGTAGCAACGTAAATTTAAGAAGAGACAAGATCTCACAGTGAGAAGGGACTGAAGGTATATCTCAGCAGTTATATAGAAGAAGATATGAAGTTGAATTTAAAGTTAGGTGAGGAAATATGGCGTCCCAACCAATACATTTCCTCTTCCCGTCTTCAATGTGTCCCTGTGTAAATCACTGAGAGAAGTACTGTTGCTGCCAAGGTTGACAGTTCAATTCCAGCCGGGTAATCACTTGGTAGATATTTGTGATAAACTCTGAGCGTATATTCAGTCATTTTAGAGGCCAGATTGCAAATCATTCTCGTGGGGTTTTCCAAAACATGCATATTGAGACCAATGAAGGGGGAAGCCACTCAGGTTAAAGCAATCTCTGAAATAAGCTTTAGCGTGCCCACATCTCACCACTCATAACCTGAGACTAACAAAGTAGAGGTAAGCAGGATATTGGGGCTGCATGTTAACCTTACTTTGGGGCTTCAGAAGAATGTTTGAGCTCTACGGCTGAGGAATAAGAATGTTTAAAGTAACATTTCCAACCCTGCAGACTTTCCAAAGAAGTAGGAAACCGTAACACTGAGCCTATACAATATAGATTTGCACTGTGCATACATAAAAGGAGCTGCACATGAACAAAAGCAGAAATAATTCCGAATGGGTTTGCTGAGCATTTTCTAAATGCATTTCAATTGTATATAACACTGTCCCTCTTCTGCAGGGAGACGTGTGGTTTCTTTAGGCTGCTTCATCCTGGCTCATAGCTGCTAAGTAGCTGAAGAATTAAATATTGAAGAATGTCTCAGCAAACTTGCATAAAACAAGTGCCTTTGCACAGACACAATACAAAACCATTTGTACAACTATTAACCTGAGCTTATCAGCAGACTTTCTGCTCACTACTCCGACTTAACAAGCCGTAAAAATCATACACTTACAGTAATTGTGTCTGCGGTTTGGAATCATTCTTTTCTGCTGCTATTCACATGATGAAAGGACTAACTTCCCAAACCAACCTGTGTGACACAAACTTTACACATAATGCCAACACCTCAGAGGGATATGATGGGTCAAGCAAACACACAGACGACATACAAAAAGAATCACCTGTCTGGATGGAGGCTTGAGTGTTTTTTTTTGGCACCTTACTGATGGTTAACAACTTGGTGTACAAAGGGTAAATTCACACCTGAGCTGTTAGGTCCGTTTGAAACGAGCTCTGGTGCGCGGATAGTTTGTGTGGTTTGTGATGGAGTGAATGTTTAAAGAAACTCTGGTTTCGCTTGATGACGGAAGTCTCCATTCACTTCAAAGTGCACCAGACTTCAGTTCGCCGAATGTAATGCTAAACAAGGGAAGTGAACCAAAAAGCGGTGCATTTTGGGTTAAATTTGGCCGTTTGTCAATTATGTTAAATAGGTTTGCCTAGCATGACTTCCACTATCCTGTTGTTAACTTTCGGATTATAGTGCAGCATTAGGCCGGATGGCAGCAGCCACTGACCAAAGCTAAAGTCCTTAGGTTTAGCGGGTGGCTACAGTACAACATTTGACAGGCTTTGGTGCACTTGACAAAGTGCAGTTTGAAAGCAACTTTACCCCTGAATCACCCCTAAAGTCCATCGAGCTTCATTTGTAAAAGCGACCTAAGAATTTTCTCATTGCCTAATGAGGTTTGGTCAGCTTTTAGTGGGAGCCCTAAAGGATATGTTAGTCTTTGAGATTTGGGTGAAAAGAAGATGGCTCCTTGAGGGAGGGAGACTAAGATCATGATATGCACCTAACCCCCATAGTAAGTTTTAAAACCAAGCTGAAACCTCAGTTGTTTGGTTTTAAAGCACACAGAGGATATTATTCTATGGTTTAAGTATCTTGTCATGGTACCTAGCTTAAATAGCTCCCTTTAATTAGTTTAACAAGCTCTAAAATGCAAAACACAGCAAAGAAAGCTTAAGTGAAACTAAGTATTTTCTATCATCTGATTTCATTTCCACGTGTTCGCAGAGTTCATAAAAATGGCTCAATGTAAATTGCGCATGTCAGCTCCTGTTGAAAATGATTCTGCAGCCGGTTTCTGTGATTGTAGTTGGCTAACCTCAGCAGGAGTGAGGCGACTGCGCTCTGTGACACTTTAGCTCCACACTGATTAGCTGATGGATGACAGAGGAGATGGAGCTGACTGCTACAGATGAGAGTTGTAATGGCTCTGACACAGAGCCAGGGAAGTCAGCCACCATAGAAAACTCCAGAAAGCTCCTGGTGACTGCAGTTTTTTAAAGATTTCTCATTTTATAATTGCCAAAACATGGTTAGATTGGAGTTTAGAGGTTTCACTCAAGCACTTACAAAAAAAGCGTAAAGACTGGACAAGGAAATATGAAACGGTTTCAATATGCCTCTTCTTTCTATGAGTGCTCTGGCATTAAGTAAAAAGGTGACCGCTTCAGACACCATCTCCATCAGTGTTACATTTTCAAGCACTCAGTGCCCACTTGACACCACGCCCCACCAGCCGAGTATTCTCTTAGTTGTGGCAGCAGATAATGCATGGTAACTCCGATGGCTCTCAGCAGGGGTCGTTGTACCAATGCAAAGGTGAATGCATGGTCAGGTGGAAGCAGTTGCGTGCAGAGTCCATTAACTTAGAGAGACCTGTAGGACAGCTCGAGTGTCATTTCGATGGAGGATGTTCACCTTGACCATACAGTGCTTTGTATTCCCTAAGGAGCTGCAATGCTGAATCCACAGAGTCAAACAGTTCTACCTCTGCCGTCTCTGCTAAAATTACCTGTCATATATTCCCAGTGGTTGCTTGCTGCTTACCACTACTGATTTAATACCAAGAGAGACAAGGTTAGGAGTCCAACCTCACATTTTAATTACAGTGTGCCTACGCCATTCTCCAGAGTTGCATTGGTAAGCAGAAACCAATCTGTCTCCTAAGTTAACTGGGAGGAGGACAGAAAGTACAATGTACTGTACAAACATTATAACAATGCACAGTCAATCAAACTGAAGCTATATTGGATGGCTCTGCAGAAAATCCATGTTTTGAGTACCACATATTCACTTTCTGTCGGGTTGCAATGCAGTTCTGGAAAGTTTGTAGCTTGCAGCGGCCGTTAACAGTTTCATTAACAATAATTATGGATTTAATGGGCCAAAACATTCAAATTTAAAAATGGTTTCTTCCCCGTTTTCCAGCAGACTATGCTCCAACACTACAGCTTTAAATACAGTCAGCTCTTTCTGCAGCACATGGAGCAAAGCATCACAGCAGAGCAGAAGTTGGCCACATTAGAACTGGTAGACAACGTGCAACAAACCTACACTTCTAAGAAAAGTAATTTCCTTATCCAAGCATCCTTCTACCTCTCATCAATCCTTTTAATGTGAGTAAAATCTTTACAAAATCAGAGCACAATCAACAAAGAAAAAGTCTGTAGTAATTTCAGCTCAAATATTCCCTCTGTCAGTTTTTGTATAAATAATTGATGAACACTTTCCCACAGGAAACTGTATCAGTCTTAAAACATCTGATACCTGTCAGACTCTTCCCTGAAAATCCAGTTGTTCTGTTTAGCAAAATCCCGAAGCAACAAATTGCAAAAGAAAGACCTTATAGACTTGTTTTTGGATAATCTCACAATGCTCTGCTTATGAACTGTATTCACTCATATGTAGAGGACTGGGTCATTTTTCAATTACACACACATAACTAATCCCAAGGGCGATTGATGCTGAAGATCAGGGGAGAGAAAGAGAACCGATTCAAAGCCAGGTCTACATAATCAGTCAGAAATAGGAAAGCGTTCTTGCTGCTTCCAGATACCAGATGTGGTGAAATTACTTTGGTATCTGGATAGCCAGTTGATCCCCGTTGTAAGCTGAAATAAACCAGTGAGAAGCTGGTTACTCGCTAAGCAGGTGCAAGACATCCACACCTGAAGATGTGGGTGGTACATGCACAAACAGGAATCCCCAGACATGGCAACGGATTCATGATATAATACCTGCCAGAAAGAAAGAAGTAGCAAGAAGCATAAACAAGGCCTGTTTCTCCAAGCCTGAAAGAAGAAACCTGTGTTTTCTCAGAGGGGGGTTTGAGCAGCAGCAGCCTTGAAATACAGAACAGACCTGAGAGGCATGGGGAGCGAAGTTTGGCAGGAATGGGAGAGAGTGCTCCGCGAGGGTTTTTGCACATATGCGTCCATGCCTATCTGCATGAATGAGCTTACATGTGCTTGTGTGAATTTCAATGTGTGTGTGTGAGGAGGAATGAGCAGGGGACAATGAGTATTGATCCAGCTCCAGGTGAGAGGCTTCTAGTGTCAAAGATATGAAAGTGTGAGGGAAATTCAGAGCACTGAGCAGCACCAACAACCCTGCACCAGCTTTAATTAACTGGCAGGAAACCAAATCTGCACTACCACTTTGTGTGCATGTGTGTGTGTGTGTGTGTGTGTGTGTGTGTGTGTGTGTGTGTGTGTGTGTGTGTGTGTGTGTGTGTGTGTGTGTGTGTGTGTGTGTGTGTGTGTTTGTGTGTGTGTTTATGTAACGGTCATTAAATTAAGTGGATGCAAAGAAACAGCCGTTTACTTCCTCCTGCAGTCCGAGCATACTGGATTCTAACAAGGTCATCTTTTTTAGCAATTACTGTCTGGGCTGCTTATTTATTTAAGTATCTAAAGAAGTTGAAAAAATTCAAATTAAATAAAAACATGTCTTGTGTAATGGCCAGTAACCCCGTAACCCCTGTCAAATACTACTATGGTGGCCAAATGGATTTTAAATGGGCTCCTTAAGACTAAAAGACACCGTTTGCTCGAACCAAACTGAAAATAATTGAGTAATTTTTGTCCTGACTTCAATACAGCCAAGCAGAAAAACAATATTTATTTCAAATAAGTCATAAATGTTATGTATTGTTCAGTCAAGGTTTCAATTATCTTACAGCTACTGTCAAACTCTAACACATTTACTTTGCTATAACTCTACTTCTGAATCCATTTTTGTTACCATGTTTTGTTTTATTTTATTTTTCTTGTGTTTCAATCGCTGTAAGGCACTTTAAGTTGCATCTGATTTGTATTTAAGGTGCTATATAAATAAAGATTGATTGATTAAGAAGGAACTCTCATTTTTCATGAATTTGGTAGCCCCCTTTGGACAAAACCGAGTCACATAGTGTTGTTAGGATGTTAATAAAGCTACCACATGGATTTGTTTTTGAAGCAACTTGTGTTAAATAGTCTTTTTTCACACCGTTAATTGAGAGGACATGACATGGATTTAGTCAGAAACATGGATGAGAGAATGGGGGGTGACAGAAATTGGCCAAGGGAGGGAGTTGAACCAGTTGGCCACTGCTTCGAGGGCTCTGTACATGGGTCATGCGATTTAACAACTGATTTAAAGAGCCGGAAATCAGGGAGAGAAAGAGTGTGGAAATGACAAGCAGGTTAATTAAAATGTGACATTTTTGATACTTGTTGGGTCTAGGAGAAGAGATAATTCAGCATCAGTTCTGAATCATTTAAGACATTCAGTTGTGTCCATTTGTTTAATTAGCATCGAAGTTTAAATCAGGAAAAAAATAAGAAAAGTAAACCATAAAGAAATAGTCAAGCTTCACTCTGTTTTGTATTCCTTTTGTAATTACTTTACTGAAAATGCTTTTTTAATTAAATTGAGACAGTTTTAAAGACTCCTCTTGTTAAGTTTGTCATTATTTTACATTTTACACCAGAGGTGCCACATTATGAGGTGACACTCATATACGTATAGGCCTATGTTTAGAATGAAGGAGTTGAATGTGCACCATCGAGGACGATGATTAAAGTGTTAGAAAGTGTTTGCAGTTACACAAAGCATGACTTAAATACAACTCCGCATTACCTTTTACTAAAGTAGGCAAGCACAAACATCTGGACAAGGAGATAAGCAGAGACAGAATAGGATACTGGTAATTCCTTGATATTATATAACCCAGCTCTGTCAAGTAAATATAAGATATACTTCATTTTTATATATTATTAATAGCCACGGCCTGGTCAGAGGATTAAACCGGATATGTGTTATAAAGCAGATTTACTTTGTCGTGAGTTTTACCGCTCCAACAGCGTTTGGAAATCTCTTGTAACACTTTTGAATGCAGGTTATCTCTACATATGAACACAATCATGCAGGAACACACTTTAGGGACACAGAAAGAAAAACACACACTGCGCTACAATGTTTTCAATCCATCTTTTGAAGGCCTTCCTGCCACAGCCGAGCTCTTAAGAAGGGACCGATCACTTTGAAAAGATGAAAAAGGAGATTCAGTCTGGCCATAGGCTCTCTCCTATCTCTTATTAATCAGCCTGTTATCCTGTTTCTCGTACACAAGCATTACGAAAGACAACCAATGGCAAAATACACACGAGCATTTAGTCTACAAGGAACTGCTGATCCTCACACATGAAGGCAAACAAACACATTCAAAGTGGTCAAAGAAAAAAAAAAAGGGCCAAGAATCCAATTTGCCTAATGGGGACTTGGAGGAGAAAAAGAGCGACAGAGGGGAAAATATGATGAAGAGAGATAGTGCTGAGGAAGACTTTAACATCAGTCAACAAAGAGATTTAATTTCTTTGATCCAAAAGGGGAATATCTCGTGTGCAGGACAGAAAACAGGCTACAAGAAGTCAAGAACAAAAGCAAACACAAACATCATTCAGGGAGATACTACCATGAAACGTTATTTTTTTATTACTTCATTTTTTTCATCTGTGAAGTAGATTGAAGACACATTTGATCTATTAAATAGCCATTATGCTTTTGACGAGGGTTTTTGTGTCCCTGTCGTCTGTTGTTATTATTCATCAGACCTTTCATGAGACTTTATTAATATCTAAAAAAAGGGATGAAAATGAAGAACTTTCAAAGCCTCTGGGCTGGTGATCAAAATGCCAAAATTACTATTAACAGAAAAAGACAAAGTTTATAAAAGGTTGGTTTTGTTAAGCATATTTGTATCTGCCACTTGGACGCCTCGAGCCCATAAAGCCGATAACATCTGGCAGCTCTGAGACCTGCCAGTCATAAAGGTCATGAAGGATAAAGCCTTTCTGACATCTATGTAAACTGCTGAGAGGTTACATGATCTGAAACTACATAAATGTGATGTTGTTTTCATGAATGATCCAAACAAATGAAACTTTAAATCCAAAAGGGAAAGCTGCAAGCCTTCACCAGAGACAACTTAGAAATGAGACACTGTGCACTGACAGTCATTTCCTGTATCTGTTCTTTGGGTTTCAGCACTGCCCGGCCCCTTAAGGGCACAAACATCAGAGTCGGAGTCTGTTTATTCAAACCACATAGATGTGAATGTGAGCCAAGATTATGGCTGGATTTTTCACCACAGTCACCAACAGATAAATCAAAAGTATTTTTTCACAAGTATCGTATGTTCCAGACATTCTGAAATAAAAAATTCTCATTTATTCCAGAGAGAGAGATCAGAAATATAATGACTTTTTTAGAGACACGTCTCTGTCACAGCAAAACACTCTTCAGAGATCTGAGAACACAAATACCTCTTTTCATCCAAGATCTGTTCACAGATTTCTCTGTTGGTGCTGAATCAATATCGCTACAAACTTCTCTTTCCATATAGAAAAACTTAGAAGTATTATGAGGGAATTAAAGGTGAAACCAAGAGTTTAATGGAGATCTTATACACTCACTTTCACCATTAATTATGTCAGTCTGGGAAGTGTTGAGAGATGTTTAGCTCAAAAACTTCCTTATTTCTCTGATACTGCGACAGTAAAATCCCTCATTTCAGCTGCTCTCTCTTTAAGGCCCCCGTCACCACATGCCTACTTTGCGCCGATTGGCTAGCTTTATTCGCAGTCTTGAGCCCAATCACGATGTCCACCCTCACACACTCATGGACTTTGATGCTCGTTCTGTGAGGGCTTAGGGCTGTCCCAATGTCGAAATCATCAAGTTCTTGAGGGCTCTCTCGCTGACTTTTTGAGCCCTTTATGTACCCTGTCCATAAGTGGGCATATCTGCAGACTTAGGGTGAGGGAATTACCCAGAGTTCAGAGCATTGTGACATGCAACATAGGATTCGCAGGGGAAGCCTGCAAGAAGGGAAACAAACGCCATAAAATGGAATAAAGGGTGGGTCGGTAAACAAGCAAGAAGGTGAAACCACGCTCTATTTACAGTCTACCAAAAAAGTATATTGGGAAACTACAGCTAATTATCTGCTGCAAGTCTATTAACAAAAACAAGAGATAGAGAGAGCATATTACTCCTGTGTACTCAATTACTTTCCATGTGACGTCAATTAAGTCCTTAAGGGCTCAGGGTTTGGGGAGGAGATTCAGCCACAGAGACATTTGAGGGAGCTTCCGGGTGGGCGTATCCTTGAAAGAGTTGCCGGGGTGGGCATGTCCTACAACTTTGCTCTATGCTTTACTCTAATCAACTGAATAGATCTCCGTTAGTCATAATTGGGGTTTCTCTATTTCTATTTGTTATTATTTTAAACTGTTTTCAACAGGAGCACAAGAGAAAACACTTATTTAGGAAATGTGTGGTGGATTTGATTTTATCTTTGTAAGCGAGAATTATTCCTTTCACCACATATTCAAACGACCTTCTCATTAACATAACATTTTCATTGAGGCGGATTACAGGTCAGCCTCATGGATTCAGATTGAATATGAAAGAGAGGGTCATCTCTCTGAGCAATCTAATGATCACATGCCAGTAAGTGTTGCTTCCTTGCCAAGCTCAGTATTGCCAATGGTCCTAGCTTGGCAACAGAGGATATCATTGTTTGTTGTATAAGGGATGTGTCTGTTCCTGTTTGGGTATCTTAGTTGATCCATGCAGAACGGCAGTATATCATGAATCTGTAATAAGTGGTAATAGACTCTGAGTCCATTAGGAATAAGCTGAAAGTACATGTAGAGTTACAGCGCAGCGCTGAATGTCCCTGGGTCAAGAAGAGAAGTCTCTTTACTCCTCGTTTCTCCCCCCCTCTATTTCCTTCACTGCTCATTTGCTCTTCGGCTTGTTCACTCGGTCGTCTCCTTGAGGAGCTCAAAGTCAATGCCGAGATATTTCCCTTTCTTCCTTTGCTCCTTTTCTGACTCTCACAGTCTTAGAGATCTACTGTAAGACTTCCTCGTCTCCATACCCACTGAACTGCAGCTCTCTTCTTTCTTCTTACATCCCTGCTAGCTTCTGACCCACCTTCCTCCTTACTAGTGTATACAGTCTAGTCTATACACACCTCCATACTTCCCCAAATCCTGCTCTTCTTTTCCCTCCATCCATAAGAGTCTGTACCTGCCATTTTTACCTTCTCCTACTTCCCATCCTTTCATAAACTCCCCTGCAGAAATCAATCACCAAGTACCGTCTTTTGCATCCAGCTCCTCTCCCCCTTGACACTCACTCATTCCTCCCGTCTTTATGCAGCGATTTCATTCCTCCTTCCTCTCCACTATATCTTCTATATAATAACCTTTGAGTCACATTTCCATCCCTCTGCCTAACTTATGGATGTTGTTGACAAAGATGGCTGTGTACCAAGATGAGAGCAGAGGTCAGGTCAGTGTAATGTATAATGCAATAAGTTGTATCCACGTCGTGTTCACTCAGCAGGACTCAATCTGACTTGAAATGTGTATTTTTTTAATGGCATCTTTTTTTCAAGATGTTAATCACCTTCAATCAAGTGATTGACAATCAAGTCCCAACCAAGTGGCTAGTAGATGTTCACGGGCCTTTGATTAAGAAGATATGTATTTAAGTTGGTTCACCAAACTGTGCCACACATTTGCTGAACAGAGTTTGTTTAAACTCGGCTCACTTTTTCATCTCAGTACAGCTGGTATATCATAACATAAAATGGGATCATCTTTTTAGAAAGGAACTAAAAAAAGTGTTTCCTTTGCTGTTTGATCATCAAACCTTCTCTTATAAGAGACGATAGTTGCAGCTTCAAACACAATTATAACTGGAGGTTCACAGTTCAGACCTTTTGGTGACTGGAGATCCTTCCAAAAGCTCTTTGGTTTCATCTTTGTGTAATCAGAAGTGATTTTTGATTCATTGGTCTGATATCACCCATTAACACAGTTTGGATCCAATCACTTACAGTACAGTCAACTTTTCACAGGTCTGTGAAATGGATGGCCATTTATTTATTTTATTTTTTTCCTCTTCTGTTTGAACTTTAATTCTACTACAGGAGCTGGTCTTGCTGTTTGTCTTTGTTTGTTTTTCATATTGTTCTGTGTATAAGTGTGTATGAATGGATGTGTGTTGGACCCCAGAATAGCCGATGTGTATGCTGGTGCTAATGGGGATCCTGATAAAGAAAGAAACAAACTGACAAGATACAGTAAAACTACAGGATTTTGCGCAAATACAACTCTGCTGCCCATGTAGACAACTTCTGGCGTATAATGGATTTGTTCATTTATTAAGTTGCACTTTTATAAGCCTGAGACCTACATGATACATTACATTGCATTGCAATCTGTTATAAATAATATCTGCATGGATGTACAATCAGCTTTGTGCTCGATCACTCTATGTCACAGTCCTCCTCCATCTCTGATCTTATATCATTGTATCAAACAGTACCGAGACGGGCTAACTCACTAGTGCCGTAAAGTCGTACACACTTCTTGCGATCTGTGGACATGGAAGACACGCCATTCTCCCTGCTGAAAGTTGATGTTCTATTAGATCGATCTTCTAACTTCTGTTTTAAGTTGGAAAAGTTTCATATTGTTGCTTTAACAGCCATCCAAAATGTACCATTGAGAAGCTTAAATGTAGCTCCACTGTGTCTGTTTTCTTTTCATTCTGATTTGATTCTTTGTTCATTATGTATATGTTGTGTTTTAAGTTTGTTTACTGGTTGTACTGTGCCACCTTGGCCTTGTGTTTTAAATGGCATATATTTGCACACGCAAGTCAAAGAGAAATTTCTAAATGCAACTGTAGACAAAGAATTCTTCTATTCTCTTCTAAAAAACACAAAAGGAGTAAAAACACATTCATGTTGTTTTGGTTGGTACACCTGAGGCTACTGCCACTGGAGTCTAAAGTGTGATGCATTTGGGGAATATGGGGTAGTGTTTCAAGCTTCTACTTTATCTTGTTAGGATGATAGTTTCTCTTTACCTACCTGACTTAAAAATCTATTTAACACTTGTTCACCACACCACATCACAGCCATCTTAGCATTGAATACCAGCAGGCAGGGTTTACATTTTATTTTAGGATTTTACTAATTTATTCAAAAAAAGATCGAACGCCTATATAATAAATAGATTGGCAAGCAAGGCCCTGTGGTTTGGTCCAGGGTCAGGCTTAAAGATGACCATATTTTTGAGGGTACCTGAAGACTTTTATAAACAAGCTTGTATGTTAATCCCCCATTACAGTTTTTTTTAAATATCCTGTATCGCTCTATTGTTGCCCTCTACTTTGATTTTCTACAATATTTAAGCAACACCCCCCCTTGTTTATATACTTCTAATTTGTTCTCTTTTTTATTTGTTTGTTAATTTGTTTTGAATTGAATCTGCCATCCTAAAATATGACTCAGCATTTCTTATTTTTCTTCTGTTTTTTTCCCTTTATTGTTGCTGATTTAGGACTTTATTTATGGAAAACAAAATGTAACCATCCATGTCTCAGTGTTTAACTAATAAGTTATAGTTCTTCTTATTATCATTACACATGATTGGTATAGGGAGAATAAAAACATGTCATTGTGATCCTACATAAAGCAGTTATGACTACACTTAATGCGACAATAACAAATAACTGTTGTTTTTTGTGGGTTACAGGTGCAGGCATCAGCAGACTAAACATCCCCCCCCCCCCAATAACTATCAGCTTCCCCACCCCTCCTTGTTTGCCAGGAGAGCACAGCACTACCCCCCAACCTCCAATTAATAATAATACAAAACATCACTCTGCAGGAGGGAAGGAGGGCAATGATGGAGGTAGAGAGCAGGGGGGAGAAGATGTGAGGGGGAAAATGATAAGAGAGGGGAGGACAAGGAGAGTGAAGTGAGAGAGCCGAGATGTGAAGGAAGGTTTTTACCCGACAGGGAGTGACGGCTATCAATATGTGTGAGTGTGCAG
The DNA here is from genome assembly GCA_020745685.1 of Tautogolabrus adspersus. Lineage (NCBI taxonomy): Eukaryota > Metazoa > Chordata > Actinopteri > Labriformes > Labridae > Tautogolabrus > Tautogolabrus adspersus. The sequence goes on along the minus strand of CM036551.1, from coordinate 21,756,481 downwards.
GCAAGCATGTGTGAGTGGCGTATAACAAGCCATTAACACGATTTGTTCCACAAGGTGAAAAGCCACATCGTGTTTTACACATACATTGTGGTGTGAGATTGTATTCCCATACAGATGGTAGGTGTCACGCTGCATCATTCTTGGACTGTTATTCTATTTGAATGTTGGATCCCTGTGGTTGCAGAAAATGGATTCAATTACTCAAAAAGCCTGACATGTGTTAGATGCTCTCAGGACTTGGTTGCAGACTTCAAACCTCATATATTGCTCTCAAAACCCAATAAATGAAAAAGGATTTATGGGTTTTCTGATGTCTCCGCAGACTGTTTTGTACACTTGATCCTGTTTCTGAGATTTCATTTGTATTTGATATGGTAGGATGAGTTAACGGCCCACAGGCTGGATGCTGTTTCACACATTTCTCCATCCCACCAGGAAAATGTAATGCTCTAGAGATAGATTTACAATAGAGTAATAGATGAACATGCAATCACTGTGTAAATGTGTTATCTGTAAATATAAAACACCTTTCACTTATTTAAAAAAAAGTAAACACATAAATAAAGTTACCAGGTAAACAGCAGTTTTGCTCATACGCAAAATAATCCAAAAAGTACAAATAACATTTTTCACTGCCTAAAAACTATTTCCTCAAGATTTAAAGTTTCAAACAGTCATCTGTGCATCCAGTTTTATTTGTGAATCTGTAAAACATTTGTGTGTTTGCATTTTGAGCACGTTTTGAGACAAACTTCTTGCCAGTAGCAATGAAGACGTACGTTTATAACGACTGTTGCTATAGCAAGTGACCTTCTGCTGTTGAAATCTTTTTCCATGTTTCAAAGTATGCAGTAGGCTAATGGTCACGTGCATTAACCTTTTTGAGATTTAAATGTGAGTAGGTGAACAATAGGGTTTTATTAGCTCTTTATCTAACGCAAACATTAAAGGTCACATATTATGCTAAATACACTTTAGAATGTTTTTCTATTAGTACTATGTGTCTCTTGCCTGTCTAAAACCCCCCAATTATGAGAAAAGTCCATCCTCTATCTCTGGCCTGCTCCACTTTTCAGAAAATGTGTGCTCAAACAGGCCGTTTGGAGATCTTCCCTTCATGACATCACAAAGGGCAGTAAACCCTCCCCCAGGTGGGTGACACTCCCACAGCTAGGTGTTTATTCTGCCCTCTAAGTCTGCCTTATCACTGTTAACAATGGGCATTGTGCAAGCGAGATGGAGCCACATCCCTTTCCAGACAGCCGTAAAAAAAATAGGGCACAGAGGGGCGTGGTCAGACACAGCTCAATTGCATTTAAAGCTACAGACGCAGAAACAGCCTGTTCTGAGCAGGACTGAAATAGAGGGGTTTATAGGCATGATCAAATACAGGATCAGAGTGGATTTTTATCAGGAAACTTCACAGACATGTTTTCGGGAGCTCTGAGACTTATCTAAACTGGTTGAAAAGCAGGATAATATGTGAGCTTTAAAATATATGTTTGTTAGAGTACTTTAAAGGAACAATGACACTCGAGGGCAACTTTAAGGTTCCTTAAGTGTGTTCACTATTTCTTCCATTTTTTTAGCCACTGAGGACCAGCCAATTTATGGTCAAATGTTAGGTTCTCTTCATTTCAATTAGCTAACCATGATTGTTCAAGATATGACAGGCGACAGCATCTACTAGGACCTTTCTAAATGTGGATGTTTGTGCTTTTTTTGTACAGGCTTGGGTTTGTCATAACTTACAAAAGTATTGTATTTGTTCATATAAATAGTTTTGGGACAAATCTTCATATAATACGTCATTTATAAATTGATTTCAGGGAATTTATTTCATCTCTGTAAATGCTCAGTCTTATTTTGTGCTGTTTGTAGAATGCTTTGGTTTTTGATGTTCTTTTAAGGGTAACTTTTGTTCCTAGCCAAGGCTTCATGCATGTCCAAATCAAATATCAAAACACCTTTTTGGGACATTTATGTAATGATAGAGCATGTGGTTAAATGTGTTAGACGTGTGGAGGTATTTCCCAACAGTTGGAAGAGGAGCATGAGCTAAACTGGTTTAAAGGAAACTCCAGATTCAGTTTCTGAAAAATGCTTAAAAAGTGGATCCTCTAGAGACAACTGAGAACACATTTCTTGGCAGTTCGGTGAGAGGAGAGTGGCCAGTAGTGCCATCTCTGCCAACTTTGTCCAGTAACTGCCTTCCCCCAACACACACCGAGAACAACAGGGGTATAACTGGTGGATGGCTCTGAGCCTGGACAATAGCAGCAGGTGTCCTCTGGCCAGAGCCCCTCACCATTCCCTATTACTGGCAGACGCAACGGCTGAAATTGTGTGTCTGTGTGAATGTGGATGCACTTGGCTATGTGCTGCGGCCTTGTAGAGGGTCAAGGGGATTATGGAGCTGCTATTGTACTCAGGGTTTATCTCTCCCCTGTCTCCACCAAAACACCCCAGGTCACCTGCCACTAACATTTGACAGCCACAGTACTATTCTGATTCATTATGCATAAAGCCTGGAGGCCTTTAAAGATATAGGTAAGAATCAAATCCAGCTGTCTGTGCAAGACGGTGAACTGTGACACATTCTGCATGTCCATCTGCCAAACTTTGATATTTATTACAGGTCAATTCCATAAACACCTGCAAGGGCCATCTTTGCTGCAATCACAGCCTCAACACTTTGAGTGATGCACAAGTACTCTTGCCAAGAACAGGAATATTAGTCTATTTATTCATTAGATAATTAAGCACACACTGCTTAACCAATGTTTTCCAGCACTCAGCAAATGGTCTCTTTTTTTTTTATCTCATCAGTTTTAATTTCAGTTTGTTTCATACCACCTTAAAACTCCTCACAGCGGCTTTTACATTGTTCTTCCTCAGCAACCATAAAAGCTAACCTCACAGTTTGAGACCAATTATTTTGAGTATACCTGACTACTAGCCAGTGCAAATGTGGTGCGATTGTATGCACAACGTATCCAGGGCTAGTTCTGAAAGGTTTTCAATCTGCATGCAGATATGAATTCATAATGCTTGTAAATAAGTCTTTCTTAAAAAAAGAAGTCAACTTCTAAAGGTGTTAACATTGAGTTTTTGCTTTGAATGAAACATTCCCCAATCTCGTGGATGAAGCACCCCCTACCGCCACCCCAAGCGGACTCCAAAACATCAAAACTACAAGATGGAGAACAGAATCCAGAAATGATGGGTGTGTTCACAGTCACACACAAAAAAAAGTGTGGTCAGCAGCAACTTTAACCAGCAGTCTCAGTCATTACTCATGTCAATAGCAGTAAAATATGTAGAAACTAATATGGAAAGCACCACATGTTGGCTTAAATCCAGCTGATCTCGACATCTTGACATTTCATTTTGCATCTATATGTATGTATCTATGCAACTATATTCATTAATTTGTTTCATTGTTCATTTTACTTTATAATTGTTCCTGTGTATTGCGTTTTTATTTAATTGTGCTATAAAAATAAACTGACTTGACTTGGCCTGTAGGAATATCTAACAGAAGTCAGATCCTAATTGGCTGTTTGAAAGAATAAGATATCTTTCCCCAACAGCACAGGACTTTAATGTTTACTTGTCACTGTGACTTAACAAAACTAAATGTACAAGTTTAAATTAAATCTAATCTTGAGAAAAATGAAGATTGAGCATGAACTTTACCCTGAAATTTAATTTATCACCTTCTGCCTTCCTCACCATCACACTGACCACAGTCAGCTGCTTTGAGCCAGCTGTTTACCTCCGACCTTCAGGACATCTCTCTCCCCCCTCCCCATCAGCCCCTGCAACTTTGATCAAGTGCCAAGCTGCCACGTGCCAAGCTGCCAAGCATACCGCCGCAGGCCCACCATCATTGCCTGCCCTTGGGTCATCAGGTGATGGAGCAATACAAGCCCCTGACGGATGTCCTGTTACTGAGGCAAATTCATGAGGACTACATGAGGCTCAGTGGAGCTGCGGTCCATTAGTAAAGTCCTGAGTCAGGAGTGCATTTGTGCTAGAACACATACATGCCTTATAGTCCCTGCCTCCATATCCGTCTCTCTGACATCCTCCCCTCTGGGACTGAGTTGAAGGTTGAAGGAGAGGCAGAGAGGAGAACATTAATGATGGGAGGATGTGGTGATGGAGGAGGAGATGAAGCTAGAAGGCAGATGGAGATTGACAGCTGATCCTCCATGAAAGATCCAAACCTGGCATAGTTTCATTGTGTTTTTTTTTTTTTTTCACTGAACATTCAGGAGACGTATTATATGCTTTGAAACTTAATATTGTTTCTCTGCAATTTCACCCCCAAATCTGCTGACTGGTTTGAATTGCAGGGCATATGTTGCCTAGCAACCCCAGCTTATTTGACACAAAAGAGTCAATAGCTTTCTGGCATAACACTTTCAGATAGGGAGCTCTGGAAACAGCGCTCCACTTAGGAAAACAAATAACAAGGAGGTAAATTAAAGCAGCCAGCTGGCAGCTCCAGCACTCCGAACTAATGATACACACTTTTATTTAATGTTTAAGCAACAGCCAAATTGCTTTTATCCTCTTTCTAATTTAAACGGGCGATAGAAGGAATGGATCATGCTGGAGTTAATAAGTGACTGGAAAGCTTTCTGCAGCTAAAGAAACTCTGTCTATTTTATTCATGAATGTGGTTAGTTTTCGCAACACGTTAAAGAAATAAACATTAATGCTTCGCACACCATATTCAATATTTTTATTTAAGACTAATTATTGCCAAATGTCCCAATAATGCACTGAAAATGGTATTTCTTTCCTGATAAAAGATTTACAATTTTCAGGAGTCATTACACATTTATTACACTGACAATGTTATTGTTAATATCATTTTGTGTGTCTTCCTCTTGATTGAAAACTGTATATATCACTGCACTTCTGTGATATGTTCAATGTTATCTTCGTAGAAGTCACCAGGCAGGTTGAACAGTGAGTGAGACAGAAAGTAAGACCCCGTTTGGCTTCCCTCCCACTCCGCCTGAACTTGAATCATCTGGGAATTCCCTGACATTTACAATTTATTGAATTATTTCTCTTCAAACATGAGTCTTGACTTTTTACATCCCTCTTTAAATTTCACAAGGACATCAATGTTTGCTTTGTAAGGATTTAACATTTTAAGAAAAAAGACGGATATGAATTAAGTTTCATAGTTAAATTCTAACTGAGACTCAATATGGAAATGACATGCACACTGGAGAAGAGTTGTGTTTGTCTTAAATGATTTGAATCTTTCTCACGTTGTTAAGATGCATGCTCTAACTCAAATTGTCTTTTTAGCCCTTCACACATCTTTGAGGCAATTAGCTCAGATCCTCCAAGCACCTGTCTGATCACTTAAAAGATCAACAGATGGAAACACTGCGGAGAGTGTGTGATTATGGCTGACAAACATTGAGCATGTAGTGAAAGATGGGTATCCAACAGATGCATATAAACGCGCACACACTTGATGCACACCCATGCAATTAAGTTTAAACCCTACAGTCAGGCAGCCAGATGCTGTCTTATTAAACCTTCACACTTTAACGCAGGCGCTCCATGCTCTCCCTCTTAATCTTTCTTCAACCCTCTTCGTCTTTATTACTCCTCCCTCATCGCTGCTCTCTGCACTCCCTCCCCATCAGTGGAGACCAGCTAATGACAGGCAGAGACACAGTATCACTTTGAAACAGTAGATCGTTGTGCAATATGAATGATAATCGTCTCATAGCTCTCCTTTCACGCACACATATACACCCTGAGGACAGGAGATATGCGCGAATACTCATATGACCTTGAATCGGTTTAATGTCATGTCTGTGCATAATGGGATCTACTAATTCTGCTTCATGCCTTCAGGCAGGGATGGAAGGAGGAATTGATGGGGAGACTTTGAACACTGAGCGGCGGTTACTCTGACTTTTCTACTGACGTCAAGGAAGAGAGATGATGGCTGACAGGGCATCATGGTGTGGTGGAAGTTTTTCTAAAAGGCTAATGAAGACGGCAGTTGGAGCTGAGAAAGAAGTGGAAGCTAACTGAGAGAGACAGAGAGGGAGGTTGAGAATAAAAATTGTAATACCCTGTAGTTCTCATTTCATTGAGAAAATCCAAGGATTGATAATAAACGTTAGCTTAGCGTTCCACGTGTTTGAGAAGCAATCCATGTAGGAAGGGGGAGTGATAGCTACAGAGAGAAAAAAAAGTGGGGAAAAGATGTACAATTGTATAATTTTCTGTAATTTCATTTGGGAAGCCACAGTGAGGAAACAGCTTTTAATCCAAAATATTTGCTCTGCATAATTGTGCATTACCATTACAGCTGAGGCTCAGCCGAGTGATAAATTATCTCATCATGCAAGCAACGCTCTGTAAGCCTCACTCTCTGTCTCAGCCGGATCTGATTGGCTGAAGCAGCCATTTAAAAATGAAAATTCTGTATCTCTCAGAGAGATGATACACAAGCAAACACATTAGCATACATGGAGGAAAATCACAGTCAAACGTGTTCTCATTTGAAGAGCACTTTGAATTATCATATAATAATCACCATAATCAAACATAATACAAACCCTTTTAAAAAAAAAGTAATTGAGGTAGTTTATAGAAGTGGAACAAAAAAAAACATTTCAGGTTTTAACAAATGATAAATAATTGCAGAAATCTTGTTCTCATGTGAAAATGAACAATAGCAGAGGGAAAGCTTGACTCAGGTCATGTCAAAGTGAACTGGTCCAGACTGTTTTGAAAAGAGAGGAATGTTCCTCCTTGGATGAATTCAGCACCAAGGACAGAGTCAGAGTAGAGAAAATGACAAATGGCTGAAGTCAGCCATTCAGCCGGCAAAGGTAAAGGTTACACCAAATTACCACAAAAGCTGTCACAACGGAGGAAACTACTCAACCATGACAGAACATCCCTAAACCAACACTTTACCAGGACAAGGTCAATTCAGCTATTAGTTCAGTTACTTGTGCTGGGATGTGCTGTGTGTGTGACCTATGGGTGTGTTCTGATGTGTAAAGACCGTAAAACAATATCAAGCCCAGGCCTTCATTTTTGATTACCTGCACTGTGTCTCTTTCAAGCCCCTTTCACACATCTCCTGCTTCGGAATATTTACCAAAGTTTTCCAGGTTGGATGCATGTGTGAATGCAAATCGCCAAATATTTCACCCCAACTTTATGCTGTCTGAGTGATCAGATGTGTGACTTCAGCAGGTTATAGGAAAATTAAGTGCGAGCGAGTTGGCAGGGTGATGACAACATTCACATTGAGCAGAGTTTGGCTGCTTTAGCTCTTTGCTTGCTTCCGTCTTGTAAAATGTTTTTTCACACCGTGTGTCTTGCAGAAATGTCTTTATACATGTTGTAGTAATATTAACCCAGAGCTATTGACGTACAGATAAGCTCCAGCTGTGAGGTAGATGTGTAAAAGGCAAGTTCCTGAAAATATCAGGGCTTGAAAGTCCAGAAGTAATCTAGAAAATGTCGAGTCGTGCATGTGTGAAAAAGGTTTAACTTAAGCTATCCAACAAAACAAAATTAACAAAGAACACTCATAGAAAGGATACAACATACGTATAAAAATCAAATAAGGCTGGATTATTGTTGTCTACACCGATTCATCTATGGAATATGTTTTCTCTCTCCTAACTTTTCAAAGTGTTTGCTATGCACACGTTTCAAACCTGAGGGCTTTTGATTACAACAAACTGCGGTCAGTATCTTAATACAGTTGCTTTTGGCAACTACTAATTTCCTACCTAAAGCCAAGGTTAGTGAGCCTCCTGCAAATTCAAAACAAGGGAACAACCTTGAGTGCAAATTGTTAAACCCCACGACTACAAGCTTAATGCAGCACATGACATAAGACAGAGATGTGACATGAAAGACAATGATAGAGAAAAAGGGATTCAAAAGCAGTCTGCTTCACTTTGTTTTTGGAAGAAATTAAGCCTCCATTGAAAGTACAAGCAGTTTGTAAAGTTTCCCTTTGGTATTACAGAACACCAAACTTTGGTATTACTACAGGATCAGAAGCATTCCCAACACAATTAAAGACTTATCAACACTCCTATGTCGGACAAGCCACAATGGAAAAGCAGCATCAGGGATTCATAACTCAACGTTTCCCTCTACAATCTGTAACAAATGATGTCAACATATTGGTTGAGAGCCTCATTTGAGTTCATTTGATTACCTGTCTCTGTCCAAACACTCGCCAGAGCCGCAGTGTCAGCTGTGATTTATTTGCACAGATGATATGTATCGAGCCAAAATCAATTTCATGCACTCACTGCAAATGGAGCTTTAGCGATGTCATGATAAAGTCTACTACACAAAAACAGAGCTAAGGTTCACAAGCACAAGTGCCGGGAAAACATGGACGTGCATTTCATGTAAATATTAGCTTTTTTTACTGAAGATGTTACATTAAAAAAAATCCAACTTGTGCTCTCTGAAACATGGATTTCAGTCGAATCACATCAATGACTGTGGCCAAATGGGAAGCAGCGAAACAGAAAGAGTCAAACATAATTACATATAGTACACAGATGGCTGATGGGCTTATTCAGGATCAACAGATAGATGGCTAAATGTGCCTTTGTAACACTCCCTCCATTACCTCAGTGTCCTTTTTCCTCTTTCTATTTGTCAGACAGGGGACACCACCTACACTGATCACCTAAAAAAAACACAAGTTTGAATTAGCTGGTGAGTCAGTGAGCCTCTACAATCCCTCTGTGGCTTTGATGGCAGTCCTATGTGGAGCTGCTGGCAATGAGACACGTCTCATTATGTGGAAAATCACACTGGCCCGGTTGGTGTCATGCCAGGCAATAAGGCAGCCGCGTCGTCTTTCAATGCAATTTAAACGTCTGCGAGACAATTGGAAACAACAGTGGCACTTCAGAGATCACGACCAGGGTAGAGCAAATTGGACAGCTGGCTTTTGAAGTCTGTATCGAATGCTCTGTAAAGTTTTAATGTGCCCACGGTGGGGAGGGAAGAGGCTGTTCAGAAAAATATCTCATAACACTCACATACCTTCTTCTCTTGAAGGTGTCTCATGCAGATATGAGAATAAAAAGTGCACACACTTCTCTGCTCATTAAAATATCCCTTCACTTAATTAACCCTCCATCTTGATAGCACTTGCTTCTTGTTTGCTTAAAGTGTGAGAGTGGAGGGTAGAACAGCTATTATAACTGAAACTGCCAGTCATTAAAAACCAAGAGCAAACTTTATCCCCATACTTAACACAAATGAAAACCATCATTAGAGGAAATGGCCGCTCTGCAAACAGAGCAGGCCTCAACTAGTTCCTCTAAACAAAATTGATTCCTGACCAAGATCGGAACGGCAACAAAAAAAAACCAACAGGAGAGCCGCCAGAGCCTAAATGATTCATCAGCTGTGAAATATTAAGAAGCTGTAAATCAGCGTGGAGAGGAGAGGGAAGAGTAGACCTGTAACTTAAACTGAGCTGACCAGCCCTTGGCTAATTAAGAACAGAAGGACAGAGAGAGAGAGAGAAAGAGAGAGAGAGAGAGAGAGAGCGAGAGAGAGAGAGAGAGAGAGAGAGAGAGAGAGAGAGAGAGGAAGAGAGAGAGAGAGAGAGAGAGAAAGAGAGAGAGAGAGCAAGAGAGAGAGGAAGGAGAGAGAGAGGAGAAGAGGGATGGGGAGAGAAAGCTGGACTGACCGATAGGAGGATAATCTATGAAGAGGAGGTAGCAAGAAAAAAAAAAAGAGTTTGACATTTAAGTTAAGGATAATGAGGTGCATGAGAATAAGGAAAAGGGAGAGAGAAAAGAACGCAAAGGAAATGAAGGCACAGAGTCGATGCTCTGACAAACTAAAGTACCTGATGCTATAGTTCATGGTAAATACTAAACAATGGGGCTATAATAGATTAGTTTGCATGGATCACTCAAGTTAGTCAAGTCAACTTGCCTGTTAAATCTAGTGTCTGTGCTGATGTTTTATTCTGTTAAGTTAATAAGAAGATTTCATACTGTAGCTTGTTTTTATAGCACCACGTTGCCAGGCTAGATATTATACTCCATTTAGGCACCGGTGACGTCAGAAGTTTGACAAACATCCTGAATCCTACCAGCTAATATTGATAGCCTTCGAGAAATAAGGCCTAGTGTTTTGTTTTGTTTTTTCCATTAGGAAGGCTTTTGCTGTCCCTGATTGTTCCTGTGTAATAAAAAAAGTGTGCTTTAACTGCCAAGAAATCAATTTATTTCTGCCACAGAATTTAGCTTGAACAAAAAGCTTCAGGGATGTGTGCGATTAGCTGACCAAATGGTTAAATGTCCCCACCCTATAGCTAGGAGGCACCAAAATTACTAGTCTGTTAAACTAGTTGTTGACATTTTTATTAATTCAGGCCCGAAATGCTGTTAAAATGTTGTGTGTAAGCTGTAACGCAGCCACATGCCACTAGTGGGAGCTGTAGCTTCGGTTATGACTACTGCCGTAATACTCTACTACCTGGATGTGAACCAGGACAGTGGACAGATGGCATCTTGTAGCATGGAATGAGAGAAAATAGAGATAAAGATATGTCAGGTTAAACTGATGTATCCACCAGAGCAGTGCCTAATCAGCACAGGTATGTGGACGCTAACCTGCAAGGAGGACCAAAAGCTAGTAGGCTAGCACTGCTAACGTTAGCTTAACTTGGCAAACCAATGTGCAATTGATATTGTTCAGGTGCTCAATTTTGACTGTTTTCTGAGCGTTTTCTAACCTGTCGACTAGGCAACTCATATGAACATACATTTTTTCGTTTTATCGACTTTGAAATTAGTTGCCTAGGAACATCCTTAGCATCAAGTAGAGGAGACATCAGAGCTCCATCAACCTTCTCTCTCAAGAAAAAGGTCCTTTTTGCATTCCAGTGTTCAGGAACAGAAAGCAGGGATAACGAAATCGATTCATCTGGATCGTAATGTTAGGGTTTGGTCAACCCTTTCAAATTAAGCCATTAGCATTAGTGTTGCACTTACATCACCCCCCCTTGCCTCCACAAAGGTCAGAACTTACAAGAGAGGCCGCAATTGCAATTGACACAGTGCTAACAGTCAGTCACAGCCTATACAGCCCAGGAGCAATACTGCCTAATCCACAACACCAGCCAGATCCAGAAGAAAAATCTGCTCTGCCACTAACAGGGTGGGACACAAGAGTTATCGGATCAAGACTGCAAAGAGAACTTTGCAGGGACTTGAATCACCTTTGACAGAGAAGATGAGGGGAGTGAAATTACAAAAAAAGAGCTAAGAAAAGAAGTGAAGGCTTAGGATGCTCCCTGACCACACAATCTTCAGCATTGAACAGCAGCCCATCAGATCAGCTCTATTGAACACAGAGCTCAGACTGGGCTAATAGGCCTCTTATTGTAGTGACACATCACTTTCTCTATCATCTCTCTCCCATCACAAGCCCTGTTAAAGCAAAACACTCAAGGCCAGAGCTGTTCAAGGGGCTCCGAGCTGCGTAGCAATCAATGCCTCATGAAGAGTTGAAGTTTCAACTTTTTGCTCTTGTTATTTTGCTGGATCATTAAACCTTCATACATCAGTACAGAACTTTTGCACAGCTTAGAAGCATGCTGGGCTGCAGCACTGACTTCCTATTTTTGTTTGCATCACTATGTAGTTTTGAATACACTTGTCCTGTTTATGAAAGATTGTATTTCTTGGGGGAATAACATTTAATGAGATTTCTGTGGTGCAATGTGAAACATTTTGTCCTCTAATAGAAAAGCAAGGAGAACAGCGTGTCAGCTACATTTATTCCCACTGCTGAATGCTGACATTGCATGTTAAATTAACATGTTTATTCACTGTTTGGAGGCTGATAACACTCACTTGAAATACAGAGTAAATCCCAGTTGCTCTGAGTTTTAGAAACTGAAAAATTGAACATCCACATACAAACTTTTTTTCCAAGACAGATCAGTTGTGGCCACAAATGAATTTCTTAGTTTTATTAATATGGTTATGTGCATGCTTTGAAGACTTTGCTTCACTTGAACAACTTTAATACAAACAAATTGAGTTTCTATCTAAGGGTATAGAAACAATATCTTGCTGCGTCTGTATCAGATATTAAAAGCTGCTGTCCTATAAATGAAAAATGTGTTCTTTCTGCTGCATGACTCTGAGGGAACTGTGAATCACACTTTCCATCACACTGACATCTTGATTTTCCACTTTTAATAACGAATAGAAAGAGATTAATGTGCATTTCTTTTCTCCTTGAGATCATGTGTTTGTGTCTGTGTATCAAAATGTCTTGTTTTTTTTAAGCCTCTTTAGTCATTACAAGTGTCATGGAAAACAGAGTATAGCACTGTAAATGGAAGGATGACACTGGACTATGGCTGCCTAATAGCCATAAAGATGTCTGTAGACGAATAGTTTCTTAGTCATCCAATTTGTAACTGGTTTGTTAGTTAGTTGCAGAGAAAAAAAAGCCTAAATCTCCATTCAAAAACGGCACCTTGTCTGTTTTCCTATTGGTGTTCTACACTTCTGTTCTGTTACTAGCAGAGCAAGTTAAAGGAAGAACTCGGACTTTGATCCAGTAGATGTCGCCCTTGAGCACCAGCATGGAACCCAAAAAAACAGCTGTTGGGCGACACCTCCGCTATTCTGAAGCCTTCTGCTCTCCTCCAGCGGCACACCTCCAACCCCTATCCACTCGCGTTCACAGGAAGGAGTTATCAATTAGAACGCAGCATAATTAAGCCTTATTAAGTGCAAGCGGACAGACAAAATTGTCCTCGGCTCGAGCTGCAATTGCCTGTGGCCTGCATTGTTGTGTTAGCAGGCTAATGTTAGCACAATTAATTTAGCTCGTAGCTTCACATGGCACATAAATTGACACGGAATTAAATTTACATGATGTAAACACGGCTCCGACAACAGTACAGCTGGTGGGACTCACGCTTGTCACTCATGGTAGACAGTCATGACTCAGAGAGACATTTACAGAGGATATACTTGATTTCTGCTGTATTTATGTGTAAAATGCCACACATTCTTCCTTTAAGAAGGGAGGACTTGTGAGAAAAGTATTCATGTGACAAAGTCTGGAAGGTTTGTGTGTCCTACAATGTACCATGTGTACATTAGAGTGCATGCTGTACATGTTTATTTTAGTAAGAGGGGTCAGCAGCGTGGTGCTGGTTTGGCTTAATTGGTGGAGTGGGTGCCTCGTGTGCATGTGAAGCGGAAGTCTTCATCGCACCGGTTGCAGGATCGACTACTAGTCCTGGTGATGCATGTCATCCGCATACTCTCCCTCCCACTTTTCCTGACTCTCTGTAGCTTTCCTGTCAAATGGAGGTAAAAAGCCCCCCTAAAATCTTACAAAGCATTTGTGAAAAAGGCTTTGTATTGTTTTTACTCAACAGAGTTAAACAATTCAACTGTTTAATGGATCATACTGTGACAGCATTCAGAGCAGCTGTCAGATACAAACAAAAGAAGCCACTTCTTCAAAATACACACCAGAAACCAACAAAGCAGCACATGTTTTAAGATCGTTTCAAATGTCATGTAAGCCGAGTGACCTTGTTCAATTAAAACTTGTCATAAGCAGTGACAAGCAATTTCTGTTTTCATGCTCGCTGCTCTCATCTCCTTAATTGCCAGTTATCAGGTTTTTGGGGTCACAGGCAGGAAGATGGAGCTGCATCGTTATTCATCGAGGGGAGACAGAGCAGCAGGCACTGGGACACAATCGGACCCAAAGCTACAGTAGTATCTAAAAACGTATTTGCCGACCCAAGCGCAAACACACACAGTCAAAATGCTTTGATCAACAAGCTAGGCTCCAAGTGAGAACACTGCAACTCAATTACTTTACAAAAACAGATCAGACACATCATGTTGGTGATAGAAAGATGAGTTATACATATTGATTGTTAATAACCAAAAGAAGACCTTCAAACAATCACAAACCCAAATATATACACCCCATCTCTTTTCTACAGATCAGATTTATGCCATTTCCCTCTGGATCTTATTAACTTTTTACACAAGCACAGCAAACATCACAACAGCTGGATAGGCCAAAGGGAGGAGCTGTGAAACGCTAAAATGACTTCAATATCAGAGATGCTTCTATTTCAGATGCTAGCGATGTCAGAGTGGTTGTTGACTTGATATTCAAAGGGAAACTCTTTTGTGATACAATTGGTTGTCATAATTGCAGAAACCTTATAAACTGACCCACACCTTAATTAAAGCTGACCTGTTGAAGAGAGGAGTGAGAACAAAGATCCTCCCCTGTATTTCCATTAATTAAGAAGCCTCACGTGAACATTACAGTACAGCTTCCCCATCTTTTGATTATAAAGTCAGCCTCCACCTTGGCTGTTAGGTAACATGTCGATTATGCACACACATTATTAATGTAAAGAACAATGTACAGCAAACTGGACATCATATATTAGTAATTCCCACCACATATTTGCATGGGAGCTCCTGAGCTCTCATGTCTTGTAGGTTCCTCTGGATTGTTGGTGAGGACGGCCTGCCTTGCTTTTTTTTTTAGATTGAAACAATGATTTTATTATTCTCACTAAAGATGCTGTGATTTGAACCTGCAGCCTTCCTAACATCAGTCCTCTAGCTGTAGTGCCTCACACTGAACTGAACATCATCATTCATAGCTAAGTGAGACAACGTGATGGAAATGTTTAAGCGTGTTCTCATTTGACCAGTCTATAAAAAACTGCCACAGCCCAAACATACTCCGCTCATGTCTTTCTCTGCCTTTTTTTTTCTCTGTTTCTACCTCTCTTTACTTTTTTGCCACAGTGTCAAAAGGCTGATGTTAAATTTACTGGACACATTTCTAACAATTGCAATGACATGAACATCGTCATCCAGGGATCAAATCTGAATCTGTAGCAATGTTTTTTTCTCCATAACAACAGTATGCTATAACAGACCTTAGAATGCCGCCGTGACCAATCAGAATCAAGCATTCAATCAAGCCTTATAATAAACCTACATCACTGCCATGTCAACTGTTGTTTGTGCAGGCAAACAACACCTGATACGTATCAGGTATGCAGTATACTGCATGTGTTGGTCCGCTGTGGCCTGCTGCTGATTGATTCTGTATCCATGGATTAAAAGGTCCAGATTTAGAGCTGACAGGGTATCAGTTTGTCGTTATTATAAAGGTATGGATACCACAGAAGGCTTCTGGTGACACCCCAATGGACAGACAGGTTGTCATCTGGTAACTTCTGTGTATGCGTGTATAGAAGTGTGTGTGGGACAGACAGTGACAGGAAGAAAAAAAACCTGTATATATACATGGACGCTATTATGTGTCAATTAAACACAAAATGCCAACGAGTGAAGCCACAAAGGGTGAGGAAGAGAGATAAAGACTTGTAAAAACAATCGTTAAAGACACATTTAAACAAACAAGAGAGACATATTGAAAACTTCCAGTGTCAAAGTCAAAGAATGTTATTTTTGTAGGCGAGTAAAGCTTTCGTGTCGTTGATGAATAACCCCTGGCACACAACCCCCGCCCTCCAGTCTTAAGTGTGGAGCCGTTACACAGAGATCTATTGGAAAGCTGGCATTAAGAATGAATGGAGTGGCTCTGTATCCTATTAATTAGGCACGCTGTCTATTGAGCTCTTGCGGCAGCCATATTAAATGCAAGCCTAATATCATCCATCTGAGAGTCAGTGCACACCAATACACAATGTTATACCAGCATAGTCACGAGATGAAACACACACATGCATACACACAAATATTTCCCACTAACACACGCCTGTTTGTCCTTCGCTGACCTGATTACAATCCAACATGGCAAACTCATACTTGTTTTTTATCACATGACTTCAAGTAACTGTGAAACTTAATGTTTAGATGTGAGGAGACATTGTCCTATTACAACACATAGTCCATTCTGTATCTGAATAATCCAGATGTGGGTTTTTAAACAAAAGAACACTTTATCTCAGTCTGCAGAAAATGCTTGTTGTTAGCACCAAAAGTTGATATGCAGTGCAGATATTCAAGTTGTTAAAATATGTAAAGCCAAATCATGTTTTACTGCAGGACACAGCATGTTCTGCAGTTGTAAGGTAAAGGTGCCTGGTGGAGTGTTCTTGTAAACAAACTGAAGTACATTAACATTCAGTGCTACTCGCAAAAACCTGTTGAGTGTTTCCTTGAGGTCAGGCAAATGTATTGAATGCACTTCTCTCCGTCCTCTGAACATTTTAAATCCTACATTGTTAATATTCATCTTGACAAGCATCCAGTCAGCTCAAATTTAAACAGCTACAAACTGAAAGAACAAGTCAAAAACTGCTCCAGTGTGGCTTAAAATACGGGGTTGGGCCTCTCTTCATGAAATGGTTTCTGTCTTTGGTAAGGAAACATTTCTTTCATAAATGTCTTTCATTCATCTGGGGGTTTCCAATGGGCCCCTCCAGCTAACAAGGGCTCTCAAAAAAGTGTTAAAGGGATCAGTTTTGTGACTTGCACAAATCATTTTCAACCAAAGTCTGCCTAACATAATTAGA
This sequence comes from Tautogolabrus adspersus, assembly GCA_020745685.1. Lineage (NCBI taxonomy): Eukaryota > Metazoa > Chordata > Actinopteri > Labriformes > Labridae > Tautogolabrus > Tautogolabrus adspersus. Next base: position 21,739,857 of record CM036551.1, on the reverse strand, counting down.
TGAAGCCTCTGGGTCTCAAAAGTGAAGCAAGTTTGAGGGTGCCATTGACGGCATTCTTTTTAATGGCCAGCAGGGAGCGACACAACAGGTTACAAAAACGATTTTAATTGTATTAAATCTAAAGATAATTACATGATTTATTATGTCAGTAACTTTCCAGAGTTTATGGTCCTAAGTCTTCCTCAATACAGCATGATGTTTTCTGCCCAATGGGCAGTTCCATGCAGACTATGTCAACAGATTAAATATATTCAATGGTCTTTACAAGTAAGCAAAGTGGCCGCATAAGTGTATTCTCTTTAAAGGACACAGAATTGCAAAAAAAAAACCGAGACAACCCCATGAGACCGCATCCTCAAAGGTTAGTATATAGGACCATAAGGCAACATATATCGTTCTCTGATTGTTAATCTCTTTGGATTTATGCACATTCAGCTTGCTATAATATCTATAACCTAATAAAAATCAGCATGTTGGTTACAAACCATTTAAAACTGGACTACATTATAAGCAAAAGTTTAGTCCACAACTATTGGTCTCTCCCTGACCCATCCAGCAAAGCATGGCCCCACCAGAAGTCTCTGATTAAGACCTTCAGATAAAACCCTTCTGAATGGGCCCTTATCTTACCGTCCACAATGCAATCTTATTTCCTCTGTTCCAAGATACATCAGATAACACCATTATCTAACTGTAAATTAAAATCTGTCCCGGTCACTGCTACATAATGCTGGGCTTTCGGTACGGCAACTCAGCAGAGTGAATCATCCACAAAATTGGAACATCATCCAGTGATTGCATTGACATGACCTATTGTGTTGACCTTTTCTGCCAGCTGCTGCTTTGATTGGGGACCTACACAGGCTTCAAAGGGGAAATCTCTCTGAGACACGACTGACAGGGGTTTAAATCACATCTGATTTCGCTTCTGCTGGAGCAATTTGGCAGACTTCACTTGATGCATGGACAAGAACTGAGTCAGATGGGTGGGAACTATGAATCATCGTAATTTGTTAATGTGCCCAGTGTTTTTTTCAAGGTTATTGGATGTATTATTTTGTCTCAAAATTGTACAATCACAATTTACCAAAGCCCTTAAAGACAACTTCACATCTTTTTGTTTTCGTCCAACCAAGAGTCCAAAATCCAGACTCGTCATTTACTGTCGTACATCACCAAGAAATTGCTAACATTGTAGAAGCCAACACCAATCAGTGTTGTGCGTTTTGCATTGTTTGGTTAAAAAGAACGAAACAATAAATTAACTATCAAAATGATTGGCGTCAACCAATTCATCAACATAGTGCTGCAGTATCACAGTGATGTCATAATTTGTCCATTGAGTGCAGTAAATAAAAGATAAAAAACATCAAGCTTGAACTTAAAAGTAAGTGGACATTGTGTTGACTTTGTTGTCCATTTTAATTCAGTTTTGGCTAGATCTGTCAGAGAAGGGTTGCGATTCTTAATTTGGTGTATACTGAAAACATTGGAAACCAATACTGGTCAAATTAGGAATAATAACTGCCATGTAAACTATTGGCCCATAATGTGAAAACACAGCATTAATTAAAACAAGGCATATAGACACTCAGAGAAGGTTACAAGAACTGTATCGGAGGGCTGATAGAGGGCTGCACAGGAGGTTCAAAAGTAAAGCAAGCGTGAGTGAGAGGTCGGAAAGTTCAACAGTAGGAGCAGGCAATAAAACGTTGCCCATCAGCTGCACTTTGCTTCATTTACAACATCACAGCGTCCATTATCATCATTTAAATTGGTGGCCTGGAGGGTCTCTCTCACACACACACTCCACTGAATAATAGCAAAATAATGAACTAATTGAAAACAGTCAGGGGTTTGCATTAGGAGATGGAAGTAAGGAGAAGATGAGGGAGATGAGAGACGGAAAAAGAAATGCTGTGACACAGAGGGAAGGGGAAAGAGAGGAGGGTGAGAGTGAGAGGTGGGGCAAGAGTGAAAAAAAGAGAGCAGGGAAGATAAAATGCATACTCAGGGAGAGAGGAAGAGCAGAGCAATGAAGAGAAAAGGCTGGAGAGGAAGGGTAGAAGGAAGTGTGACAGAGGTGAGGGAAGGAGAGCAACAGCTTTGTATACAGGAGAGGAGCTAGAAATAAGGGGGATTGCAAGGGGAAAATGAGAATTATTAGAAGAAACAAAAGGAGGGAATGGGCCTGTAGGATTGAGATAAAAAGTAAAGGAAAGGCAGAAACAGAAAGAACTGCTGACAACAACAGAGAAGGAAATTTAAAAAAGCTTTACTTGACATCATTTTCTCAAATTATCCCACTGTTCATCTTCAACAAGCTCTCCCAAATTAAATTTTTACAAGGAAGCCTTTGAGATAGACTGTTATTAAAAGACGAGAACTGTCTTGCTCAAACTTCCACTCAAATGTAATTATTTTTCTGTACTAATGCAACAGGTAACATATCCAGTGAAATCAGACAGGAGTCCATAATTAAAAAATACATTAAAGTAGAAACCATTTCTCCTAATCCCTGAAAGATTGCTCAAAGCAGCAAAGAATTAGCACCTGTCACATATTAAGTTTATTTGTCCTTCACCAGGACAAATTCTTCAGACTGAAGACCATTGCACACAGAGTTTTTTTGTTAGTCCGAAATTGACGCATGTTAAAAAAGAAATACGATCTCAAGCTGTGTTATTTCTATCGGAACAGGTTCTATTTTTCTGCTTTTTTCGCATCCATCAATGTGTAGGTGTGACCCCCAATCCCCACATACTCCATGTGCGCCGCGGTCCGTCAGCACCACGGTTTTGCTCCGTCGGGCGGCAACCGGACCTGGAATACTGGTTCTATAACCAGATGACCGCGCCCTGCCCCTCTGGATCCGTTTTTGGAATATGAGTGCAGCGGAGCGCAGCCATGAACAGCTGTACACATATCACAGGAGAACAACAAGATCACGTGGGAATAAAGAGAAAAACGTGCAAACAACATGTTGCTTTGTCTGTCTGACGATGATTTGTTGTTCGTTTGGCGCCTGTTTTGAAGTAATGTTGATAAAGTGCCTTTATTTGACATTATAAACTCTGTCATGTACTTTAAATAAAAATGTAGCAAGGAATAAATGTCTTTGATAGCAGTAAAGATATTCAGAATGCAAGCTTAGCATGAGACTAGTCACTGTTTTTTATGGACTACTATGAATCTGAGTGTACATGTTATGTTGTTAGGAGTTTTAGCTGGATGGGGTTGGGTTAACAAGAAAAAGAATACATTTTTTCCATGTTCGATGATCTGAATTTGTCCAAAATAAAACTCCATTTATAGAAATGTTTAAAACACAAAGAGTACATGGAAGCTTTTTATGAGCTTCACCTCAAGCTCACAAATGTGGATAAGCCGTCCAGAAGCTCCAGAAAAAAAAGAGCAGAGCAGATGAACCTTTATTCACCAGTCAAGAGTGGCAAAACAGGCTCGATCTCTTCCTGAAGCAACCTGCTTCATACCCACAAGATAACACAAGGACATCTGTTTGCTGTCACAAACAAATAGTACAGCAGTGTTGAGCCACTTAGCAGACACTGGGACAGTTGTGTGTTAAATATCCAAACAAAAAGAAGGGGAGCAAGCAAGCATATGCCAGACCGCAACAGAGAGGCAGAGAAGGAGTGTGAGAGTGAGAAGACATAGAGAGGACATAACTTCAAACTGAATTGAATAATGAAGGAGTGTTAATGGCTGTCCTAATTATAACCAGGCCTGCCATTAGCAGATGCTGGATGACAATCTGTTACAGCTCGATAGACGCTGTTCCTATAAAGGCTAACAGTGGCTTTACACACTCGTGCAAATGTACACATTAAAGCCACACATCCATGTATCCAGGATGCATCTGGTTGCCATGTAAACAGATACACAGATGCACACTTAACATGCCACCATCACCTCTGACAGGGAAAGCCATCAGCACTCTGTAAATAGGGGTTACTACTGGTTAATACTGTATATAAACAACCCTCTATAATGCTTCACCTTTATTTTGGTTGCATGCACAATTGTGAGTGTGTGTGTGTGTATATTATTCCCAGATCTAAACACAGTCCCCAGGGTGCAGGGGCCTCAGGTGTCCTGATGCTAATGACATAACATCCATGTGAAAATGGTGCCTCATGATACCTAACCAGACTACATGGGCTGAGCCAAGGTCAACAGTCACACACTCCACAATCTTGGCTGTCTGATTTGTTTGTGTGGAAAGTGTTTGATGCTTGGTACTTTTATTTTTTTTATCTTTTTTTATTGAACCTTTATCTAACCAGGAAACAAAACTTGAGATAAAAAATCTCTTTTTCAAGAGTGTCCTGGCCGAGACGGGCAGCAGCACAATTTACAGAGTGTCAAACAAACAATAGCAGCCACACATAAAAAATACAAAAAAAACAGACTAATTAGACATTAAAAGACACTCATCAGAAATGTAAACAGCAAATGTTTTATCAAGATCATCCACAAACATCTACAGCCAGATGTGTCCGCCTCCAAGTCATTTAACGTCCTCTTTAAAGCATCCAATCAGAGCAGCTCGTTAAGTCTCAGCTCTTTTTGTAATTCGCTCCAAGAAAAGAGAGTTCAGTTCTGACTTTTGGAACAGACAGTAAGAAAAGGTCCTGGGATCGAAGATTATAAGTCGCTGAACTCTTCTGACTGATGAAGGTCGAAGGTATGAAGGAAGCAGACCTAAGATAGACCGTAGATAACAATACGCCAGGGTTAAAGTCTGCGTGTGGACAGAGAAGTCCATCCAACATGTGCATACAACAGCGACGAGTGAGGGATTTAAAATGAGTGAAGAACCTCAGAGAAGGTCAGCTTTCCAGTGAGACATGCCAAGTACTTTAGAGACGCACAGACATACTTAGATCTGTCTGTTAAATAAAGTTGATGTGATCCAAGTCTTCAGAAAATTTAAATATTCCTCGACATGGTTTTTTATTCACTGCTGATGTAATGAAGTGCAGAAGATTAAAGTATGGGACCGAAGGCTGCTGGGAGGTTTAATTAAAGGCACGACTCATGGCTCGACCTATTAGATCGCCTGATCATTTTTCATAAGATGGATTAAGAAATGAAGGTGTAATGAAGTGAGTGTTTCTGTGTATCCGTGAAGAGGTTTTGATGTTGTGTGTAAATGTCTGCGCTTCTCATGCACTTTTGTATGCAACCTATTTATTCCAAAGTCAGAGTGAGTTGATGTGTGTGATTATGTATGCTCCAGTCACTGCGAGGTGTGACATGGCTGACCTCTCACGTGGTCCAGCAGGCAGGGGGATCGATTGAGTGTTGCCCCTCTGCTCCCTGAAGCTTGCTGCTAGCTGAGCAAGAGCATGAGAGCGGGATTATCACACCGCAAGACGTGCTCTCATCATCTAGAAACTCAGGAGGGCAGGACAGAGACACACGCACGCACGCACGGAGACAAACATGGAGTCACCAGATCTGTGAAAATTCAGCAGCCTCTAAGAAGGGTGAGTTTCTCTCCTTCCAGCTGCAGCTCCAGGAGGAACATCCTCATGAATATAAACTGAACATTATCTCAGCCCTTGAAGAACTCTTTTTTGATAATTAAGGATGAACATTACGGGGAGTTTTCATGAATACCGTCTGGCCTCAAATGTGTATCTCATAGTCAAAGAAAATGATACATACTGAGGGGCAAAAATGTGCAAATGTTAAATTGTGTTTACTGATTATCCAGCATATCTCGAGTGATATATTGTGAACACTAAATTTAGGTTCCTTCAAGTCTGATTTGGCTGCTTACGACGGAGTACTAGGGCCATGTTAATTTTTTTCTTTTTCTAAATTGTCGAGATTAAAGACATACATTTACGAAATTAATATCGTAAATTTACGAAATTAAAGTTGTAAATTTACGAGAATAAAGTCAGTATTTTACGTAAATCAATTTAAATTAGGCTATGTTTAAACATTATTCTGAAAGGTTGTATCAGAAGAGCAGCCATCTGCCTGCACAAAAATAAAGAGACGATCCTCCAGGTCAGTGTGGTTCTTTCTTCAGAAAAGCCCCAGTTTCTTGCAGAATCTTTTCAGGGTCCGGATATTTATAGACAATGTGATGCTGATGTGCCAAAAGCATGTGTAAATTTACGAGTTTATTCTAGTAAATTTATGACTTTAATCACAAAATCAAAAAAAAAATTCCCCTTAATGTGGCACTAATACTCCTTCATAGCTGCTTAATACAAAGTTTGGACCTTTTTTTTAACTTGAGCTCAATACTGAACTCCTGAAGCAGACAAAGTCTTTAACCATCCCAGCTGGATGTCAGCCAAATGACATCAAATTAAAAGGTAAATAGTCGCCAACTGTTTTAAGTCATGTCACTGTGGTTTATGCATTCAAATATCATTTATGCAAGAATGATTCAAGTCATCAGACTGGCAACACAAATACAAGCTTTGCTTATGTTACCAGCAGCTCCCCTGCACACCTTGAAGCCTCGCTAAAAAACAAAGATTTTCAACATGAAGCTGCTTTGTTCAGGATTTTGATTAAAGTTGTTTTGGAGAAAAGGAGACTTCTGAAAGGATTCGACTCCCATAAAAAAAACCTTGTGAGTGCTTAAAGGGATACTTCAACTATTTGCATTAAGCTTTGTATCAGTAGTAAACTTGTGTTTTTATTGAATGGTCTTGCATCCAGCCCTCATTTCCCCCTGAGACGGGAAAAATCTATATTTTCTTTTCTGAGATGCCTCCGCAATAGACGCAAAAATCGTCATATTGCGTCACTCGCGGAGGTTGCTGTTAGCAGGGTAAAACTACATTGCTAGTTCCTCATGTTTTCAACCACTGAAGCTACAGACCTATCACAGATCAGTGGGCGGGGCTTCACTGCCAGAATCGAAACTTAACATCCGCCATCTTGCTTGAAGGCTATGCTACCAGGCTCTATTTAGAAATCTAATATCTGCCGACAATGGTGAAAAAAGTATGTTTCAACTTCAAACTGATATGGATGAAGGGGATTTTGTAGGTCTTGTGCTCGAATCGGATGTTCGTGGCTCTTCCTACGAGCCGCCCGCAATATTGCTGCCAGGTGCCTTCTGCATACAGACAGCGGCTAAACAGGGACCCAGCTCAAGCTGGGTGTCTATGGATAACGCTGAAGGACCGAGAATGAAGAAAAACGTATGTTTCAACTTCAAACTGATATGACTGAAGGGGATTTTAAAGGTTTTGTGCTCAAATCGGATGTTTGTGGTTCTTTCTACGAGCCGCAATATAGCGGCGAGCTGGCTGCTGAGTGCCGACAGGCAGGCTAGCTAGCCTAGCATGCTAGGTCCGCGGCTGTGAGAGAAAAGAAGGAGCCGGGGCAGACTTGTGTTGTCGGTGCTGTGACTGTTTGCCTATGGACACAGACATATAGTCTGTTTTCTTCCAGGAATTTCCAAGATGCCAATTCCTTATGGAAGAAATCTCTGAATCAGTTGTGGAAACTGCTGTATTATTATTATTAAATGTCCGCGAGTAATGCTGCATTCAGGTGCTGCTCGGGTGGTTTAAGTTTCCGAGTTGGGAAGTCATTCTTCCGACTTCCCAACTAGGAGAAATCTTATAGTCAAGTTATATTTAAGCAAAAAGTTGATGTGCAATACGTGCCTGAATAAAAAGTATGTTAACAAAACACAAAACCGACTTGATCAGGTATTTCATTTGCATTTTACAACTTGGAATCTCATTTTTCCGATACCACATGAATGCACCTCTCCTTCAGCGTGAGTGTCCTGCGGTGCCGTGCATTCTGGGAGATGTGTCTTTGCAGAGAAAAGGCAAAAATACACTTTTTGCCTTTTCTCGGTCAAGAAGGCACCAATTTCAAAATGTATTTCACATTTCTACTACATATATGACCCAATGTCACTACAGATTCATGTTTCAACGGGTGAAGTATCCCTTTAACAGTGTAGGAATCCTAACAAACTGTGTACCTGAAAGTAAGCCAGCGGCAACTCATCTCAAAACCGTTCCTGTTGTCCTGTCCTCAGAAAACAAAGAAGTTTCACAGAAAAAATATGTTTCTCCAAAGCTCTTCTTTTTCTGTTTTTTTATCAGTTTAAATCACAGTTCCAATTTATTTTAGACAGGAGGAGACTTCTGTGACATTGATAAAAAACCTTGAGAGAGAACAATAAACTTTTATAGATCAGGAGGAGACTCTGTTGGAAGTTTCCATCCTGCCATGCTTTGTCTCCTGTGTTGGTTTGATGCAAACTGATGATGCTAAAAAAACTAAAGAGCAGAAATATAGTGAGAATTGACTCCACGTCCTCTATTCAGATAATTGAAATCATCATCCCTTCACAGAGAAGTTCATTTTGTTGTTGTTGCATGAGTGTCAACTACCTCATTTTGGACAGTTCATTTTCTGCAAGAAATCTATAAAGCAAACTTGATTCAATAGTCTCACTCAGGAAGTCTACTGCATGCACTACAGTGTCGTCTAACACCCGCTTGGAAATACTGAGTAGACAATGACAGATAAAATACTGGCTCTGTTATAATCGGCCTACTGCAGTTAACACAACTCCTTGATGGGATATCAAGATCTGCTTCAGCAGTAGCAACACGTTAAATGTACTTTGCAGACACAATAAAAAGTTCTCTGATGTCAGACGACGCTTTGCTTTGCTGAGAATTTATAGCAAAATGAGACGAGTTTGTCGTAAAATGTCAACAAGACATTTCCAGCCAGGCGTGGATTTTATGACTCCTGCTGGAACATTTGCTTCATCACAGACAACTCAGATGAAACCGGCCCATATCTTTTTTACAGAGGGTCGACTCCTCTGGGTCCATACAAATGTGAAATGAGATGAGGAGTAACTTTTCTGGACATGCTTCCCATGTTTTTTCACTCACTTAATGCAGGAAATAGATACTGATTGTTCTTATCACAATTTACAACATCAGCTAACAGGAAATGATGTGTCCTGTGTTAAAGAGCCAGTATTCCACAAGAGACTAAAGTTTTATGGATGATAAAAATCTTCATTTTCTGAAGCCGGAATAATATGGCTCCAAAATCATTGGCAACATAACGGTGGTTAAACAACGGAAACTTTTAACTTAGAAAAGATTATTTGTAAAACTTTAATTATGTGCTCAATTTTTTAAAACAGCAAAAACAAAGATTTGCTCATCCGCATATTTCTCCATCAGACAGATAAATTAGCATGTCACTTTGTGGTTTTAGAGCTAGTCAACAAGTAACTTTTACATAGTTTTACTGTAAGTAGCTACTGTCACATACAAGAGGATTTCATACTTAGTAGAGATGGGTACAAGTACTCGAGTACTTGTTGTGGTCGTCATTAGTCAAGTAACGTTTCATTACTTGAGCACTGTGCACGCGTTGTGTTAGGCTACAATACTTTAAGGCATTTAGCATTACATGTGTAACAGAACTTTCTGGGTTCATCTATCTAAACATACTTGGTAAGCAAATCGGGCCCGGTTCTAGAAAAAAATGACTTGGGGTGCGGAGTCGTATGTAGGGCTGCAACTAACAAGTATTTTTTATGTCGACTAATCTATTGACTATTTTTTCGATTAGTCGATTAATCACAATTATTTGGCATACTATTGACATTAAAGATATTCATGTAACTTGCAAACTCACCCACTCGCGGTATTTGAAGACACTACATGTATGTGTGTGTGTGTGTGTGTGTACGTGTGTGTGTGTGCGTGTGTGTGTATGTGTGTGCGTTTGCGCTGAAATGTATGTTGGTTTGTCTCAGCGTGCTCCGCGATGCTCACAGTCATGACAGCAGAGAGAGGAGCAGGTAGCTACAGCTATATAAAACGCGCTAAATACTCATAGCTAGTTTTTATGAGTTTTTGGTAAAACATTTACCCGCCCTGTGGCGGATAGCCCTCTGAAATGTACTCGCCAAACAGAAAATCTACCCGCAGTTGGCGCAAGCTTGGCGGTTGTTAATTTCGGACCCTGCATCCGTGCTTTCCACCATTATTCATGTGAACTTCTTCTCCGTTTCTGTGAATAATGTAAACAGTGGGAGCGATACTGCCCCCACCACTTCCTGTAGTGAACTGCAAGTAAAAATTTGTTTTTACCGGCCGGTATTTGATTTTACCAATAACAAAAACAATAATATGACGCGTCGACGCTTGAATTTCCGCGACAACTCATTTTTATAGTCGACGTAGTCGATTATGTTGACTTCGTTGCAGCCCTAGTCGTACGCTACTGTTTTTCCTTTTTTTATGTGCCTTTATTAGAGAGACAGGACAGTGGATAGAGTCGGAAATCAGGGAGAGAGAATGGGAAATGACACGCGGAAAAAGGAGCCAAATGTTGGACCCGAAACCTGGGCCACCCGCACGGAGGACCAGTAATTGTATATGGGGCGTGCGCACCAACCACTGTGCTACCAGTGCCCCTACTGTTAGCTTTTTTGTCCCAGTGTAGCATAAAGCTCTGTGAAATTCAGTTTATATCTGGGGGACTTTTATTTTGAAGGGGGAACAAAAGTGCTGTCCTTTTATACTGTTGAGGAGATGATGGCGATGGCCAAATAAAGTTTGGATTATCTTGTTTATCCAGAGCTCAGCATTGATTTTTTTTTTTTTTTTAGAGTCTAGGCGCAACAAATAACCCTCAGTTACTTAACCATCACTCGTCATCTCGCATTTAGAACTGGGATTTTAAGTACTGATGAGCAGCACAACACAGAAAACATAGTGGGCCACTGGCAGGTCCAAGTCAGATGTTTTTTTTTTTTTAAATGTTATAACAACATATAATTCGTGAGTACTCCATTACTCATTCATAAGGTAATTTGAGTAATTGTTTAGTACTGAAAAGACTGTATCTTCTGCCTCTGTATCCCTTATACAGAGGCATAGGAGTGGTTGAAACCAATGCCTAAAGCTAACTGGGACAAACAACAACTTGTGGGTTGCAAAACACACAGTTTATTGGTGTTGTGTAATACCAGAGTGCCAATTGTTGTACTACTTGTACTGCTCTCGCACATTG
>CM036551.1:21708784-21726284 GCA_020745685.1 Tautogolabrus adspersus | reverse complement strand
CTGCGATAAAATTAGCCGATACCGCTAGTCCCTTAATAATCTAATATCGGTTGATATTATCGGCTGGCCGATTAATCGGTCAGGCTCTAGTAAAAAAATTCCAATCTGCCCATAATAATATATCTGTCAGCCCATAGCAATATATATAAGTATCGTTTTCATTTCAGTTTGTACCATGTAAACTGTAAGTGCATTCACAAACTGGACATCAGATAAGAGGTTTAATCTAAAATCCATCATAGCAAAGAAATGTGAACCTGTAAAGGTTACAAATGCTCAGAAAAAATTGTAAACCAAATAGCTTTTCAGTGAAATGTTGTACAGTACGGATCATAAACAACGAGTGCTTCACTTTTATGTTACATCCTGTGAAGATACACGTTTGCTTTTATCTTTGTTCCAGCACACAGACATGAACTGCTCCGTACCCTTCCTCGTGTACAGTTTATATAAATGTCTACGAAGAAGATGGATCAGATAGTGTGTCCAGGTCCATTCATCATTTCAGGGTTGTGACACAGCTCTCAGAGGGACACGGAGGGTAAATATCAGTGCTAATGTTATACTCAAAAGGTGGCTCAACCTTGTTTTGTATCCACAGACATGAGATGCCAATCGATACTCCATTTATCACACCAGCGGTTCAGAATGTCAGCAGTACATTTGACATGTTGAATGTGAAGAAGAAACAAGGGGAGCAGAAGTACATCTCAAAATCTCACTTCTTGTTATGTCATACTCAGACAAATAACTATCATTTAATCTCCTTTGTATCTGCTACCATTCAACAATGACAATCAGGGGACTAATGTTAGCTAAAAATGTGCTCATCCTTCTTTGATATGATCATTATGGAGTCCATTCTGTCTTGATTAATTCATTGTTGCTTGTAAAGTTGGTAATATGCAGTCTGTCGAGTGTGAAATTAATTCAGGCTGAGAATGAAAGTTTTGGCAAAATAACATCGTTCACCTGGAAGAAAGTATCACCAAAGTCAAAATCATTGATCCTCTGGTGACCGTAAATGGCTGGAAATGTTTCCTTAACTCATCTCATAGTTTGACTCCTTGGTAGAGTCTTAGTTCAAAAATATGTCAGGGTGTAATGAGGTGCGGCTTACCAAGCGGTTACAATGAAGGCCCTTTAAATGGTTTAAAAAGAGTTTTTTGAGGTTTACCTCAAACTCAGTCGACATTTGAATTCATCCCATAGTTGTTAAAATATTTAATTTTCAAATGGCGAACTGTCTGATTGGTTAACCGAAAAACACATGTAGCATACTGCAGGAAAATTAAGTCGATTTAATACGCATCATAAAGCTTCACAAGATTCTAAAAAATGTACCGTTATAAGCAACTTTAAAGCTTCTTAAGTTGGTATTTTTGTGTGATATTGTGTATAGCACTGGTTCCCAACCTGGTGGGGGCGCTCTTGAGATCTCGGGGGGGGCACGAGGTTCTGTCTTCTTTGAGGTTGTCAAAATTAGATTGGCACATATTCAATAAGATCATGTTAAACATTACTGTGAAATGTTTACAAATGTCTTCTGGTAAGAACAAGTGTGTAGGCATATTCTGATAGGATTTTATAAATAAAAACTATTAAAATGTATGTTCTTTTTGTGTGGGTCCTGGGGGGTGGGGGGGGTCTCACAACTTTTCTCAGATACAAGTAGGGGGGGCTCCAAGGAAAAAAGGTTGGGAACCATTGGTATAAAGCCTAACAGTACAGTTTGATGAAAGAGCTTGAATTATTTACTCCTTTCTTGTCCTTACATGAACTCCATTTCCCATAAGGCATTGTTACTTTTTTACCAATCAGTGGATAGGGAGCCTGATTAATGGCCACTAGGGATAACATCGTGATATCACAGTTGATTTAGAGGACCTGTCTCCAAGGCGACCATTATCTCCATCCTGCAGACGAGTGAGACAGAAGTACCCCTCCATTACGGGATGGGGGAGCGGAGTAACCCAGATCATTCCTCCCTCTCTTCTTACTCTGTTCCCTCTAAAGCTACCTTACACTTTTATTTCACAACCCTTGAATCATTCTAATAATTTGTCTGCATGCATGTCACAAATTTTTACCGAAAAATCTAATACTGGAGGTTCTGATCTCATTAATGCAGAATCCTTTTTGTGTTTCCGGAGAAGTACACCAGCTAAAAAGATTACCCCAACCACAGCAAATGCACTCTATTAACCCAACAAAATCGACTAAAAATCTAATTTCAACATATTGAATGTAATGTAATGTAGGAATTGTAAAATATGAAGAAGACAACAGACAGCCAAGAGGCTTTCTCTCCGCCTTTTTTCTAATGTTCTCCATGAAAAATAATTATCCAGACTGCCAGGCAGGGCCAATATGATTAACCATGGAGATGGGAGAAATCAGAGTGGGAGGAAAGAGAGGGACAGCAAAGGAAAGGAGGGAGGCAAGAGGAGAGAGAGGAGGTGAGAGGAGGAGAGGGGCTGGGTTTGAGTAAGGACAGAACAAAAGGGGGAGCAGAGGATTAAAAATGGATGGGGAAAGACAGCCTTGTGTAACAGTGAGACAGAGTACAGTTGGGCAGCAGGGTTTGTTGGCAGCAATTAGGAGAAACTATAGCCACCACCCTCATTAGACGGGCTGGTAGGGGAGGAGGAAGAGGGGGAGTAGGAAAACAACAGAGAGAGAAGAGAGGGCTCATGTAGGAGCTGAGTGGAGTTTCACTCTGACCACTGTCCTTCCTTCTTACAGTATCAGGTAGTTTCTGAATGCCAAGGGTCATCTTGTAATTTTCCCCTCTGCTCCTTCTGTCATTACCACAGACTATTCAAAACATGGACATAGTTTCAGTGATGTCACCCAGTGGTTTCAGATGGGGCTTTATGAAGCTCAACGATGGCAGCTACTATGACTCTTACGCTATCATTTTCTTCTCCTATCCTTACTTTTTCTCACCTGCCTTCTTCCCATCCAGGTGTCTCTTCACTTGACCCTCTAATACCTTCGTATTTCTCTCAAAATGAAAATATATCATTCCTCCTTCAAACTCTGTACGCCGCCCGCTCTGCCCTCTGCTCTCCCTGTTCTCACCTTGGTGAAGATTAGAGCACATCTTTGTTTCTCTTCTCTCTCCTCTTGACATCTACAGGAACCACAAGGGGGAAGACAAGCCTAGAGCAACTCAAAGCTCTTTCTAACTTTTCCTCTCCTGTGCTAGAAGACAGCTCTCTGACAGGACTTGTGTTGCGTGACCATTTTCAGAGAGAACAGCAGTCCGATGGGGACTCAGAAGGGACCCCAGCACAGACTAGATAAGAAGTGGTTTCTGAAATAACGACATAGAGGTTTGACCTTATTCAGTTAAATAAATCACAATATGTGGATGGTTGTAAAATGTGGAGATCTGTATTTTCTTGCAATAACTTATTACTCAAAACTTGCTAGCTTGATAGCTTCATAAGTAAATAATTGCTTGTTGAACAACTGTTTCTAAATTGTCAGTATTTTTCTCTGGCTGTAATAGACATATTATTTTAAAATGGATCTTCCTGGTATCAAACAACCCCAGAAAAAAAGCTGTCAAAGTGGGTGAGACAGTGATAATGAGGCGGATAGGGAAGCAATCTAGGAGATGGTGTCATCTGAGACAAGCTGACGTCTTTCTTACTGTATGGACACAATAGGTAGGTATGGCCTTGTGCACACTGACAGAATAATGTATCAGGAAGAGGCATCCAGGTGTAACCTATAGCCTGCTCATGTGGGCTTTTAACACATGACTCAGCAGTGATGGTGGTGTCAAATGGAACAGCATGAATGGATAAACAGAAATGATTTAAACACATCAACCTATCCCCCCGATTCCCTTTACATTAAAAAATACGGACATTTAATAATTCTGCAACAGGGTGACTTGGTTTTTTCTGCACCAATTTCAATAAGACGGATTCTTGTAATTATTTTACCCGGGGAGAATGAAAATGTTCTAATGAAGTTGTGATTATGTCATTTCTCATTTTGCCAGTGCGTTCAGCCCTGTAAAATGAGATTTTAAAGGATCACAACAGAGTTTTTACAGATCTCCCCCAACTTAATACAAGTAATGTTCAGTTTTTCTAACTTAACTCAAACTATTTCATTATTTCAAGAGTTTTTAATTGGTTTGCCAGCCTTTTATCCCCCCACCCCTCCAATCTAAAACATAAGTAAAAGAACCAGCATAAACTTTTTCAGCTATTTGAGCTCCAGTAGCTTTTCTGTTGGATCACACAACACATGCCAGCCACTGCTCCCCTCATGCATCGTTGAGCCTTGGCCGCCCATGACCCTGTCACTGGTTCACTGGTTGTCATTCCTTGGACCTCTTTTGGTAGGTACTGACCACTGCAGACAAGGAACAGTCCACAGGAGCTGCAGTTTTGGAGATGCTCCCTCTCATTCTTCTAGTCCATCACCATTCGGCCCTTGTCAAAGTAGCTCACATCCTTACCCTTGTCTACTTTTCCTGCTTCCAACACATTCACTTTGAGGACAAAATGTTCACTTGCTGCCTAACATATCCCACCAACTGACAGGTGCCATTATTAAGAGATAATCAATGTTATTCACTTCACCTGTCAGTGGTCATCATGTTATGGCGGATCGATGAGGTTGTCAGGTAAGGTCAAAGCGTCTTGAAATGTTTGATGATACAGATGCTGATACAGATGCAGTAGTAGTAGTACTTAAAAGAAGATATACGTTTTCATATCTTGTAAAATGTTGGAAAATCTATACTTATTGGTCAGCCCAACATTTATATGCCAAGACAAAGGCCAAAAATCTGCTGAATACATTGTTTTTTTTTGTCCCAAGTGTCAGGATTTTCCCCTTGCTTTAAAAATGAACTGCAGAACAAAATATAACTTTGACCTAACAGACTACATCTTCACATGCATTAACTTACAAGTCTCAAATTGTTTGTGAAGCAACAGATTTTCACACCAAATTGAAATCATTTGGAAAGAACGATTTCCGTCAAAAATGAATTAAATCAATATATCGGTGGTGTTTCTGAAAGTCTGTGCCTCTTAAGCAAACAGTTCAGATGATTCTGCTTGATACTAAGCAGATTTTCAGTCAAATATTCCTTTAAAGTCTGTGAGACATCAAACTTTAATTGCTTGCATTCTTTTTTAATGGACACTCATTCTAACTAAACAACAACACATAACCCAAACAAACTGTATAACGTTTTAAGGAGTTAAAACATTTTGAAATGTCAAAATCATTACAGTCATCTTCACTGTACAAACCGAGTGAAAAGATGCCTTACTGAAATGTCAGAGTCAGAGCGGAGGCATGGTGCATTAATGGATCTCGTTTCACACACAATTAGACCATGGAGTGACCTCACACTCCCCCCTTTAATGCTCCTTGAAGTGCATGCATTGAAACACAACCATTTGCATATACACACACACTGTTGATCAGATAGACATCCAGACACGTGCACACACTCACACAGACACACAGAGTGGATTCAACCCATTAGTGATCAGGGTAATTAGAGTAATTGCCCTGCAGCTAGCCAAGGTTCATGACCAGCTGAATAGATCCATCCATGTCTGAAATCAGCTGGATTCATGCCTGTGTATACAGCAGAGGCAGAATCCTGTAGAGTTTACACGTCACTCTGTAGTCAAGTGTAGAGCTTCACAATTAGTTGATAATTGAGTTAGTCAGCTTCCTCGCAAATTTTTAAAGTGATAATAATTCTCTATTTTCAAACCTTAAAATGAGCATTCAATGTTGTTCTTGTATCCTTTGGTACTGAACTGAACATCATTGGGTCAGGACTTCCTACTTTTTTAAACTTTTTATAGAATTATTAATTAAACTAATAACGAGGAAATGTTTGGGCAGCTCAGTGTCAGCGCGGGTCCCCCTAAAACCTAAAGATTCTTGATTAAATCCCAGCTACTCCTACTACTACATTGTCGAAGTTTCCTTTGGTAATATAATGAACCCCAAACAATTCTTTAGTCTACTACAGTGTGTGAATGTTTGTGAATGAAAATCTGACATTTGTATGGTTGTTGGTGTGAAAGGGTGAAAGCACGATGATAGGTCCGAATAATATAGCACCAGAAAGGTGCTATATTAGAAGAGGCGTGTCCAGAGGGGTGGCATGGGCCCCCCTAGAAATATGAGTGGCCACCCTAAAAATCCTAAACTGTGATTGGCTGTTTGACCTGTCAGAGGTGGGACTCAAACCAACTATTGTTTTTTTTTTTGCAAAGGCTGCTTTACATATCAATTTAGCATATTTTCTTTTGTTGGTACTTTAAATTGAAAATAAATACTTTGCACATCTTTATCATAAAACAGGTGCATAGGAAAATAATTCACTCTGTCTTACTTGCAATGAACTAACTGGCAATGTGTTGGGACATCATTAAAGATTAAGCTAATGTTTCGGTTATCTCGTGTTGTACAATAATGGTTGTATAACACGCGATGTATCTACTAGTAGATATGATTGGTGAAGTAAGAAAGGGTAAACAATTGATATATATTTGTGTGACTTTGTGCACACATCACACTTCATGCCACCCCATGATATCATTTTAAGGGCAATTATGGGCATTGTCAAGATTTGAGTAAATCGTAAGTTTCAGCCCTAATAAAATGTATTTAATAACACAACATATGTGCCATCCAGCAGCAGGAGCAAGATGGTCCACTGGCTGTATCTTCAGTTTTGCAGAATGCAATAAAGACTTAGTTTTTCGTGTTTCAAGCCCATGGCTCAGTGATATGCATTCTTTAACTATGATGTTTTCTTGTATTAACAGAAGGGCAACGCAGACCAAGGATGTTTAAAAACACTCCATGAAATGTAGGAAGATAATGTGTGAACAAGCCATTTTTGAAATGTCGAAGGATGATACGAGTTTCAGAGTATTTGAAGCCTACTGTACTTTCATATTTCTCCTTTTTTAACCTTTGATCATATCTTTCAAGATCCCTGTCTCCTTCATCTGCTGCTCTGCACATCTCTCTGCTTCCCTACTGTCTTAATAAAGAAGAAATATTAAAAAGAGCTCCCTGCCTGCTCTCTATTAAAGAATTAATCCCTGAGGGCAGAGACAGAGTGGCAGACTCTCCCCAGCCTCTGTGTAATATGAGCCATAAGACCCAGGGGCCATGGCTTCGCTACACCTAGCTGTCTGCGGTGAATAATATATGTGGAGTGGGGCCTCAAGGCAAGCCACAGTTCTCAAGTGTGGTCACTGTGCTGGGGCCAGAGGCCTAGCAAGGAGCGGAGATAGGGTTTCATCCGGCATCAAGGGTTATCAGATGATCTGAAGTCAGCAGCAGAGCTGACCAGAACTAAAGTTTCACCTGGTGCTGGGGGGTTATCTCATTGACATGGAGTCAGATTCAAGCATGACGGTGTGGAGTGTCCCCGGATTAGAGATAAGTGCTTTTGAATGCAGGTGGAATCCCTTCATGAAATGAATAGGGAAGCCCAGAGTGACCAAATTTCAAAGCATCTTTACCACAGGCAACTGGATGTGACAGGATGCGTAATGTGTGATAATAAGGGGGCATGAAGGGCTGTTTCATCAATTATTTAGCCAAAAAACAAGTCTGTAAATAACTTTGTTAAAGTCATTGACATAACTAGCCAAATATTTAGAGACAAGAACAATGAAGAAGTAAATCACTTCATGTATTAAAAAAGATTTCTTCTTTCAAAACACTTAAGACATAGACTATCTTTTGCACAGCAACCAGTAACACTGCATACTTTTAGAACTAATAATATGCAGAGCAATCCGACTCGGTCCGTACGGATCACGGATCAACTGTGTGTGTGTAAAAGTATAAAGGGGCGCGCCGCGCCTGGTGGCTGGCGCTCCAGTGTGTGTGTGTATGTGTGTGTGTGTGTGTGTGCGTGCGTGCTTGCGTGCGTGCGTATGTGTGAGTTTGCGCTGAAATGTATGTTGGTGTGTCTCTCAGCGTGCTCCGCGATGCTCACAGTCATGACCGCAGAGAGATGAGCAGGGAACAGTGCAGCTACATAAAACGCGCTAAATACTCATAGCATAGTTTTTATTACTTTATGGTAAAACATTTACCCGCCCTGTGGCAGATAGCCCTCTGACATGTACTCACCAAACGAAAAATCTACCCGCATTTGGCGCTTGGCGGGTGTTAATTTCGGACCTTGTTACTGCGATTTATTTTTCAAAGTATCGATGTGAACCTTGACACCTTTGAATCGATTTTTAACTGCCTCACGATTCATCTTTACATCCCTATAAATCAATAAGGAGTGATGCAATGGCTTGGAGACTGATGTTGTTGTTTCTTTGGACACAGGTACACTGAAACCGAGCAGAAGACAACCTGCTGCACAGAGTCACGTATGGTGTGAGGTGATATGCTGAGGTTCTGTCACAACAGTCCTGAATTGCAGAAATTACTGTCTGCACCACTAAAAGCTGTGACAAGCCTGCTCCCGCCTGTACAGTATACCACAAGAACTGAAAACAGTATTTGAGTCTCTCTCATGCAGGGTCCAGTAGTGGTGCTCTGTTTTTCCTGAAGGTCAGCTAATCAGTGTACATTATTGAAATGACAAAGGGCACTTGATTGAAAATACAAAAGTGAATTCATATTTCGTCTTCGACCAGGAGGGAAACACAATGGGAAAACACTATACACAGAATTTAAATGATTGCTTTACTAATGCAACGCATGTCATGTGTGACTCATACATGTTTTGTATGTCTCATTAGCCTGCCAACCATACCGCATGTTGAATTCTGTCGCTGCTTCACTGACAAGTAATGACTTACCACCCATTAACTATTCCATACCCCCCCCCCCCATTCATCTTTAATTACAAAGACAAATGAATAAGGTCTCATTTAATAGATACAACTGGATGAATGATGAACATTTATTAGAGCTCAGAGCATACTCAGTGTCGAAGCTTGTTTGGCTGTGAAGGCATGTGCAAACGCAAACAGTGTACAAAAATCAAATGTACTGTTGCTGTTTTTTTATTTTCAACACTGATCAGCCACCAAGCCTTTTCAGCCCCTCCTCCTCTCATTTACCCTCTACTCTTTCCATCAAATGCCTTTTCTATATACTTCCTCTTTCCTCTGAATCGTGCTACATTAAGTCCTAATAGCATTGGAAAGACATACAACCCAATAACGCAGGTCCATGCAAGTGTCATTTATTCTTCCGCTGCCTCTTAAGTGCTCAAATAAAAATCACTGCAACGACATTAGATGAGATTGGTTTGGTATTCAAAGCTTAAGAAGGGTAGAAGAAGAAAGCTCCATTTAATCATTGGCGACAGTTGTTTTTGTCAGGGTTCGTGCATTCTGAGGACAGACGCACCGTTCGACTTTTTTTCAGTTCAGATCCGATTCCGATACATATGTACCGATACCGATATTTTTATTATCATAACTAATAGTGTTATTGTTTTTGTTGGTATTATGTGTAAGGCTACACTAAACCCAGCCGTGCATTGCGCTGGCTTTACATACCAACAGGAAGCAGCACCAACCATCAGGTTTTCAACTTAAATGTTTTAAACTGAAGTGTAAGAGTTGTACTTTTGATCATAAAGAAGGAGCTGCTCCATCTCGTCTGAACGTCGTCATGGAGATGATGATGGACACTTTTAACAGTTCAGTCTGAACGTCTTCAAAAAGAAGCTGATAATGTTTAAAGTGCCCAACCATCTTTCTTGAACTGTGACGTAAACCGGCGCCATCTGTTCGATATCCAATACGTAAATTACGTCAATATCGGCCCTGATACAGATACAAGATCCCATCGGTCCAATCTCTAATGCAGAGAGACTTCTCGACCTAACATTTTAAAGCGTCTTGTTCCAAACACAATGGGCCTCATTCACTAACATTGCGTACGCACAAATATGTGCTTAAACCGTGCGTACGAACGTTTGAAGCACAAATCTGTGATTCATCAATATATTCTTACTTGAATTTGTTCTACTCTGCGAACACAATTTAGAACCTCCTGAGACCATGCGTACGCACAAATGATTGACCAGCTTTCTCAGATAATGTACACTCTTAACTAAATGAATGACATATTAAACATACATTCAGTAAAAAATAATATATATATATAAATGTATTTTTATTTTTGAAAAGACAAGAATTAAAAACATGAATTAACTAATGCATTGACTAAATGCATTAAGTAATCATGAAATGCCTTTTCATCATTTAATCTAAAATCTTGAATCTAATCATCGACTGCCATGAAATATCGCATCTGTTACCAAAACCAGCTGATTCATTGGAGCCTATTTAAGAGCATGAAGGGAACATACATGGTGTGATTTACGTCTCAGAAAGTTTAAAGATCCAGCCTTGCTGAAAGATATTGCAGCCGGTGCCCTCAGAAGAGAGCGCATCAGACCGTCACAACATGTTGGAAGAGTGTGACGAGTGACTGATCAGCTGATTCCGGATGCCAATGCACGTACAGAATTGCTGCAACTATGTGGACACACTGCTCTTTTTTACCTTTTGGGGCCGTCTCTTGAAACTTCTACGTGTCTCCACGTCGCCACTCTCGTCCTGATACACCAATCGGATGTCCTTATATGGGGAGATGGGGGCGTGGTAGTATGCTGATTGCTGATTGCAGGTTGCGGGCACGCGCCTGACAATTTAGAATGATTCTGATTCACTAACATACGCATGGTGGTGAGAACAAAATTGGCTGGTACGCACGTGTCATGAATCCGACGGTGATTTTGCGCATGCACTTATTTTATGCGCAGGGTAAGAACATTTCTACGCACATATTAGTGAATGAGGCCCAATGTGCGTAAATCTGTCACTCTCAATTGACCAAATCATGTGATAATTTCAGCAGAGATGAAGATACCAGCTTACACTCCATAACACACATGTACTGACAAGAGAGGAAAATAACCAAAGACTTACTATAAACTCACACAACAGACATAAACACACACTCTCTCACACACAATCCTAGCCAAAAGGACAAGTACATGCATAATCCTTCACAAGCTTACAAACACACAGGTACAAACCCACACAAATACTCACAAACATGCACAAAAATGAGGTTCCTGAAGCATAATAATGCCATACGCGTTCAACATCATTAGCTGTGCTGGGTTATTAAACATCCCCCATAACAGACTCTCACAACAATATGTCAACACCATCAATCAGCGCTGCAAACACAAGACTGTGACTCCCTGTGGGGTTGAGAGCAATAGAAGTACAGCCAACAACTTAAGGTATTTGTTATTGCTGGCTCATCCCAAATGATCTGAATGACTATGGAGAAATAGTGCTGCTACAGTAAAATGTGTTGTCATCAAGCAGCAATAAAAAAATCACTTGGCAGGGAAAGAAAGAACAGACTATTAGAAAAGATAGAGTTATCTTAGAGTTATACCTTCACAATTTGATTTATTTTCTTAACACTACGAAAACAACATCCTGCCTCAGAGGGTTACAATTAGGGCTGCACAATAAATTACAAATGTGTTGTTTTTTGAGATATGAGCCTTGGACATAAACATATAGCTTTTAATGTAGTCAGCAATGCTTTCTCATCAGCATGTGTACTGTACTGTCCTCTCTATGTGTTAACATAAATAAACAGCCAGCCAAACTCCTTTTCAAGAGCCAGGAAGTGAACGTGCTTCTCCTTTAATTACTTCTTTCGCAGTAGACAAGATGACAATGAATCGGAGTGAAAAGCCATTGCTTTCTGAAGGATTCACACCAAGAATGACTTTGGATTCAACATGGAAACCCAAACAGACGCCACCATGCTCTTTCTCTGTCTACACACTTTCTACTTCCTGTTTCCTGTGGCTTCACAGATTTCAAAATAAAGGAACAATAATCTTTTATTCAAATATCAACGTAAACATTTTTTTTTTTTTTTTAAAGAAACTTTGTCCTTTAACATATAAAACACATCAAGGGCAGAACATGTACATTTGACCAGATGAACGGAGGCCTGTGTATAATGACCATGCTTTAACACCATTTTGATGCAGTCAGATGGAGCTAAAGCTAGCTACCAGCTACTACTGGATTCATTAATACCAAATAAGTGGAGAAAAAAACAAACAGCTTTCTGATGTATTTTGGATTGAGAAAGGACATGTTGCAAACACAGGTGTTCTGTAAAATATGAAGAACAGAAAATTGACAAAGAAGCTCAGTGATAGCTAATATGCACTTTTAATTGTTGTTTGATTATTGCAACTCGTATCGTTATCGCCGCATTGCACATAGCGTCCAGGCCTAGTTGAAAGGTGTTTCAATCACTTTGGCTTCAACTTCAGATAACAGTTGTTGGAGTAAATGCTTGTTATCTCATGGAAGGTAAAAAAGAAGAACAAAGAAAGAGCTAGAAGATTACAGGTGGGCTTACTCTACTGAATTTTAATAGAGAGATCTTCCTCTCTTTGTGTCCAGTGTAATGAAAGCACCAATATTATGTACTTATAGTACAAATACAAATTTACACTACTTAATTACAAAGTTAATTAAGATACCTAACGGTGACTTTGGTGACATCTAAATGCAGGTGTTTTGTAGAGTTTTTACGCGTAGAAAAAGTGTTCATGGCTATTATTTTTCTAAAGTTGAGACTCACAGCATGAAGCCCTGATGCTCGGTGTGCGTTCACTGTACTGTTGATGCCTCATAAATCATTCATAACCAGGAAAAAAGGAGAATAGTTGAAAGCTTTATCTTCAGAGACATTTAACCTCTTGGACACTCTACGCTTAACTTCAATTTTCTTTTAAGTTCAAAATTAGCCATTACAGGACTACTGAAACATACAATGCATTATAGAATGTCAAGAATGAGGGTTTATCTATAAGAGCTTATAACTGAAGAGCTTTATCGTTTGCTTTAATAGTCTAAAGTGATGACACAGAAGCAGGACTTCAGAGGGAACACGGCTGGTGCTCCATGGGCAGCATCAACTTTGAACTCGTCAAACCTGCAGGTTCAAAAGACCCTTTGAACACTCACTTCTTTTGAAAGTGTCTTTATTCTCATTCTATAAGATTAAAAATGAAGCATCTTTATACCTCCTCTTTTCACATTCCTCCACAACAAAGTTGATTCAAAGTAAATGTACGGATAAAGAATTGAAAGTTCTAAGTCTTTGCTACTCTCAGCTAGCAGGTTGAAGAGAGAAGCAAGAAATGCTCCCAACATTTATCAGTCACATACATAATAATATGTATGCGCTCAATGCCAAGTTACATTTTTTTGGTACCCTTCCAGCCAAGAGATCTACACATTCTATACGATTAACATTTTTAATCATGATTAATTTGTTGTTCTCTTCAATCACTGTGACTACAGGGAGACACTGCTGAGGCTTATCCACAGTGTGCCTTAAGGGACACAACTGCATGTGATTTATCCAAGCGACAACCTTTGGTTGAAAAATTAAGCCAATGCGCAAAATGCTGCAGCTCATCGAGTGTCAACTTGAGGCTGTCTCCAAGAGCCCCAGAAGTCACATACACACCCCATCTGATTTGTTCTCATGGGCACACATTGTACGGGGGTCCATCCATCAATTATCTATACCGCTTTTCCCGTTCGGGGTCGCAGGGGGCTGGAGCCGTTTCCAGCTGTCATTGGGCGAGAGGCTGGTACACCCTGGACTGTTTGCCAGTCAATCACTGGGCTGTCATATCGAGACAGACAACCAGCCACACTCACATTCACACCTACAGACATTTGACCTAATGTGGATGTCTTTGGACTGTGGGAGGAAGCCAGAGTACCCGGAGAGAACCCATGCAAGCACAGGGAGAACATGCAAACTCCATACAGAGAGGTCCTGTCCAACGGGTATTCGAACCAGGAACCTCCTCGCTGTGAGGCAACAGCGTGGAGTATGTGGGGATTGGGGGGTACAGTGAAGTCTACCTTTGTGTAAAAACTTTAGTAGTTTTTTTTTATGTGAGATTGTGTGTTCATGAGTATTAGAATTCTTGACCAAAAAAAATGTGTTAAGAGATGATTGAACTCTGATCATTTCATCCTTGAGTCCATGTTGATATTTACTTGTAGGCTTTCTGAGATAGTGAAAGGAAAGGGACCAACGAACTAACAGACAACCTGATAAAAATGTCTCTGGCAACAGCTAGAGGCATAATTAAATATACCTTCTGTTATCTGGCACCAAGTCAGTACAAAGTAGATTACAATACTGGCTCTTCTACATTCAGTATTGTGTTTTTCTCCCCTAAAAATCCATTCTTTTCTAACAGCTTTGGACAAAGGACTCAGATTTTTATCTTTTATAATAGCTCCAGAACAGTGGTACCTATCACCAAAGCATTTTAGCACCTCCAATTGTCATGTCTCAAACAATGGCCAACACGTAACTGCTTTAATGTAGAACATACTGCATGTGAAAAAAGTGACACTAACAGTGGCCTTCAAGAGCTCCCAGGGTAAAATGTGTTAATGCTGAGGGACTCTTTAAAACACCTGCACTTGCAAAAAGTTTTGGAAATAAAATACAACTCTTAACAGCTACATTTAAAAAAGGATCTGTCAGGATAACACTGCATGAGGTGCCCAGGTGGGCAGACAGCCACGCTGCTCAATGTGAAAGCCATGACTACACTGCTTACACAGTGCTTTGGTGAAGTCTCTTCTTCTCTGAAAAAAAGTTACAGGGAGCTTCCGCTGCCTGCTCTGCAGGTTTCTACAAAGAGACAAGGGCTTCTTTAACTATCAGCCATTTTGCTTACTAATGTCTCTGAGGGCAGCAGCTGGGTCGATGCTGGATGTGAGACTTTCTTGCTCTGCACCTCCCTGATTCCCCAGTTAGCTGGACAAGATGAATGGAAGAAGGGAAGAAATGCAGGGAGGTAAAAAAAAAAAGTTTTTACCTTAAGAGACTCTTCCCATAAAGTGATAGAAAAAAGAAGAAGGAAGTGAGAGAAGGGAGAACACAAAGGATAAGGGAAAACAGACAGGAAACAAGAACAATTAAGAGAAGACTCTACAACCTTACTGCACGATTTCAATGAGGGGCATTTTACCAGATTTGCTGAGTTATCATGAACATTGTGATTTTTTCCACAAAACAATTGGATTAAAGGAGGAAGTGCAAAATTTGACACATAAATACAACAGAAATCAAGTATATCCTGTGTAAATGTCTCTCTGAGTCATGACTGTCTAATATGAGTGAGAAGCACGAGTCCAGCCAGCTGTAGTGTTGTCGGAGCCGTGTTTACATCATGTTTACATGGACAGGACGGCCTTGTGTATAAAGCTGTTTTAGTCAAGGACTAGACTCACTGCCTATTTGGATGTCATGTAAGTTTCTTTAGATCATGGTCATTCTGTGTCAATGTTTGTGCAATGTGAAGCTACGAGCTAACTAAAGTGTGCTAACATTAGCCTGCAAACACAACAATTCAGGCCACAGGCAATTGCCGCTTGCGCTCAATGGTGCTTAATTATGGTGCGTTCTAATTCATAACTCCTTCGTGTGAACGGGAGTGGAGAGGGGTTGGAGTTGTGTCGCTGGAGGAGAGCGGCGGCTTCAGAATAGCGGAGGTGGTGTGGTCAAACAGCAGTTTGTTTTGGTTAAATGCTGGTGCTCAATCTACCATCCACTGGATCAAAGAGTCGCACATTCTTCCTTAAAAAGATCAAATTTGGCTCAATTATTTAGTTTTCAATTCTTCTGAAAGACAATGACTATCATTACATTTTTTGTAATGACACCAAAATGATCAATTTGGCAAGTTGACAGGTCGTACAGATGTGAATATATGTTAAACTGTCATATTCATTAACCATGTATGCAGCTTTTTTTTAATAAGGGACCAAACTACGGGGCATGTGGACTCTCATACACTACTGCTAATCTTATACTGTTATATAATTTGAGTATTGTCTGAGCATTCATTTTCCATGCAGTTCTGTTCAACTTGTTCTATAATGTTCCTCTGACTCTCGTGCTGAAGATGATTCTCCAAAGATGCAGCTGCAGAATTACAGTAATCTACTGTGTTGTTCCTTTAAAGTATTTTTTTTCCTCAAACATGCACTTGCATCAGTGATCTTGCTTTTAGTTCAGATTATCAAAATGAGTAGCTCAACTTTCAAGTGAGAATTGAAATTGCAAAAACAAAATTGCTGGGGAATGTGCAGACCACTGTAACAAGTGAGTTGATCAACCACATGCTGCCCGGTGACTGCTGTCTAAAAATGGCTCTGGTAAATATGAGCTAATGTTTCAGACTATTTCCTTGCACACTGTGCCACTTGGGAGTGAGGTTCTGTGGTAATTCTAATTGAAGTGAAAACTAATTCACCAGTAAATAAGCCAGGCCACAAGACTAATGCACTTTATGCAGCAGCAGACAACATTAGTGCTCCCTCAGAAGTGAAACAGCACAGATTGAGTAAATGTTTAATGCATTAGCTTTCACCAAGAAGAATTATGGTGAGCGACAAGTGAGTGGTGGAGATGAATGTTGCTGCGATGAGTGCCTTCGATTTAACACTGAGAGTAAAAGCCATGGCTGTGTCTGTGTCTCTCTGTGCATCACACTCAAACTGTGGTGTTTTGAAATTTCTAAGTAGCGGAGTTATAAATACAGGTAGTTACAGTTTTTCTTCAGTCAAAGAGAGGTGAATATTTACAGCACAATTAGTCATGAATAGACCAGCCGAAAAAATCCAGCCTGAACCGACCCGAGCCTGAGTCCATTCTCTCCAGCCTTGTCTCTTGAACTCTGTGCGTGAGCGTGTGTGTGTGTGTGTGTGTGTGTGTGTGTGTGTGTGTGTGTGTGTGTGTGTGTGTGTGTTACTCCTGCTTCATGCTCTTCTGTTCCTGCTAACAGGCTGTTTCAATGGGGGTAAATAAATGTATAACTAATACAATGTTATCCTTTTTTAATTCAGTGAAAGAATCACTCCTGATGTGTCTTCCATTTGTCAAAAACAATGCTCCTAAAAATGTGTATGGGAAAAGCTTATTACTTTGGTTTTGGGAAGCTTAAGGTTCACATATTGTATCGTGAGGGAGAATGAGGAAGTTCTCCATGTCGATAAAAAAAGAAATGCAGTATCAGATCAATTCAGACCAATATCATTTCTATATCATGTTCCAAAAAATGAAAAAAGCTTAAACAGATGCAAAATAAGCAACATCCAAAAGGTTTAAACAAAACTTCCTAAAGACGTACATGAGGGACTAACTCAGGGTTGGAAATTAACTTTCATTTACCTGCCACTTAAGTATTTACAGCCGCTCCTTTGACCACGAGTAACAGCCACAGCCCGCTTCTTTGAACCGTTTTGGACTTAAGACAAGCGAGTCATCAGTTTACACATATGTAATGGTGATGCTTTAGTCAGCTTAAGTGACATCGAGCCAAGCCATTTCAGCACGTAGCCTATCA
>CM036551.1:20696284-21061284 GCA_020745685.1 Tautogolabrus adspersus | reverse complement strand
GTTTGGCATATCTCCATTTTCATACCAGGTTTCCTCTAAAGTGGAATAAAATCAACAGTCAAGGCTTTGAAAAAGGGTAAAAAAAATTAATACAAGTTCTACCCACCCAAGAAGCAGATTTCTATTCAAATTTGTATTACTTTCATACTTGTATAACATCACTCTGATTATTGAGCTGGTGCTTTGAAAAGCTTTGAAAGCTTTAAAAGCAGAAATGGTTTAGAGGCCTTGGGCTTTGACTTCCCATTTACATGTGGAGACAATTGAGGATGCCATTCATAGTTGATGGAACCTTGTAAAAGACAAAACGAGCTCAACAGAGCAACTATATGAAAGGGAAAAAAAATCAAGATTAAACAAATTTGTCATGCAGAAGTGACAAACATCACTCTTATTTTGATTCCCTTTTAAAATCAAAACAAACTGCTGTTACGTAGAAAGGAAGATAACTGATCAATGGAGAGCAATGTTTGAGAAATGCAGTATATTACGGCATTAGCTCTCTCTTCTGTTATCCAAACATTTAACTGAAGCATATTCACTCATCAATAGGGCTGTCATCATTAACCCGTTAATCGCAATGCGATTAAAGTCCAAAATTACTGAATACTCGCTAAGCCACAGCACTGTCCGCAGTGTCTCCCTGTAACCACAATGAAGGAAAATAACGACACCTCTGCGCCTTTAAATGGCCCATTTCACTCACCCAGACGGCTCAGTCTAAGAGTCAAAAATAATATCCACCAGGTGGATATTAGTCCAAATACAAGCTCTTCAGTTAAATTGGTGACTCTGAGTTGCATGAATCTGTGTGGGGCTTGTTGTCTGTTTGTTGTGTGTCAGCCTTGTTATTGACTGGTGACCAGTTCGGGATGTACCCCGCCTCTCGCCCCATGACAGCTGGAATCAGCTTCAGCCCCCTGTAGGGGAAAGTCTACACCTGCTAGGCATTGCTGCCTGTCTCACCTTTGATGTGCCAATGGGACCATTGCTGGTTCATCGTCCCGTAGGCCACCCTTCATAAGGTTTTGTTCTATTAATCTTCGAAAATCTCCTGGTGGTGGATCAATGCTAGGGATGTCCCATTACTGTCCCCTGCAGCCTTCCTTAAGATCCTTTCCTTCCCTACGCATTGTCCTTCAACCTTAGCATGAGCCAGAAGCTCCCCTGCTTTGCCTATTCAGCCAAATGTTTGTGGGCCTTAAGTTTAGGACCGGATAGGATCAGTTGAGAATTTCAGCTGCTGATCAAGATCCACTCGCATATTCCATTCACACCCAGTTAAGGCTAATCTCTGCCTAATCTCTCCTTCCCTCTCTCTTTTTCTATGTGATAGTCTGTAATATGCCTCCTTTCCAGTAACCTGGTACCTCCAGTGGATGGTCTCTGGTCCTTTCCCTGTGTGTCTCCAGGAATTCAGCCAGCTTCTGCAGGACTCTGCCATGGTGCCACCTTTAAAAACCCTGAGCCAAAGCTGTATTTAAAACTTGACAGGATGTGTTGAAGGCTGAAAGGGATCACAGAGATGGCAGTTTTCCTCTGAGCCATAATAAAGACACCATTTGGTGGTACTTGGTAGAGTTTCATAGGAGGAACTTATGAGGAAACCAAGCCTGGTTTTGTGCATTTTCAACTAGTTTCATACTGTTGACTATAATACCAGATTGTCCAGTCTCCTTGCTGCCATGACTGATATCTCTGATTTTGGTTTTCTTTTCCTCTGTCCTGGTCTCCTTCTCTATCTCCAAATCCGTCCACTATTTTCTTAAGGCTTTTGACCACATCAGGGGAGCTGTTCCCCACCCCTGAACAATTCTCCCTGTGTCCCTGACGATCCCCAAGAATCTCAGGGTGCCCCGACCTACACATTGCCTGGTCAACAGCTTGCTCGGCCCGCCATTTGTGTCCAGTTTTCACTGATGGTTTTTCAGCTCTAAAATGAGCCTTACCTTCTCCTGCCAACTAGTTCAGTGCAGAACTGTGTTCCATCCAAACAGGCCTATGATGGACAAGTTATGAGGGAGGCCCAACAACTTACAAATCTAACCATTAGCTATGGAGTCCATACTAGTTAGTGTGGAGGTTGTGCTCACACAAGTTGAGGGTCAACTTCAGACGCTTGTATATGGGTGAACTGGTAGCTCCAGACTTTCAGTTTACCAGGGAGTTGGCTACTGTTGATCCTTTCCAGGCATTTAGAGTTGATTCATGATGGTCACAGCCATGTGTTTGTTTGACAGAGTGGTTCTGTACTGTTTCCCTTTGACTTTGGATGCTGCGTGTCATCTCAAAAGACTGACATATAGCATAATACAAGGCAGGGCATGCAAGGGGGTAAAAATTGTTGTAATTTTAAAAATATAGCATACACACAAAGTGCTGGTTTCTCCAAACGGGTTGTGCTAACTATTATCTCTTACTCTTACTCTTACTATTGATAAGGACCTCATACAAATCCAATTTAAAAACCTTAACTATCTCTTAAGCAACGTTTACTTGAATTGGAAGTTTTCTTTTGCATAGAGTCAATACAAATTCAGTTGCAGTTCAAAATCAAGAACTTAACTGGAAGGCAGGAATGAGGTATTCCAAACAAAAGCCATCTGGAGCCGCACATTTCTGAATTGTGTGTGTGTGTGTGTGTGTGTGTGTGTCTATGCAGTTACTGTGAATTTTCATAGCTGCAGGAGGTGGGGAGAGACCTTTTGCAGAATACATGCTGTCTGACCTGAACATCACACGTCCCTGACTGCTACCAAACAGACACTCACACATGTACACACAGTCACAACCCCCCAAGAAGACCCAAACAAGCAGGACATGAGTCAATCTTGATATCTCTGGTGGAAATGTTGCTCTATTTGCCAGGAACTGAAGAAACCCATCTTCAACAAATAGACTGCGGCAGGCTGTGGGCTTATCAGGACAGGTTGGACACTTCGCCTGGGGCTCAGGGAGAGCTCTGTCTTTTGACCTTTGACCCTTCACAAAATGAATATTACATACACACACAAGTGCACACACCAGCCAAAATGTCAGTAGGCAGTATGGGTGTCTTGCAGATATATCTGTTAGCTAAATCTTCATATTTGTCTGTAAATAAACACATAGATTAATAAAATGCTTTCATGCAGACAAAAAACAAGATAAAAAAAATAAAGATAATGAAAGGAAAGATTAAGAGTTGTTTGGATCACATCTGTAGCCTTTAGATGGACTATGAGAAATCAGTTTTTAATTTCTCTGAATAATCAATTAACATTCAAATCAATTCTAGATCAACCCTGTGATGTTAAAGCTGCAAGTAAATACCCTTAGCTTAAAAGGCTAACATATTGATGTTGGTTGAAAGAGCTGCTGTTTGCTGTGCTAATTCCCCATCTGCTTACTTGTCTCATGGCGTGATATTTGTAGTAAACATTATTTCCAACAGAGTCAGATGAGGCAAGCCCTACTTATGACCCACTTCCCTCCAAAAAAAAAAGTAAAACAGATGCTAACATAACATTTACAGCATGTGGAGACTTGTAAGAGCCCGAAATGTAACAACGACCCAAAATGTTATATATATATATATATATATATATATATATATATTTTTTATTTTTTTTTTAAACCTGAAATGTAATAACTGGTCAATAATGTCACAAAATGCTGAATCGAAAACATAATACGTTTTTGCCAGTTATTACTTTATGGAGCAGACAAAATATTTTTCTCCTAATAGTGTAATAATTGTATTACATCATAGAATGAGTCAATAATTTATGGATTAAAGGGCTTCTTACTTCAATGTAGAGTGTAGTATCATACACAAATGCCCCTGTCCCCCATATATATACAGTATATTGATATTCACTGACTTGAACTGCTTCAATATCAATATCACTGGAAGAATGGGGCTGTTCTAACACCTTTAGTTTATATATCTACAGTCTATGGTGTTAATGTATGATTGATGTTGCCCACGTCATTTATAGTCTTCTGTTCTCTTAAAGTGATGAAAGTGAGAAGATAATACACAAGACATTAAGAGGTCAGTTATAGAGACATAAAAATAATACACATAGCAGTAGAATTTGAATTTGATCTTAATGTATTTAATGGTTATAACATTTGAGTTCCCAGTGCTGGCCTTAGCAGTATTTGGGGGGTATTTTACCACTGATAACCCAGGTGAACGGCTTTGACTCGCCATATTTATCATCTGGCGGTTTTGGTGAATCATATTCCTTGACATATTTATCTAAGATGAAAAATAATTTCCTTCAGGCTAACATTTTCAGCTAGGAGGTATTTTTAGGTTGGTGTCTCGAAACTTGCCTGTCTTTCACTTTTGACGATAATGATGTATGGAGGAGGGAGAGACGAAGGGTAAGGAGAAGGAAAAGAAAAAAGTATCATGAAGTAAAAGTGAAAATGTGTCTTATGTGAAATAACCAGAGAGCTCAGTGCCTGCTTGTTAGTGAGGTAATGGAAGTATTTGGCAAATGAAACCGCAAAGTTGTAGAAGAACCCTTAAGAAGCAGGAGTCTGCCAGTAATAGGATGTCTGCAGTGTTATATGCATATAAATGTGTCTATGTGTGTGGGGGCTCACACTGTCCAGCTGCCTGATTAAATGATCTTGGTTTAGACTTTGTTAGTCCTCAAAGAGAGACCTCTGTGGTTTTAGACTTCACAAAGCTTTTTTTCCCCACAAACTGGAGACCCCGTCAGCAGCCAGAAGCACACAAACACACACACACACAATCTTTCTGGGCTAAGGTGGGGAGCTGCGTGGAAGTAGGCGGGAGGAAAGAGCCTGAATTTATTAAGCCCACACCAACCGTTCAAAGTACACCAGCAACAAGTAATGAATCTCCAACAAGAAATAAATAACTGCTATGTCTTTGAGTCTCAGGCAAAAATATAAGAGGCGGGTGTGGGAGTAGGCACCAGTGAGACAGGGAGGCAGGCAAGGCTTTGGGCGAGACGCTGCAGTAATTCTTCGGCGGCGGCTTGCTTGTTTAGGAGGATACATGGTGCATCTCTATTTTGATGTTAATTCACATATGCAAACAAAAAAGAAGTTGAAGACAACATGAAATGTATTGATTTTTTCAATTGTTTTTTTTAAGTAGTATGCTTTGTGATACTTAAACCTCTGGCTTTACGGATCACACTCAACTAGCAATCACCTAGCACATGTGGTGACACCTGTAACCAATCAGATCACACATAAATCACTGTGGACAGCAATGGAGGACGATTTTGGAGAACAACTTAGAGGATAAGGTCTTAACTGTAGGTAACAGGAGGACGAGGAAGAGGAGCAAGAGGAAGAGAAAGAGGCAGAGGAGGAGGAGAAAGTGGCAGAGGAGGAGGAGAAATAGTAGAAAAAGGAGCTGGAGAAAGAGGAGGAAGATAAGCAAAAGAGAGAGCTGTCATCTCTAATTCAATATAAAGAATAAAGAGATTTTGCATTGCATCTTCATATTTACCGGATGCTACGAATGAAAATGCCAAAGACATACAATAATAATAATAACAGTATTTTAATTCTTAGCATATCAATAGAACTGTAGAAATGTTGAACATGTTTTAGATTCAGCAGAGCTGTGTGCGGTTTGTGGTTGAAATAACTTTTTATCAGGTGATTGTGTGTAACGTTTTGAAGCCAAAGTATATTTTGTAGAAGAGTTTATATAAAGTGCTTGCTTTTGCAAAAGACGTAAGATGTTCTATGTTGTGTTTGTAGTTTTTGTGTGTGGTGTGGTGGAAACACAGGGCTTTAGTTTCATGAACTGTGTTTATGCAATAGTGAAAAACTGCATTATGAGTCTTCATTAGTTCGAGATAAACATTCAAGTTGGTACCTTCCAAATTGCACCTTTTTATTTGCACCTGTCCTCAATAGTCCCGAATCACGTCAAGGAAAATAAACAGAACTAACTTTTTCCAAAAGAAGTAAAACAATTCCACCTTTGGACTTACTGACTACAGAAACACAGAACCTGAACAACACTAGGCACCTACAGTACAAACTTGTTCAATGGTTAAACTTTATTCAGATGTTGGCCTTGGTTACGAACATGATGGTTCATTCATGTGTTTGGATTGTAAGAAACTCGCAGTCAAAGCTGGTATCGTGTCTACACTGATATTTTCAAAAGCCAAGGATGACTTGGACCAGATGGCACAGGTGTGGGCTTCACACATCATCAGGCCATCAAAGAACATCAACATCCCAAGCGGCAGTCTCTTCTTTGCTCTATTGAAGCTTGAGAAGAAAATGTATTGCAAGGACAAACCCAACTAACACGATACAAAAGTTACTGAACATGTCTATGAAATAAAACACTCTAAGGTGAAAAGATCCAGCAGGTATATTACAGCTGCACGTTGGAAAAACTCTTGACTACTTTAAAAAATACATTATTGCTTTTTATATTTGTGTCCTTTTGAATCCTCCTACAGATGGAGCCAGCTCTATATTAGTGAAAAGGATATCTATTCATGCTACTTACTACTAACTATTTCTTCACAAGATTAATATACTGGCTGGGTTTGTTATGGGTTCAATCATTTCAGAACAATGTATACAGTTAGACCTGATCAAGCCTTACAAAAACAGTCTGTTGATTTATGTGCTGAGAAGTTTACAAGCAGTCCCTTTTTTTTTCTCATGGTTAGTATAATCTAGTCTCCTTGTTTCTCTCGTTGCTAAACATTTGCCTTCCTTTTTCTCTGTAGTACCCTTCAAACCATAAGCTAGCCTGCAGTTTATGGGAAGTTAGGACCATAGACTGTAAATATTAATGGACGAAGCCTGTGTGACATCAACCATCTGATAAGGCTGGTCTTCTCTGTCACAAGGCGTGATAATCACATGTATGTCTTTATTTATAAATCCATTATTGGATGTAAACCATCCTTTATAACATCTCTGCTGAACTGGACCATCGGGCCCTACCACACTCGCTCTACTGACTGTCTATTGCTTCAAGTCCCGAGGGTTTACTCTGAACTTGGAAAATCCGCTTTTAGCTTTTTAGCTCCAAAAATGTGGAATAATTTACAACACTCTCTCAAGACTGACACTTTTGTTTCTCTTGGGAAGATACAATGATCTCGAACCACTTTACCACGGTGTGTAACTGCTTCTACTGAGAATCATCCTGACCTGTCTTTGTTGTTTTATTTGTGCTCTTTTGTTTGTTTTGATCTGTATCTCGACATCATTGTAAATGAGGGAAACCTCAATGATTTTCGAGGCTTAAATAAAGGTTTGAAATGAAGGAAATGAAATGAAATAAGGCAGGGGGGTCTGGAGGCTCATCTGCAGCTGTCGCCATGCTGGAAATGCTGTCTCAGCCGAACTTTCAGTCAACCTAACGAAAGCCTGAGAGCTGGAGCTGAGGCAGGTTTTAAGTAACTTGACATACAGTTACATCCCGCCCACCTGTCAATCAAGTCAGCTACGTGCCTATCTATAGATAACACGTACTGTATCATTCATAGATAATGCATTCATAATGCCTACAGCTAACAAAGCACTTGACCCTGCTCTTTCTTTTTCTACTGTTATAATAGTCAGAAGATCACTACCGTTGTAATAATCGCACATATTCATAAAACGTCTTAAAAGCTAAAGGGCATAAAATAAAGCCTCTAAAAATAAATCAAAAGTGGTAAGTGGTGAGGTAATTTTGGTTTTCAATGAATGTCTAATGAAACAGTGCACTTGTTGAGTTTACAATGCAAGACTATTGAGAGTGAATAAAGGTGAGATTTTATTGAAATTCAGTCACAATCATTTTAGAGGGCTGAACATTTTTTTAAGACAACATCAATTTTTTTTTTAAACCTCACAAACACACATTGAGGGCAGCTGTTGCTCAGTGGTAGAGTCGTCGGCTCTCAACTGGAGGGTCAGGGCCTAGGGGTTCCTGGTGAAGGCTCTGTAAAGGAACAGAGTGCCTTGGATATCTTTTTTTCTACTCTTCAGAGGATTTTTCATACTCAAGTGATAAACACATCAAGCCTATTTTTTCATAGTTTCAATGCACCCTCCCCAAAGAGCACCTGTTTACTGTTCAGCTTGATTGAGGACCAAAACAGCGCTCCTAACCATTGATGTCTTTGAGGTTCAGGGGAACGATCCCCAGCTCCTGACTGTGGGCACTGAACACCAATTTGCTTCTGCTGTTGCGTCAGAGGCATGTATCCTTCTCTGTATCCTCTGTCATCAGTGTGTGAATGTGGTGTGCATAGATCAATGTGACCTGCAGTTTAGAAAGTGCTTTGAGTGGTCAGAAGACTAGAAAAACGATATACAAACTCAAAAGTCCATTTACCATTTAATTTGCCATTCACACAATGTTTCTTCATGTTTTTCCAGCTGACTGGTTGTAGGACAGCAAGACTTCAGACAGGAGATGTGAGCTACCTCCCTTTCCTCACCAGAGTCTTCAAGGACGATGTCATAGTGCACTGGCCCCAACTGGGAGATGATGCGGTAAGCGCCCAGCCATTTCGGAGCTAACTTTGCAGTAAATTATTTTTCTGCCGTAGGGTATGAATGGGACTACAGCCATTCAATGTCATTGTCGCTTAGAGTCATGTCACGTCGTTTTCTGTCACAGTTCCTCTTTTGCCTTATGCATCCTTTAGCCTGGTTGACCTTCAGAAAGTCTCTCAGCTCCTGGAGTTCAGAAACCTTCTCATAGGTTGGAGTGGCAGGAAAAGGAGTCGAGGGCTGTAGCATGACATCCAGGTGGCCTCTGAGGGACTGTGCGACATTATGCCAAATCTTTAGTTAAATCAACTCTAAAGTCTGCATACAGGACACATTTGAGATGAAGTCATAGGTTTTGTCCCAAGTGCCTCTTTTTTTATATATAGCTTTTCTTTGCAGTAGAATAGACATACAGGATAGACATAGAACATAGCAGCAAAGATCAATAAAAACAACAAAAGATGATGTCAGGGATGGCGGGAAAACATGGGTGTGTTTTCTCTCTGCGAATCCACCCCACCCAAGATGAAAACGAACTCAGAGTTGACTGTAGTCAAAACGAAGGGGTGAAACAGACCTGAAGAAGGGAATACGGTTCCAATAATATACCGTTTATGTTCATGCAAATGTGTTTACCGACGAGCTAATGTATCCAAGTATAATTTACATGACATTTGTATCACAGCTGCACATACAGCAACAGTACAGCAGCTTTTAGTGGCAGTTCCCAGCAGTCTTTGATGTTACATTCGGTGTTTCCATAGCAACGATAAACATGTCGTGTCTGTCATTGCGATTCTGTCATGGCGGCTGCCACGAAACACATGGGGCATTACAAATCTAAAATTAAAGATTTCTCTGGCTTTGATAACTGTTGGAAATATAAGAGCTGATGTTAGTACTCAACAAAATATTCATAAAACATATGAGAGTTGTTTGCTGAAGCGAATCTGTTCCATCTTAGCAATTAGAAGCACTTCACTGAGCCACCTTTTGAAACAACGTGGTGTTGCATGCCTACATTGACAGCCTGTATTTGGTGGGAGGGAAGGGGCCTCGTCATGTCAGATCAGCAAAGAATATTGTCTAGTTAAAGTCTGGCTGAATGTTTGGTTCATGTTGTCTGGAAAAGCAATTAAAAAATGTTGCACCAAAAACGACTTAGTAGTTGACAAAGTGCGATAATGAACCTTATGCAGTACCAAACCTCTCACACAAGGGGGAGACTGATAATAAAAAACGTAGTTTAGTTTCTGAATAAATCAGTCCATGGATATCTTTGAATTTGATTAATCTATGTCCAGAGTTTATAGAACAGGTCTTTATATTAGACAAGCTCTCCTTCAACAATTCATCTGACACTGGAACACCTAATTCTTCCGCCCAGGCCTTCTGGAGAAGACTGGCACTCACTGGTATCATCAATACTGATACAAAGCGGGAGACCAGGTGCCGCATTCACAAAGCCTCCTAAGTACTCAAGTTGCTCCTAGTGACAAAATTCTAAGAAAATTCTTAGAATCAGGATATTTTCTAAGAATGTTTCCCTTAAAGTTAAGACTACATCCTTATAAAGATGAAAGTTCTTCACAAAGCTTCTATAAAAGAGATTTATATACTTTATACTTTATTAATCCCGAGGGGAAATTCAGGTTCGCACTCTGTTATTAAGAGACATGCTTCTCACACACACAGGCCTGAATATCACACATGCACAAACACGACCTGTGGACAGATCCTAAAGTATAAAAGATCCTAAAGTATAAAACTGTGAGGAGTAGTGAGGAGGACTTTTAACAGGCTTAAGAGTTTCTCAAGCTGAGGAGAAAATTGAGAAATGTTCTGTAAACTCTACATGAAGAGTATTAATGACTCATTGTTGGGCCGAACAGACAATTATTTGTGCAGACATATCAATCCATCTATGACTTTTTTGTGTGAAAAGTGAGACATACATGTCTGTTTCTCTACATATTTTTACCTCCACAGGTGCAACCAATCACCAATTAAGGCTCTTTACCTGCTGTTGAAACTCTGACGCCCATTCACACTGGATCCGTTTCTGGAACGTCAGCGCAGCGAAGTGCACCCATGATCAGCTGTACACACATCACGTGAGAACTACAAGATCACACGGGAATAAAGAGAAAAACGTACAGACAACATGTCTCCTTGTCTTTCTGATGATGATTTGTTGTTCGTTTGGTGCCTGTTTTGACGTTACGTTGATAAAGTGATGAAAAATACAATCGCAAGTCCGTATATTGTGTTTTATTTTGAAATTGACCGGATGCTCTGTGTGTGTTTTTGTCTGACTTCCTGTCCGGGTTGTGATATTCTGTCTAGCTTGATGCGTGTCTGCAGCGTATACTCTGTCGAAAATAGACCTGCAGCGTATTTGAAAAGGAGCGGAGCGACGTGGCGCTGGTGGCATGCTCCGGAGACGGACCGCAGCGCCCTCTGTGTGAACACAATGATTGACTAGAGTGGCGGCTAACTACAGCGTAATGCGCTGCGCTGACGGACCAGGGCGCGCAAGAGTATGTGTGAATCCGCCTTCAGCATGTGAAGAAGCTGCTGCCTAAGAGGACATGTGATTTCAAACATCTTGTAGACTATATACTGTTAAAGTAAGTCTTACAATGTATCACACAGAGATGTTAATTCCATAGTTTATAATTACACAATATCTGACTAGATTCTATTATTGGGTCCAATCGATTTCACTGTCCGAGCACTTTTAATTGATCAACCAATCACAGCTTCTAAAAAAAAGTGTCATACCTAGCAACGGGGTCAACTACGCCTCCTCACTAGGATAGAAGTTTCTGTCTCTTCCTTGATTACAGTTGCTCTGAGAATGTTCCTAAATCACCCTTAAGCTAAAAATCCTTCAATAATAATCATAACAACTAGTGTATAGTGAAAAATTGGGCTTTATTGCTTATGCCTGACGGAAAAAATCTGATTGAGGGAGATGAAATGAGGCAAATTTGTAGTCTACATAGAGATCTCATATACAGCACAGTCCACCCTCCTTCCTTCATAAACACACTATCCTCTGTCCCAAGAGACAATTCCCATTTTTTTAACATTACAGTGTTTTCAGGTTTTTCACAGTGCAAAAAAGTACAAAAAACGGCTTTTCTGTATACAGAGGGATGTGTGTGAAGTGTAATGAATGTCTTCAATAACACAACATGTGGAATGAAAAGGGAAAAAACATCTCTGGCTGTGCTGCATTGATTGTGATCCTTTATTTAAACTGTCAGTTGTTAGTCTGACAGTGTTGGGAGTTCAATGCTAAATCAGTAAAGTATGGGAGAATACAAGAAATGAATACGACCCAACCCCCTACATTTTCTTCTGTGCTTATTAACAAGTGCTTACATGTAAGAATGCTTTATTTAAGACAGTGCTTATGAAGAAAGGAAAGGAAAAAATAGACCACAGGAAAATGTTGAAATTGGACTGACAGGAAGGTCTAATTGGGTAGACATTGATTGTTGCATGATGCTCTGTTGGATACTGACAACAGATTTATAAGGTCATATCTTCTAGGTAATGAGCATGTGTCTCTCTAAGGCAGGCAGGCATGTGTGTGTGTGAGTGGGTGCATATTGGTATACATATCAATGTATATGTGCATGTGTGTCTGCTTCCTTGTGCTCTGATAGCCATTACTGCGTCCTGTGTTCTGTATTCAAAGCACAGACCTCAGATCCTCCTGCCCTGAGGTGCTGGTAGTCCAACACGTTTTCCTTTCAATGTGTTTGTGTTGGACGATCCATACACAAAAGAATAAATCAGTTTTCTTTTTTTTCACCCTCTTGGCTAGTGTTTTAAACATCAGCACTGCCCACGCTGAGTTGTGCATCATGAGAACAGCTTGGGACGAAATGCACATATGCATACATTTAAAAACATCTTGATATGATAATTTTACACTCACTGTATAAATCTTGCACATTGCTATTATGATTTTATTTCAGTCACATTATGTTCTGCTGCTCTTATTCTGCACAGCCTTATAATGCTGGGATTCATTCAGGTTTATCATTTATTATGTTCTTTTTCTTCTTTTGCTGCATTCTAATAATATTGACCCTGTGACTCAGTTTCCCATGACGATCATTTAAAATTCATCTCATTAACATTCACAAACACACACCAGCACAGGCACCAGCAGCACAGCAGACAGATATGGCTGCCAATAGCTACTGAGAAAGTATACTGAAGTGAAGTTTAGGGTTGAAGTCAAAGACTGTATTAAAAATGGACAGCGCATAAGCTAGCCTCAAGTGAAAGCAAAATATTTAGGGTTCCCCCTACTGACTGGCTGCTGTATAGGTCACAAAGCCCACCTCTTCCATGTTAACAGATGGACATGGGTCACCCTATAAAATAAAAAAAATAAAAAATAATTCTGAGGCCGTGGTTCAGTTGGTAGAGTTGGTCGTCTATCAACCGAAAGGTTGGGATTCAATCCCCAGCTCCTGGAACAACATGTCCGATGTGACCTTATTGGGCAAGACACCTAACCCCTAATTGCTCCCGCTGCTTCGTCGGCGGCGTATGCGTATGAATGGGATTAGTTACTTCTGATGGTTACTTTAAATAGCAGCCTCTGCCATCAGTATGTGAATGGGTAGGTGTGATATGCAGTGTAAAAGCGCTTTGAGTAGTCAGAAGACTAGAAAGGCGCTATACAAACTCAAGTCCATTTACCAATTTACCATTTTACATCAGTTTTTTTATGCTTTAAAATGGTATAAAAATGCCATTATGGACAACTCCGTTGACAAATGCGGCTCCTGTGGCGATGTGTGCCCAGGATTAGTAGAGGAGAAAGAGTCATTGAACTTCATGAGTGTTCAAAACAACTCAAGAATATTTTCTGCTTTGGATTGTACTGACCTAGCGGAAGCAGTGCTGCATCTATACAGTGGCACTTCCAGCCAGTCTCTAGTGCGCAGACTCTGGTTCCAAATGGGAATTATGTCAGCACTCTTTACAGGTTTTTTTTGGCTTCTTCTTTGAAAAATGGGAGCAGGTTGAGGCGTGTTGTCCATTTGTATATACAGTCTATGGTTGAAGTGCCTATTAAAATTCAGCCATAAGTGTTTGAGATGACGGTAGTAAGGAACCATGCTGATTATGAGAGTTGGAGAAGATGTGAGAAGGCTATTTGTATCCGTCCACAGAACAGTAACCAATCCCAGCAGGCGTCGGCTGGTGCATCAGCCGCACTATCATCTGTTATCTCTTCTTAACAGACAGATCTGGCAGTAGAGCAGCAGGGGAAGCGAGGGGATGGCATTGTCTCAGTTTACCGAGACAAACACCACCCCCCTCCGAGCAGGCCATGGTGGATCCGGGCTCAATGTGAGACTTTAGACCCACTGCAGTTAGACAAGAGCCCCACAGGCAGTGGCAGGGGGGCTGCGGACTCTCCTGGCACTCACAGAGTAATTAATTGTGAGTGATTCATTTGGGGCTCACCACAGAGAGCTGGTGTAGAGACCTTTTAAAAAGAGGGATTATCTACACCGTCACGCAGGGACACAATTATACAGGCACCGGAAATATCACAGTAGATGAATCAGCACAAGCAACGACACACTCATGTAAGTGTT
This sequence comes from Tautogolabrus adspersus, assembly GCA_020745685.1. NCBI lineage: Eukaryota > Metazoa > Chordata > Actinopteri > Labriformes > Labridae > Tautogolabrus > Tautogolabrus adspersus. Next base: position 21,047,149 of record CM036551.1, on the reverse strand, counting down.
ACTTTATCACAATATCATGGTGGACACATCAAACAATCATTGATAAAGTATCCTTAATGGGTAAGAAACACTATTAGTAATATATTTGCAAAAGTAAACTTACTCAGTGCAGCGAAAAAGGAAAAGGAAAACCAACGTAGCTGCAGCAGAAGATGCTTACTTGTTCTTGATATGAGTTTGTTTTCTGTTTCTCAAATCACTGTATGTGTACCCCTAAAGGTACTTTGGAGAGCTTACATGGTACTTGGGTTAGGGTTGTGAATGTTAAAATTTTTCATTTGTGTGAAGCAGGTTTCCATATTGAGTAACTGATGTAAATTAAGAGAACTGATTTGTGACAACTCACACAAGACATCACACGGAATTGCTGCTTAGCAAAAAGCTCTACAGAGAAAATAACCCATTGAAAACAAAGAAGCCTGATTTGTGGTTTAAATGTGACATCAACACAGCTGAAAGGAAAAAGAACAAAGTGGTGGAAATGTTTAAAAAAGAGTGAAAAACAAAGTGAAAATAGAGCCTGCAGTGACTGTTAGTATGAGGCGCTGATGGCCTCGCAGTTATGTCGCGCCCTATGTACGGCGCCCCACTCAGAGGCCATAATCCTCTAAGCGTTTGGCCCAGGTTCGAGTCCAACCTGTGGCTCATTTCCCGTTACCATTCTCCTCTCTCTCTCCAAACTTCTGACCCTATCCACTGTCCACTGTATCTAAACAAAGGCAAAATCCAAAAATGTAATATTAAAAAAAACACATCAGGTTTACATGGAGGGGATGGCCTTGTGTAAAAAGCTTGTGTATATAGACCACTCACTGCTTATTTGGATGTCATGTAAGAGTCTTTAGATCACGGTCATTCCGTGTCAATTTATGTGCAATGTGAAGCTATGAGTTAACCAAAGTGTGCTAACATTAGACTGTTAACACATCAATGCAGGACACCAGCAATTGCAGCTCGAGCAAAGGAAAAACATTTCCGCCGTTTGTGCTTAATGGTGCTTAATTATGGTGCGTTCTAATTCCTTACTCCTTCGTGTTTATGGTATTTTGTTATACCATAAATATTATGCACTGGTCAGGGGATACATAATTAAAAGGGGGTTTCTTTTGTAAAATGTCCACAAACCACAGTTTCAGAGTGTTTGTCTTGTTATGTTGTTGATGATGGTACTTTTTGTGTTCATTTACACTGACTCCTTTTAACCTGGAAAACTGTTCTTTATTCCTGCTCACTGTCCCAGAAGTTCAGCAGTCTCATACTCTCTGAATATATCTGCTAAGCTTTAATACAGAGGAGAATTAAATACAGTATATGATTGTCATTAAGTGTTAACTCAAAGTGCAACTTCTGCATACCCAAGTGTCAAGTCAAAAGTACAACAAAGATGAATCTGTCATAAAGCCAACTCACTTGTTTAAATATAAGTCCAATACAGAGCAGAAACTCTTTACAATAAAAACAGCAAAAGTTATCAAAGCCAGACAAATCCGTAATTTTATAGTCGTAACGGGACGTGTCTTGTAGGTGGCTGCCATGATGAGCCGCCATGATAGACAGGAAATGTTGATCGTTGTCAAGGAAACACCGGATGTTACGTCAAAGACCGCTACAGAAGCTAGCGCTAGCTGCTACTGAAAGCTGCCGTTCTGTTGCTGTTTGTGCTGCTGTGATAAAAACGTCATGTAAATTATACTTGGATGCATTGTCAGTACACATATTGTCTTTCTCAGGTCGGTTTCGCCCGTTCGTATTGATTCAACATGGAGTTTGTTAGTTTTCTCCCATAATACCCTGTGAACCTCGACGTCACCTTTTGTTATTGTTTTGATTGAGAGCCCCCTAGCGGGGGAAATGCCATTAGGGTTCTAAACTAATAAACCAGCATTCAGAACTTAATTTTGGTCCTACTTACTGCACAGTAAATCCAAGTTGTATTTTACCAAAGTCCCTCATGCTTCTGCACCTGAAGGTTAGTGTGCCAGTCTCTCAGCCTAAATGGACTGGTAAAGCTGTGCAAATAAATAAAAAGACCCTGTTCAATTCACAAAACACACACAGAGGGTTTAATACACCTCTTATTGCACAGCAGAGCAAACGTCTCTGTGTATCGGTTATGGTTGGGCGTATTTAAATGAGCTATTACGCAGTCATTTCGGGAAAAAAACAGCTAGTGGAACAAAAAAACCCCACATCTATTGAGACCAGTGGGAAACTGCTCCGCAATATTTATAAAATATGTCACAGGCAAACTTTCCAGTTATAGGGAAAACAATTCTGCATCTGTATTACTTTTGAGTTTTCTTTTCTTTTGGAGTTGCGCTTGGGTTTTCCATTCAGAGAGGACGCTTTGTTCTATTTCACCCTTCCTGACTGTAAGAGGCACTTCTTCTCACTAAATATCTCATCTCGCGCAAGCGCAGGTCGAGTATTTATATCAACAGTCATGTGTGACATTTGATGGACACTGACCTGTAATAGCATTGAGTCGATCGAATAGCATCACATAACTTAAATTGTAGTAAAGTTTGTTGCTTGTAGCCTTGTGACCATTCGGTCGGAGCAGCAGATTGTTCCCCCTCCAAAGTCTGCGACTTGAATACTGATTGAAGTGTCGGTGACAAGAGTGCTCTTGCTCCCCCCCTCACCAGAATACCGTGTATTTAATTTCGCTCTCCCAGTTAACAGAGTGCTCCTTCTCAGGCTAACTGATGGTGTGCTAACATGAGCATGTTCGCTCGGTGTTAGCTTATATACTGGTTAAAGTGTCGGTGAAGAGAGTGCTTTCGCTCCCCTCTCACCGTCGTAGTGTAATATTGATTTTGCCTCCCGTTCTCACAGTTAGCTAAAGTGCTCTCTCTCAGGCTAACTTCAGCTAGACTAACGTCCTCTTGCTGATTTGGAGATTTCAGTCAGTGGAGTGCTCTCGCTCTGCCTGGCTCAACAGTCCACTGCATCTGACATAGCCGCTAGGATGAATTCCCATAAATGTGCTACCTGTATTGCCTCGTCTCAGAGTTCTCAGTCACTCAGAAATCCTTGAGACGCAAGAAGACTCTGTGGAATGAGTGCTCGGACGACACCGATACTTATACCTGTCTGGGGGTCATCAGAGGTCACACGTGACTTTGTTGATATAAGTACTCGACCGGCACTTGCGCGAGATGAGATATTCAGTGAGAAGAACTGCCTCTGCCAGTCATCCAGGGTTCATAGAACCGTGGTTACATTCGTAACCTTTGTTTTAAATGGTGAAACTAATTTTATATTTCAAGTCTGGCATTAAAACCCAGAAAAATTTATAATTAATTGTAGTACCTGCTAAAGTTTGCAAATCAGTTTCTCACTTAATAAAACTTGTACTCCATAATCCAAATGACAGGCTGCTTTCTGGTGAAGTCAGTGCACTGGCTTTTTGTGAAAGACAAACATATTTATACAAAAAATAAGGCAAAATCTAATCTGAACACACATTAAAACTGTTCTTTCTAAGTGCATTACAGGGTTTGAAAGCTTCACAAAACCGCAACACAGAATCACATCCACACACCCTCTGCAACAGTTTGTGTTTAACCTCCTTCCACCTCGTGCCCTCTCTCGCTCTCGTTCAGTATCTGCCTCTCTCTCTGCAGTACGAGGAAGTACTCTGGCAATGTTTGCTAGAGAAGAAGGGTTTGACCTCAGTTATACTGAGTTGGCAGTGAACAAACAGAATCCAAGAGAAATTGGAATTAATAATGTAGGCTCTAATGTGTTTACTCAACTCAGATGATGGCTTCAATAAAATATGAAGAGTACAGTGCCCCATCATGGGATGTCAGTCTTGTGAGAGACATACCATCCCTCTCTCCTTTCCTCTGCAGACAAATACATTACAGGCAGGAAGCTATGGTTACTCTACCATCACCTCTGACCAAATAGATGAAGGAAGCTGGGGTCACATTTTCTATATCATCTCTTTGGGAAAGGTTTCACCTTTAGATGACGTTGAGACAAAGGGGCCCCAGTGGCAAATGAAGGATGGAAATGAAATGGGATCAGCCATTGTTACAAATTTAATACAGAAGTGGTGGAGCAGAGCATAACTTCTGGCTCTTATTGATGCTATTCCAGTCTCATGGATTGGGGGAATAGGGAAGTCAGAGTCCACAGTTCTATGATTTATAGTCTCCATGACTTTTCTCGTCTTCTGACAACTCAAAATGCTTTTACATTACTTGTCACATTCACTCATCACACCACATTTACACACTGATGGCAGAGGCTGCTATGTAAAGGGCCCATCTGCATTAACTAATTCCATTTATACACATTTACACGCTGATGTTAAAGCCACAGTCACCCCTGTATACGGAGCATAAACGATGCTCTTTCACATGAATATCCTGGTTGGCAGAAAGGTGTTCCTTTTTCAGGTAAGCACAAAACACATGGTTCAAAGTGCATCATCTTGCACTGTATTTTGATCCTATTAGCAGCCATTGGCTTCAATAATTTTGATGGATTGCACCTTTTGAATTAGATCATTTGAAATGTAACTGATTTCAGTTTATCATTGTCAATCCTAAGTATGTTTAAACTGGGAAACTGTCTAAAGTTACAGGTAAAGGCACGATTGACTGTAGTTGAGGTTAATAGTGTTTCGTTCTTTCAAACATTTCGCTTTTTACCAATATGCTGACATCACCTCCTGACGCCAAGGCAGTTTGCCTTTCGACATTAGCAGTGGTGGATGCTGCATTTTTCTCCTGGAGGGGCGCAATTCCTCACAGATGGACCAGGATGTACATCTTAGTTTGTTAGATTGAAGCTACTACATATTGGAAACTGTCATTAATGGGCCAACACAATTAGCATCATTATCCCGCAAATTTGAGTGAAGAAGAGATTATTGAACTTAACGATGTAAGTAAAATACATAGTTTCTTGGTTAAGAGATGCTTAGCTAGTTTTCTTAGCATCTCAATGTTCAATGAGACAACAATACAGTGGTGCCATTGGTCAAAGGTCGGTGGCCTCGAGGCTGAAAATTAATTTAGCCCAAAAGATCAGCAACTCAAGCGGGCGTGTTGTGACACCTGACCATTATTTACACTACGGAATTGAGTGAAAGAGGATGCTGCAGTACTTGAGCTGTAAAAAACAAATCAATTTAGAGAGGTTGCATGTTTTTTTTTTAACTATTCGGTTTGGTTTCTATACTCTAGATTCCATCAAAATGGAGGACAATCTGTTTTTAGACATTTTCAGAATAATATTCTCATCTTTATTGTATAAGAAGGGAGAACTTAGCCCTGCTAGCTCATTTACCCCAGCTGTTCCTGTCGAACTGCATTTAAAACATCCATCTTCCTCAGTTGTTTTGAAATTTGATCTGCAAAAGTGGCCCTTACCAATCTCTTGAAATGATTAAACGTACATGGGGAAAATTGAGATGTCCCCATGGCAAGAAAAGTAAATGATGCCAAAATGTAAATAGCTTTTTAAAACATTTATCCAAATGTAATACCCAACTCTATTTGAAAGGTGGTTTTGGTCTTGTGATGTCTCCAAAGTTTTTTTTAATTTTTTGCTTGAATGGTTTTTTTCCAATTATAAATTGGGATTGTAAAATTGCAAAGAAACCTTTCTGAACTAAAACGATCTTCAATGCTGACAATATGAGTTATATTTAATAATGAAAGTTGATTGTAGTTGTCACGGACATGTTGAAAAACAAAGGAGGTGGACCCAATTGCAGATTCTAAGAAAACTATTTATTTGAACAAAAAGGCAAACAAAACTTACTACATAGAAATCCAAAATGTCCAAGTGAAAAATTCCACAAAGATCAAATACAAAGGGAGCATGAGAAATCACGAGGACAACTGACATGAGGCAACTAACGTTCAACAACTAACAATGAGCTGACACGGAGGGGAAGAAACACAGAGACTATAGACACAGGTGTAATCAGACACAGGTGAGACTAACGACACAGGTGAAGACAATGAGGGCAATCACACTGGAGGGAAACACACAGAGGCAGGAATAAAATACAAGACAAGAAACACTGAGGACAACTACAAAATAAATCATGAAACACTGAAGACACTTAGAAACTCAAAAATGTAACATCATGACAGTAATATTCCATTGATCGATCATACTCTAATGTCCATGTGCAATTTATTAAAGAAAATAAATGAACTGATCTTTACTTTCTTTTTAAGAAATTACACTGCGGTAAAAAAAAAAAAAATGCTCAGTTGGAGTTTCTCTGTGTCAGTGTAATAACCCCCTTACCAGGACAAGTTCAACACCCACATGTCCCTACTTTGTGAGTAATGGTCTTTACTGTACAAGTACAAAGAAAAGTATGTAGCTTTAGAGTTTTGGGTTGCCAGTACAATCTTGCTGTTCAGGTTTCGCATTATTAACGTATGTGGGGAGCTGCAGTCAGCTACTTTTTTATCCAGTGTGTGGTAGAATTTAAGAAAGCGCTGTACCAACGTGGGCAGACAGCTTTCCGATAAGCAGCCAACCCTGAGATGTTGCCGCAGTGGGCCTTGATGACCCCTGAGAAAGTGAGAAAAGAGGAAGTGGAGGTGGTTAAAGAAGGGGGGTAACATGTCTGCCTTGTTGTTGAGCGGTTTTTATTTTTTATTTTACCCTCTGCCCCCGCCTCTCCTTCTATCTTTCCTTTGTTGCCTATTTATCTCACCCCCTTTCTGTCTCCCTCTGTGGAGCACCACCCACTCCTTCTCCTCCTCCCCAGACTCCTTCGATCCCTTTAGCTCCACGAGGAAATGGAGAATTTGTTAAAAGGTGGCAGTAGATCAAAGTCTTGTAGCATCAGGCAGCCTGCCAGAAAGGGGGTAATACTTGGCAGAGTGCATGGAAAGAGTGTTTGAGGAAGGAAGAAGAATGGGAGAGAGTCGGGGGTTTGGTGTCACAGCCTCACAGTGAAGAGAGACGGTGGAAAAGAAGTACTGGATAGTTACATGGAACATTAGCCACCCAAATGCTCACTTTCAGCAGTCTTTTTCTTTGACAACTTTACTTAATATTCAAACCAAATGGCCACTTTGTTTCCTCACCATTATCAAGTCTGGAATTGCCTTCTATTATGTCATTTTTTATGTCACCAGGGTTGTTTTTTTTTCCAAATCAATTGCTTGGGATCATTCTCATTCCTCACTGAAGCTGTGTATGTCGGCATTTCTCAATTCACATTTTGGCTGAGACAATAATGCTTCAAACATAATTATATGTCATATTATCACAACGAAATGGAGACATTAGTGCCACTGTTAGATTCCACAAGGGGCTTGATTAATTAAAGAAAAGCTCATCTTATTATATCAGCCCATTCTCACTGCCAAAACCCAAATATGGCCGCTTGGGTCAGTGGCTAAACAGGCTAAAATATGATGAAGTAGGTTCCCCCCCTAGATGCTGTTCTCAAGCTTACTGTTCTGATGTGCCAAGTCAGTTGATCTTGTATAAAATGGGAAACAATTCCACTTGGGACGTTGAGAAAAGGATGTTTTAAACACCTCTTGACTTTTATCAAGGAGACCAAAGCTGGAAAACAGATTTGATTTGGAATGGTATATCGTTCCTAAATTGCATAACCCATGTACATAACAACAACGTAAACTGCATACTGTACATTATGTAAGTAATAATTAAACCAAGACATCATTCTTTTTCCTTAAAGTGCCACAAGGTTGTATTGGTCATCATCCTCATATTGAGCACTTTTATCCCCTTTGGACACTTTTCTTATCCGCCCAATATCTGCCTGTAACGGTTTTATTCGATTTTATTTGTTGACTAATTATGGTAGCTATTTCAAGCCCTTAAATTATTTATTTTATTTTATACATTTTATTGTTCTTGTTTCTCTTCAATTTGTGTTATTTCCTATGGTAGCTTTAACTGATTTTGTTTGTCATTTATGTATGTATTCTCGGCATGATTGTAAATGAGGATCGCCCTCAATGATCTTTCCGATGATGATGATCACTTGGTTGCAAAGTTAACCACATGACGAAGACTTTCCTACGTCAAAAGTTATCAAAATGCAAAATGTTTGTCAGATTATGCGGGATACGCCCAACAAGATAATTGGGCTCATTTTGGGCCCAATTCACCCCTCCAACAATCTAAAACAAGGTCCAGATGATCTTTTTCCCTGTGGTGAAATATGTGTGAGGAGTGGTTCTGTCATGTACTAGGAAAAATAAGGAACTGGAACCCAATTACAGAAAAGAAAACTAATTATTCATTTAAACAAAAAGGCAAACAAAAACGTACTTTCTTAACAAAATCCAAAAAGGGAAAACAAGGAGTCACTAGGAAAACATTGGGAACATGACATGGTGAAAATCTGACAATGAACTGACAACAAGAGGGAAGGAACACTGAGACTAAATACACAGAGGTAATAAGACACAGGTGACACTAACGACACAGGTGAAGAAAATGATGGAGGGAAACACAGAGGCAGGAATAAACACAAGACAAGAAACACTGAGGACAAGAACTACAAAATAAATCAGGAAACACTGAAGAGGCACAGAGAACTCAAGAATGTAACAAAACACAGTAGAACAAAGAGAGACACAAGTATAAGAAATTATAAAATAAAACAGGAAATACTAAAGACTCACCTAGTAAACAACCAACACTAGGATAGACAATTAACTAAGTAACAAAACAAAGAATAAACTGACTAAACGAGTAAAGACATGACAGATTCGTTGTAATTGGAAGGAAGTTAGCGCCGCCATGATTTCAAAAATATAAAACATGTTCAATATTTACAATCCCATCTTCTATGGGGTGAGACCGGAGAGCAGCAGAGCATGCCCTCCGCGGATTGCCACGAGGAACGAAATTATAGCCAATTGGGAAGAGAGCTGACTGAAGAAGGAAGAGCGACCGCAGCAAATCAATGTTTACTCACCTCCTGCTTGCACTTCAATTAAAAGTGGTCCAAAAACTATCGCAAGTTCTTCCTGCTCATCGTCAACCACGTTTGTTACTCTAAAGTCGCAATTGACCGCAATACATTTTGTAAGATTTCCTGTTTTGAGAGTCAGGACACTATTGTTGTTGGTGAACGGATGATGTTAGTATGTGGCGTGCTGTTATGGTCACATCGTTGCTCTTCACACATTATAGGAACATAACGGTTTAATCTACGACTATTTGTCTTCATGTGTGGAGTGTCTCAGAGTTTTGAAATCTGGTAAGATTTTAAAAATATTTTAGTGTGGGCTAGGCATTACTTTACTGCTTCTTTATAGAAATGTTAGATTTGTAATATTGCTAACTTGACTGTGGACAGGTTAATAATTAAACTGTTGACTAAACTAATGCTATAGTGGTACCTACATTTTAATAATAGGCGAAGGATCAACGAGAGAAAGCTTTTGTATAAGCTTTTTGTGAATTGGAAAAAGGAAATATTGGGAAAAAGTACACAAAAAAAAGATTTGGGAAATTCCACTGAGAGCTGTGTAAAGATTGATAATTGTCCTCAGCGTCTGTTTCCCCTGAAGACCTCAACTTTGACAAAAATAATTGGTGGAAATAAATGGAGCTCAGTGTAAATTCAAGCAGGAAGACTGGTTATATTCTCTCACATAATACATTCAATTTTCTTCATTCAACTTCACTCCCTCTCTATCACTTCCACCATCTCCCTGCTCAGGTGATCAGCTGATTATGGGCGTTTACTCTTTAAGTAATAATCCAACCCGATTCTGCCACAACCTCTCTCAACCAATCAACCTGCTGCGGTCAAATTTTAAAATCTGTTCTCTCTCTTCCGCAGTCAGTTTGTCATTTCAGTGCGATCACTGACCCTCCTCCACCCCATCAGTCACCACCAGCAGAGTTCAGATACAGCCTCAGAAACCCACTCTTCATCACATCCTGGATTCTTCTATCACCACCACCAGCAGTGTCTACACTCCATGGAGGGGGGGGTATCCTATCCTGCTGTCAGCCTTGCTACCCCTCTAAGAGCATGAAGTCATCATGTTTGAGTCTAATCGTCGAAGACATTACATATTTATCTTTTCCTAAAGTAATTAAAAACTCTAACTTAAGTCTGTCCTGATTGAAATGTATTCATGGAGTAAAAAGATACAGCGACTGACAGTGTTGTCACCTCTTTCAAACTGACCATGATAACACTTGAACTGCATAATGTAAGTCACAATTAGATGTAGAGACACTAGTCTTTAAGCAACACAGAGGCGGGCTGCTCTGATTAATGACTCTGACTTACTGCTGATTGGAGGTGTAAATCTTCACAAAGGTCACGTCTTACCTGTTTAGTCTATGGCCTTTAACTGCCCCCGTAGTCAATCATACTTACATCAGCACCTTCTTATAGATTTACTATGATGACACTGGCTATAATTACAACATTTCAAAGCCATTAGGAAATGCTAGAAACAAATAAGTGTAATTAAAATCAATTTAGGCAATTAAGAGATTAAACAATACATATTGTTGTAGACATGTAGAGAAATAAATTATAAAGTCATCCAATCTGGAGTCTGTTTTAGTCACTGAATTTGCAAATGTTTAAAAATATGACTATTATTATATGAAGGGTTTTTGCCCATCAAGTCTTGTATAATGTCTAAGCAATAGATACCAGCACTGAGAGGCAGCCACATTGTTGTAAACCATTGATGTTTGATGTGAAAAATGGAATTCTTACTAAAAGGAAAAAAAAAGCTTCTGACTTTCTGACACCATCTGAAAGGATTTTGATTCGTTGTGGCATGTCCGAGCTAAAAGTAGCTTTGTCCAAGCCTTTCATATTTTTCCCACAACATTCATTTAGCTGCACTGTGCCAGTCGCCTTGCTGTGAATGTTTGAAATACCGACAGCACTGTACCGTCTTTTATGTTCACATAAAGGAATACATGTCTTTTTTGTCCTGTACAATCCCACAGTTTCTCTTTGGCTCTCTGCCCCTGCCTTGTCATCTGGTGGAGACACACTGAATGAACACAGTTCTTTCAGGCTGTTTCAAAAGGATTTTGAAACCCATTTTTTATATATACATTTTTTTGCTATGTTAAAGTTTCGGACTGTGATTTGAAAGCCATAAGTAAAGAATAAAAGGTTCTGTTATTAGTGCACTGAAGCATACAAAACAGCCTGATCAAAGTGAGATAGGAACAAATTATGTGTTGTTACACATTTTTAAATACACTTCAAATTTTAAATTAAATACAAATAAGCTGGTAAATAGAATCAGGAACACATTCACGTGTTACACATTTTGAAAAAAGTACATTTTAAACCTCATCCATTCTGATAGAAGAGAGGATAGAGATTGTAATGTACATTCAGAGGCTGTGGTAAGAGTTTGAGAAGTAATGCATGAAGAAATACAGAACTATATCTCAGCAAAATGTTTGAAATAAAAACAAAACAAGGAACTTCTCAGGGTCCAATGTATGTCTGCTATGTTTTTGCATTGAAATAAACCTTCAGTTATTTGTTTTTCTTTAGTTTTGGGCTTTTAGTGACTTTATTTTTGAGATAGGAGACAGTGGGGAAAGACACGCAGGAAAGAGTCCACAGGCCCGCGCACCAACCACCATGCCACAGGTGCCCCTAAATCATTATTTACAGATGAGCATCGCTTCTTCACCACTTCCTGTGAAGAATAGATCTCATGAAATAAAATATCGATATGTCCATTGTGTAGGTAAAACTCATGCAGAAGGATAGGGCTGGCAGCACATCATTGCTGCAGCCAACACACAGTCAATGTGAACACCATGATAGCACAAGCCGTAGCTGTAAAGCACCTCAGCCATTACACGCTGTACATGCAGGCTGTGTGAAGCCGCTGATAAATCAGTGGGAGCCATAGCTGTGCAGCTAATAGTGGCTATGGAGCAACTAGCAGAGATTAACTGCTTTAGCCATTACTCACGAGGGAGCTTCTCTCACTCACCTATCTTTCTCCGCACAATTCTTTGATTCCATTCTTAGGCAGATTCTTCGTTCAGATTTGCGTTATCTATTTTTTTCTTAGATCAAAAAAACTTTCCGTTGCCCACATGTAACATAGTTAAGTGACACTCCAGCTAACACAAGCTTACATCATGCCTCTTACGTTGGTTTCAGACAGGCTGTTCAGTTGTGTGATGGCTCTGTTTTCATTTTGGCATTAGAGTTTACAGACTATTGTGTGAGATGGGCCAGACTGCCCAAATAATCGTGGCTAAATAACCTAGCTAAACCTGATAATCAGTTTGACTGTATGATGTTGCAGATAACAGCACAAAGGTGTGAGTGGGCATGTCTTATCCCCATCCCCCCAGACCTGTCCATGTTGATACACTGATATTTGAATGGCATTTTTTCAAATTCCAGGATAGATGGACTTTAACTCTGGAGTTTAGTTACCCTTTACTGTAACACAGAAGTTAATTTGAAAGCGATTAAGGAAACCTTTAACTTCCAGAAAATTTGTTTTCCATTAATGTCCAAACCCTGCTCTTAGGGTGGATCGGACACAACCTGAGCAAGAGCTTACCGCTTCCTGTACTTTAGAGAGCTTATTTAATAACAAGCCAAAATGCCCGTCTCGGCCCCGGGCGATTTCATTGTGAAATGCGGCTACACCTACAGTACATGAAGGTACTTCCGGAGCGCCGCTAGAGTGAAGACGTTGGTGATATATCCACAAAGTTTCAATTATTTTCAACACGGACATATGTGTAAGTTTGAATTTTCTAAGTCATCATGGCCTCTTAAAAACTCAAATCAATTGGCGTTGCAATAGCTGATTTTTTTTAGATACTTGTTAACATTAAAAAAGTAAATTTTTTCATGAACTATGCCCACCTCTGGTGACAGGCATGAAAAAGAAAGTACAGGTACACTCTGGAAGGACTTTTAAGAGTGAAAGCCTGGCCTGGGATTTCTGTGGAGAAACTTCTCCCTTCGTTTGTACAGAATGCTTTTACACTGAAGTTGTTCCAGGATCGATAGTAATCGAGTCATTCTCAAAGCAACTAACCGGGTTCCCTGCAAAACTTGACTTGAAATAAAACTAATCCATGAAACACAGAGGCTATAAGTTCATCATGTAAATACTTAAATAACACCAGGTTAAGGGCTATATGTACTCTGGTACATTATCTCTCTCTCTCTCTCACTGGTCTACTCTTTCCATTTCTCTCTGTGCTTGGTGAGTTGTTTTTTCCCTGCACATAAAGTAAGTACATGTTAATAATGTAATGATTTTTTTCTAGTAAGCCTAACCCCTGAAACTTGTATAACAGACACCCAAAACAACCCCTGGATACGGCATAACAGGAAAAAACAGTCATAAATCACTGTAAGTACATCATGTTAATGATGTGAGATCTCTCTATCTCTCTCTCCCCATTCCCCCTTTTTGTCTTCCTGTTAACCTCCCTCCCTCTGCTCCTACAGTTGTTTTCATGCTGTAGCCTGCTTGTGAATGATTAACACCTATTTTTAATGTCATAAGACAGATAAGCTTAGCCCCTGAAACTTGTATAAAGAACTCAAAACGACCCATGAACGTGGCAAACCTGGTAAGGTGAAGAGAGATGAATATGTTTAAACTGTTATCAATAATTATGATCTACACTTGAGCACATGCCCCCTTTACCCTTCCTGTAAAGTATACATTTTTATAACATTGATAAAGCCCAAAATAAGCCTAGTTTATGGACTTTATAGAGGTAAAACTTGTGAGAAACACAGGGTTGACAGCAGGGACACGCTGCCAACACGCAGCCAGTGGGAAGCCGGCCCTAGGCTGCATGGCACGACAGTCTAGCCAGGGATCAGATTGGCCCAAATATAGCAGCGTGCCTTGGCAGATGTGATCAGATTTGTGATCAAGCCATAGAGACGTAAACTATTTGGAAAGGTGAGAAAAAAAAGAACACTCAATTCATAGCTTTTAGTCACGTGACTGGCGCGGAGGCCTGGAGGGCAAAAAGAGCTTAAGAGAGGAGAAGCGAGTGACCACTGAACAGTTTGTGGAGCTGCAGCACGGGCTGGTTCATTTTACCATCTCTTCAAAACCACACATATTTACATCAACTGACAACCGCTGAAAATCAGAGATTTTATGATAAACTGCAAGTTTCAGGCACTTGTGACCCTTATACAGCAGTCACCAGAATGTCACTTGCATGTTTACATATCCTCCCCAATTTCCACATACTCGACGCGTGCCGCGGTCCGTCAGCACCACAGTTTTTGCTCCGTCGGATGGCGTGCGCCCAGCATCAATGGATCTGTTTCTGGAACGTGAGCGCAGCGGAGCACATGAGCAGTGGTGCTGCTTGCATGCTCCGGAGATGGACCGCGGCGCCCGCTGTGTTTGAACAATGTGAAAAGCATTGGCTCCCAACATGGGGTCCTGGCCCCAGGGGGGGGACGCTAGGCTTTGTCTGCTCTGAGGTTAAATTTGCACGTACAGTACCAACTGAAATCTTGAAAGGACACTTACAGCATAGTTTATACAAACACTGTTGGTAAGAATAAGTGTTTTAGATTTATGTTAATTCTGTCAGCCACACAACATTTTGTTTTCCGATTGGGTCTTTGGGGGTCCCAGCTTTTCTTGGATACAAGTAAGGGGGGCTCTCTAAGGCAAAAAAGTTTGCCACTTTCTGTCAGTGTTCTGGGGCAGTAATGTTAGTTAAAAGACAGTACCCACTCTTACAAGTGCTTAAACAAAACAAAATAATGTGGTACTAAATGATATGTCCGCTATAGGTTACTTGTTTGAAACTACAGCTTTAGACATTCTGTAGGGCTAGAATCGTGCAGAAACATTACAACTCTCCAGTCCACATGTTCATAAAAGTATTCAAATAAATGCATTCATCATTATGTCAATATCTGTCTGATGAACATTGAAAGACATTTGAAAAATACTACAAAAAAGGACAAAAAGACCAGATCATAATCATAAAGTTGTGCAGAAAAGGCACAAATTGGTGCATAATGAAGGAAAATAAATGTTTTTTGCTTAAACATTTCTCGGGGAGACCGCAAGATGCAGTTAAAAGTTAAAAGGTGAAAAAATAAGAATCCTCTGCTAGAATCGTGCAGCCCTAATGTGGATGAGAAATCATTGCAAGCATTACTCTAGTCCTTGTCTACCCAGTTACTTCTTCTGTCCAATTTACACAACTGTACACATGCTCAGTATGGATCTGAAATAAAGCCACAAAATGAGACTGCACAAGAGAATAAAGAACAGCAGCACTGACGGCCGTAAGCAGCCTTGGTATAAAATAACAGTATCATTAAACACAGGAAAATATATGGACAAGAGTAAATGAAGACACTTAATATGCCTGCACTGTCTGTATGCATCAAATAACTTGATTAGACAGTTTGAAACACGGACCATACAATCCCCAAAACATGCAGGAACAACATCCATATCACTTCTCAACCTCTTAAACATAATCCTAAAAATTAATTGAACAACTTGACAAGAGTACTTGCAAGTATGAGAGATATGATATGAGAGATTCTCACTTAACGGAGTCGGCAGAGAAAAGTGATAATGTACCAAAATGAGCAATTTCACTAAAGCTATTTCAATTTCAGTTCTCCCTGTGGATGTCTCCTTCTCACCCTGCCTGCTTCACACTATTATTACATTTCACACACACATTTAAGTGTGGTTTCACTTTGTCTGAGTATCCTCCCGAGGGGCACTGAGCCAGGAGCAGTGGCCGGGGAGAAAGAGTCTCCAGCTGTTTGAAGAGCTTACTTTAGTGTTTCTTCTTGTGTATTTGAAGACTCAGTTTGTTTCATATCAACAGCTGTGGTTTTGGAATGACACCTTCATTACCATGTAATATGGTCATAAACCGTACATTTTCAGCTGAAAGGATAGAGTTATACTAAAACTAGGGATGAGTGTGATTAGTTACTTTTGATGGTCACTTTACATAGCAGTCCCTGCCATCAGTGTGTGAATGGGTGTGAATGTGTAGGTGTGAAGTGCGGTGTAAAAGCGCTTTGATGGGTTTGCCCTCGTGCCCCACGCCACCTGGGCCTGTCTTGGCGCGCTGGGTGTGGCGGTCGCTGCCCCCTCTTGTTCCCCGGGTCCGCTTGGCTCTCGGTGGCTCTGGTGGTTCTCTGGGGATACGTCCTGGGGGCTCCTGTGACCCGTGGGGGGGTGCGCGCTCTGCCAGCCTGGCCCTGCTGTGCTGTGATGGCTGCTCTGGGCTTCGGGGTTCATCACACTTGCATGTTGATCAGGGCTTACCAGCTCCTGTTGAGTGCCATTGTCGAGAAAAGTTGGGACCCTCCAGAATGTGCTGAGTCTCTCCCCAGAGACTCTACACTAAACACATGCCCTCTTTTCACCTGTATCATCGGGCGGCCTACTCTATACTTTCAGGGCATCCACAATAATGGCGTCCGACACAGTTTCTTTTTGGGTCTGATTCTCTGTTTTTGTCTTGTCTTGTCCTGTTTCTTTTTAGATGTGGAGCTGGTGGTTAGAAATAACACAGCACTCTTCAATTCTGATAGCACTGCCTGCCTATTCCCCTCCCCTGTTCGCCTTGTCTCGTCCTGTCTAGCCTTTGTTTCCCCCTCAGATCACTGCGGTGCAGCACTGCCCTCCCTGGCTCATAATAGGGAAATCTAATAAAGAATGTCAGCTTAGCTTCCAGGGAAGGCCGGTGATGGTCACGCACACACACTAAATATGAAAATATTTGGCTGCAAGACTAAAATATGCCTCAATCTCATAAAAAGTTGACACCCCGTTTGTGGTGTTAAACGATGAGAAAAAATGCAGACAAATAGAAAACGAAAAAAAAAAAACGGAGAGCGTAGTGGCGCTGGTGGCACGCCCCGGAGATGGAACTTGGCAGCGAACTACGCTGTGGTGCGCGGCGCAGACAGACCGCAGAGCGCATGGAGTATGTGGGAATTGGGGGTAACGTTTAAGCCTTAGAGTTGATATGTCCGTAAGTGTCATATACTGTTTGAATGTTTTTTTATGTAGAAATATTTCTGTTTATGAAGAAAACATTAAGCCTCCAGATGTGAGTAAACACGGAGATGTGTTTAGTTAACGGCTAATTGCTTACATTCAAGCACTTTGTCAATATGTTCTGGGTTAGGGTCAATATGCATACTACCGAGTACTAATACTTACCTGAGTTGTTTAGCTGCTGGATAAATGTGTATAAGAATATTATACAACAATGTTACATGTAAAGAACGGTTTACAACAAAGTATAGGGATTTCAAAAGTAGTTTCATTCATATTTTAATCTCAAGTTAATAATTTACTCCATACATTTAACTGTTTACAATATAATTTCATGTGTATTCACTACATGTGCAGTATATTGACAAAAGATTTGTACTGTATTTCAGTTGAACAGAAACGACCATCACTAAAGCCACGTTTCCAAGAATACATTTTTATTGGAGTTTTTCTTTGCAATCTGTCTAGCCTTGCTTAGAAACGCAATCGTGAGGACAGAATAGCTAAGTCCATTTACCATTTAACATCTAAAGCCACTTTAAGAGCTAGCTCTTCCCCTCTCTCCTCAGCAGCTGGATTTTCTTCACCCTCTGCTGCAGCCGCCCCTTGCTCCTCTCCATGCCGTTACTCCTCCGCAATGTTTTCTGGCATTGGAAGGCGTGATGTTCTGATTCTGGCGCCGCCCCTCTCTAGTAGCCACTCTACGTGGGCAGGCACAGAAAAATACAGTAATACAGGTTGCATTAAGAACAGGAAAACCCAGCCTGGCGGATTTTTCCAGAAGTTTTGCTGGTACATGAGCAGGGAGTTTTCCTTGCAGTTAACACTAAGGGGAGTATAACATTGTTTAATTAAATTTAATATATATATTATAGTGTTGCATAGCTGGTTAAAAATTGACAAATTATTCCTTTAAATGTTGCGAGTTAACACTGACATAAATAAAGACGAGCCATACCCTGAATTATGACATAAAAAAGGAGATGTGAATGAAGAAAGGGCCGGATCTCATGACTGGAAAACCCAAGGCTGTGTTAGCTAACCTGCACGCCAGGAAGCCGGCCTTGTTCACACTGGAAGGCGTGGTGTTGAGCGGCTAGCCCAGGCTTTGTCTTTGAGTTCAGTTTTAGTTTGGTTGGATCCAAAAAAATAATAATAAAGGCTGGGTTTTTAATTCACACAGGTTATCTCTCAGCTGCTTGCATTCAACTGAGTCTTGTTACGTCATTTAAAGTCCCCATGAAACAAAACTTTGAGGGTATCTAACTGCCGTATAGTTACGTATTTCTAACTGAATGGGATAGACCCAATCACAAGATAGAAAGCGGGATGACTGTGGTTGGATCTTTAGCTTTGACAAAGCTTTTTAATTGGTCGTAAATGAGTGAATGCCCCTGATGCAGGATGAGTCATCAGACATTTGAAACATTTTACAGAAGGAGAAATACAGTTTTTTTAATGTAAAAATAAGTAGATAATGCTGCATTGAAATATATTTGGCAGATAAATTAACATTTAACACAGGAACTCTAGAATAAAACTGCGTAAATGTATTTTTCATTTCATGGGGACTCTAAAGGCGATACAGCAGCCGCTCTGAGCACACCTCAGGAACAGCTTTTTTAAGATCTGTCAGACAACCAGGTGACATTTCAACACTGCATGAACCCATTCTTTATTTCCCACATGAAAACCATTCCAAAGTAATTTACAAAACAAAACATTAAGAAAAGAAGAAGAAGAGGAACCTTAATGTTCACTATAATTCGTAATGCAATATTGTTACACCATGTGAAATCTGATGACACATGTACGATGTGTCTTAACCCCAAGTTTTTACTGCTGCCTCGTCAGCGGCGTATGAATGTGATTAGTTACTTTTGATGGTCACTTTACAGAGCAGTCCCTGCCATCAGTGTGTGAATGTGTAGGTGTGTCCTGCGGTATAAAAGCTAGAAACGACCTAATCCAGCTCAACTACATTTACTTTTATACCATGTATGGGACAACAACGTTGTTTTTCTCAAGCTCATAGCCATAAAGCTGTTTCTTGTTCTTGATTTACTCATTTAGTGGCTCTTATAACTTTTTTAAAATCCAAAAATAGTGTCTGGAGAATTGTCACTCTTTGTCCTGTTTCAACTTCCATCTACAGCATGCACACTGTTGCTGTCATGACATCTGTGCAACTTTTTACGTTTCAATTACACATGGTTTACATTTACATCATAGTCTTCTCTTTCTTAACATCTGCTGCCACATTGCTCTGTGTCTGCATGTTTTATGGTACAGCATGAAACCTTCAGAAATATTTTGTATCATGATGCATGCATGCCACACAAAAATAAGCAAAGTAAAACACCAAATCATGAAAACATTGCTCTGTAGTACTGCCTGTTGCAAAAATGCTCAAATCCCCTTAAAGATGGAGGAGGTCCTTCTTTTTAGTAGAAAAGCCCAAAATTAAATGATATCACTATCTCAAGTATTTTATTACCTCCACAAAAAAAGAAAAGCTATTACAACTAATATCAAAGTTTAACACACCCAGATAGACTCTTATCTCTCTCAAGGTTTCCTTTAAAGAAAAATGTCAACGACTTCTGTACTCTATATTGATCTACACTTCACATAAGACCGTTCCCTATTTCACAAATAATTGATGTTAACACAAAGCTTTGGGGCACACCATTCATCTATCAAAATACTGAAATTAAACCGTACATAAATCGTATTATTTGCTCCCTCCACGCAGAGTTTGAGGCTTGGCATGCAGCAAAATGAAAGATCGAACAGCACCGTGTTGGCCGTCACTCACTTGCCTTTCATCCAACTCTTTTTTAAACCGGAGGATTTGAAGGACAGCGCATCCTTTAAAAGGCTTTACCGGTGAGTGACATCAAGGTCCTATTATTTCTTCCCACTGCTGATTTTAGAGGCTTGATGAATGACAACAGATGAGATGAGAAGAGGGGAGGGGGCCGCTGCTATTCAGGTCTCACCTTCATTGGTTTTGATGTGATATCAAGTCATCTAATTTGCAGTGGTCCCAGCCTGTGCCTGTGCAGCTGAACCACTTAGAGTAAAAGAAAAGTGGAGATCTGGGAAAAAAAAGTCCTTTAATAAAGTCATGAGAAAGTCTGAAGCTACCAAATTAGATCTGTAAGGTTGGATGGAGAGAGAGAGAGAATGGGTTGGAGGGAGAGAGAATGAGAGAGGCTTTTGGCTCTGCAGAGTTGATCAGGAGACAAGTTCTTAATGCTAGCCAGCAATTAGGAATCATTACAGCTGATGCAGACCATTCCTCATTTTACGCTCTTAGTCTAATAGTTTAATTGGCTGTTAGAGGCAGAACACACCACAGCACACCACATCAGCGAGAGTGCATCCAGATTCACATTTGAAAATAACAGATTGGAAGGAAGTGTTTGAGATCAAACAATCCTTTTCCCCCCCACTAATGCTAGTTTCTATCGTAGATGTTTTTCATATTATTAAACTCTGATTTGCCATTTCTTTAAAGTCTGACCTGCCGTTCTGATTTGGGCTGATGCCAAGCTTCTTTCATGCAGGAACTATATTTAACAACATTTTTTTTTCAATGTATGTTCAAATTAAACATTTACTGCAAATGTGCTATATATTTAAAAAAAACAAAAACGCACAAGGTTACTGAACAGGTTGAAAAGCATCTCATTCTGGTCACCAGCAGGTCGATTGGTGCACCTCTATTCAAATCTATATCATTGTTCTTCAGTATCTTGGGTTGTAGCTTTACTAAGGTATTCCTTGGAAATAGGGGAGGAGGGTTTAGTAGCAATTTCAGATGCTTATTCGATAGAAACATATGAATCTCAATGCCTACTTGTTATTTTGTGACAATAATAAAATGTTGATGATTGGATATTTAAACTATCACTGTTTTTATAATGAGACATTTTATTTATAAAGCACCAAAGACACTGACCTATTCTAAAAATAAAATAAAAAAGAATGATCAAGACAACTTAGTAAGAACAAACAAACAAACATTACAACATTACACACAGTTCATATAGACAACAACATATAAGCCACACATGAAAAGAACACACATCACAATCACACATTAAAAGCTTGTTTGAAAAGGTGAGTCTTGAGTCATGTGGATAGGTCAGTGCAGTGTTGAACATGTATGGGGAGTGGGCAGCTATGGAGAAGGCTCTGTCTCCCCCGGTTTGATGCTTGGTTCTGTGTGGTGGCGACAAGAGTTTGGCGTTGGAAGAACGGAGGCTACGGGAAGGAGTGTGACGGTGGAGGAGATCAGTGAGGTAGGAGGGGGCCTGGTGGTTAAGGACTTTGTGTGTGGGGAGCAGGATTTTTAATTGGATGTGGTACGGGACAGGGAGCCAGTGGAGATTTGTTAACACTGTTCTTAAATCTCAGCACACACTAAAGCTGGTTGTAGCTGTTGGTTTAGTATTCTGGTGTTACATGGGTTACACAGCAGTATACAATGAGACTCAAACCATCACCTTAACAGCAACCAGTACTCGAGAACAATCCACCTCTGATTTTGTGCAAGTGGCAACCCTGGTGATGAAAAACGAAGACAATGTGGAAAACTGCAGTTCCTCAAGTTTGCACATGAGAATGGCTCCAAAAAAACAGGAAATCCCACACACGCCATGTAAAAATGTCCATTTTGACAGCAAAAATTAACTGTTTACTGCCTGGTCCAAAATAACAATTTTGGTCGGATTTGTTAAAATCTTTTTTGGCACAAACTGTACCTGCATAATAAGGGGCAAGATCCACCTGACTGCAAGTTGCCTCATTTTAGCGGATTGTCAGGAGCTTCAAGGTGCATTCACACATACTCCGTGCGCGCCGCGGTCCGTCAGCGCTGCGCACTACGCTGTAGTTAGCTGCCACTCTAGTCAATCAATATGTTCACACAGCGGGCGCTGCGGTCCGTCTCCGGAGCGTGCCACCAGCGCCACGTTGCTCTGCTCCGTTTCAAATACGCTGCAGGTCTATTTTCGACGGAGTACGCTGCAGACACGCGTCACGCTAGACAGAATATCACAACCCTTGTCTGAGGAAGTCAGACAAGGACACCACAAAGCATCCGGTCAATTTCAAAATAAAACACAATATACGGACTCGCGATCGTATTTTTCATCTCTTTATCAACGTGACGTCAAAACATGCACCAAACGAACAACAAATCATCCTCAGAAAGACAAAGAGACATGTTGTCTGCACGTTTTTCTCTTTATTCCCGCGTGATCTTGTAGTCATCCCGTGATGTGTGTACAGCTGATCATGGGTGGGCTTCGCTGCGCTGACGTTCCAGAAACGGATCCAGTGTGAATGGGCGCGCGCCGTCCGACGGAAGAAAACCGCGGTGCAGACGGACCGCGGCGCGCATGGAGTATGTGTGAATGCGCCTTAAGGCCTGCCTAAGCTCCAGCTCTTAGCCTGGCGTTAGGTAAGGTTTTATGATAACATTTCTAATATTTCAACGGCCATGGATTGGCTTCCAAAACAGCCCTTCAGAAACCACTGGATGACATCACTCATGGACTTTGTCCATGTTTATATTTCAGTCAGACAACTCACGTTTGTATCTTTAAAATATTTATTGCATCAGAACGTAGTTTGTGTTTGGTGTCTAGGCTTCGACCTAATCACTCCTTACAGTTTTCATTTAAATTGTAAAATTTGAGGAGTGATGAGATGGGGGATGCTGTGATGGTGGTGGGGCTGAGCAAGAGTGCAGTACTGCTGCAGGTCAGAGCTGGCAATGACTGAGCAGAGGGAGAGACCAGAAATCTTGCAGCTTAAATAGACAGCTGTAATTGGAAGCAGGTGTGGCCAGGTGATAATTGACAATGAGGCATGTCAAGTGTGAATTCAGTGCAGCTCGAGTTGACTGCCTGAACTAGCTCGCAGGCGTTGCCTTATAAAATCTATGAATTTTTGCTATGACTTATTTCTTTGAAACATTGGAACCAATAGCAGTTAAGTTGTCCATGAATCTCTGTGAAGCTGTACTAAGTTCATTATTCACCAAAATAGGGGACCCACTTGCAGCACTGACATAAATAGAGAAACACTAAGTGTGGCTGAACAAGTTTAGTTCATAAAGATATGCATTCACTTAAAATTGTCAGTAAGGCCAGAACAGTCTTTGAGATAACATGCCAGGTACCAACTAAGAAGACCAGCATCACCATTTTGAGTCCAACATGTCCAACCTTAATAAGCAAAACAACAAACTTTGTCCCAGTTTTCATGAACAGGTTCTGAGTGAAATGCAGGTCTATCAAACTTACACAGTGTAAAGAGGGTAGAAGTTAAAGAAGAAATTAGCCCTTACATTACCTGATTGCATTTACCTTTCACCTCAAAGATGTTCTAAATGTTACTTTTTCAACCAGACTTTTTTAATTTGCCGATTTCTCCTTTTTAGAAACTGGACTAGAGGAATAGCAGGTCGTTTTTTTCCAATTTGCTAAAAATGAAAAAAAAAAAATTGTCGGGGCCCAAAAGTGGGTCGTGGAGCCATTTTCAGTGGGTCACAAACATGTGCATGAAAAAAAAAATGGTGTCTACAAAAAGTCAAAAAGTCTACAATGTGCTTTTTAATATAAATATTTTTTATAAGACATTTTTGGGCCATTTTCGCCTCTATTGGATAGGACAGCTGACGAGAAACAGGAAATGTTGGGAGGAGACATGCAGCAAAGGGCAGAGGTAGGAATCAAACCTCTGGTGGCTGCGACAACAACTTTAGCCTCTGTACACGGGACACACGAAATAACCACTAGGACCCATAATATATATATTTTTTGTTTAACTTTTTTTGTTTAAATCTTTGTGTTATGTTTCGTAGCGTCTGATGTCCAAACTGCACACGTTTTCATCAAATTAACCTTATTGGGGGCGCTGGTGGCGCAGTGGTTGGTGCGCGCGTCCCATATATGGAGGCTATAGTCCTCAATGCGGGCGGCCCAGGTTCGAATCCAACCTGTGGCTCCTTTCCCGCATGTCAAACCCCACTCTCTCTCTCCCTGATTTCCATCTCTATCCACTGTCCTATCTCTCCAATAAAGGCACAAAAAGCCCAAAATAAATCTTTAAAAAAAATGTTTTACCTTATTGGTTGAAAAATATTACAAATGTGGGTAGTGATTTTACATGAAGGAGTTGGAGGTGGGTCGTTAGGCTAGACCAGTTAACAATCACTGTAAAAGAGAATAGTACAGTTACTTGCTGACCTAAAACTCAACATTACATTATATGGACATGGGAGTATTTTAAAATCCAGGCCTGGATACACACTATCAAAAAACCCACAAATGTTATTAAAACAATTACATCATTTTTCTCAGTGTATGACTCAACATGTATACTGAGTTACTGCTAATCCATAAAAAAACATGGTATGTGCATCACATCGCATCACTGTCCTGAATGTTACAGATCCAAGTTTCACATGTTTTGCATTTAACTTGAAAATTCAGGAGCTAAAACCATAAACCCCCACATTTATATACACAGGGCATGACATGTTTTATAATGCTTGGAAGGGGCAGCAGTTGTCGCTGATGTGTGGGAGTGAGAGGTCAACGTCAATCTGTTGCCTCCGTAGCTTATGGGAAACCGCGGAGCTCAACTCATCTCAGGCCACAACCAGGCAACGATCGATGGCCTCAGGCTGGCCCAGGGACGGCTTTATGTCCTCTGTTTGTTTGTGTGTGTCTGTGTGTGTGTGTGAGTGATACCATTTTTATATCAAAATTCAGAGATCAAGTCAGACGTTTACATTTTGCTCTCCATCCAAGTAGATGCTGTGGCACTTGTGTGCTTTGTGTCTTTTACAGTAGAAATATGTGGTCTAAAACATTTTTAGTCGTGTGAGGTGTGACGGCTAGGACATTTTCTTCCCCTTGGGGTTTGTTTTCCACACTTGTATGGGGTTATTCATGTGCAGTTTGACCGATTATGGAGATGGGAGACTCCAGCAGTACATTCAGAAGTAACTTTGAAGAAAGGAGATTTTTTTGTTTGTTATTTGAGCAGATAAAACCATCACTATAATCTCCCGGTACAACAGCTGACTTTTCTGCCTTCTGGTGTACTCAACATAAAACTTCCAACAAAAACTTCATTTCCATCTTAGGGGTCATTGTTGACAGTCTGACTGGCACCTTAAAAAGCCAAAATGGACGTCAGAGAGAGAACCTGAATACCTTTGTCTGTTTATATAGACTACTTACAGGTAATTCATCATCGCGTACCTGTGGATGGTTGATGATTTTCCTAAGAAAAGCCAATGCGCCCCAAAACCCTAGTGGACAATTCTATTTTGACCAGAACTGACAAACACAACTCTGTCAATACCAATCGTTAGTCTTGACGACAGATGCAACGTATTTATACAAAGCCATATCGAAAAAGATAAGAGGGAACTGAACTTTTATAAAAATGCAATCAAAGGATGTGCTACATTTTACACATAAATAAAGCAGAAATCAAGTAAATGTAAATGTCTCTCTGAATCATTTCCGTCTGCATTGAGTGAGATGCTCGAGTCCCGCTGGCTGTGTTGTTGTTGGAGCGGTGTTTACATGATGTTTACATGGACAAGACGGCCGACTCCTCTCCTTGCCTATAAAAGTTGTTTTAGTCAAGGACTAGAGAAAGGAAGAATAACATACTAACTGCTTATTTGGATGTCATGTAAGCATTTTTAGATCAGCTCATTCCATGTAAATTTGCGTGCAATGTGAAGCTACGAGCTAACTAAAGTGTGCTAACTTTATCCCGCTAACACAACAATGCAGGCCACAGGCATTTGCAGCTCGAGCCAAGGACAATTTTTTCGGCCGTTTGCACTAAACTCCTTTGTGTAGTTGCGAGTGGAGGTGGGTTGAAGGTGTGTCGCTAGAGGAGAGCGAGGCTTCAGCATGGTGGAGGTGTTGCCAAACAGCAGTTTGTTTTTTTGTTTTTTGCTGGTGCTCACAGTTGACATCTACTGGATCAATAAGTTGCACATTCTTCATTAAAATGTACATTTATTAAATAATGATTTATTATTTTCCATTCAAGTAATCGAAGAAACAGCTACCGCTAACATGTTTTCTGCTGAATCCATTTCTGACATTATTGTTATCAATCATTTTGAATCACTATAAAAAAATATTTTTTAATCAATGCAATAGCTGTGATAAAGCAGAATAAATATGTTCATTAGCAGTACAACATGGTACTCTAATCGTTCACTCAGTGATTCGTATGTGTGTGTTTGTAGATGAGAAGCTCCAAAGAGCTGGTTAATCCCATGTGACCACTAGATCCTGGATGATTGACGGTCAGAGCATCCTGCAGAGCAGTGAAGGGGGGTGTCTGATCCCAGAACAATATGGGCCAGACCTCAGATAAAGCTTCTTGTTGACTTTACGAGGCCGTCTGCCTTTGATTACACCTCCCCACCCACCTGCTATAATTTCTGAAGGCAGGAGAAGACATAAAGCCATTGTTCTAACAGCGCACTGTTGAGGAAACTGCCTATACTTAATGTAAAATATGGCAGGGTTTATGGCGGGAAGCAGCCTGTGTGCATGTCCTGTGTAGGAGCTGTAACTCTAACAAAGCATCCTATGAGATCACGGTTAAGCAAAGGCTCAAAATCAATCTGAACAAAAGATTTTTGCTTTCTCCAAACCTTTATAACGTCCCAAACTCAGTGGAGAAGAAGACAGAGAACAAGAACAGAGGAAAATTGAAGCCATTAATTCAACAGACGAATACACTGCAGTTCATTGCAGAGGGAATAAGGCACAGTCTTCCCTCACTGAAACAAAGTGTGTAATGTGGTTTAAAGGCGTTTAACAGTGTCTGTATCTTAGAATAAGAGCCATGTTTCATTGAGCGCTTCCTTGTTTTACCTTAGTTCAATGGAGTGAGTCATCTTTTCTTCTGAGTTTAAATTGTAGAAAGGGTCCATAATGTGAGGGTTTCTCTGATGCCAATATTTGGTCACATGTTTTTGACCTGCACAACCTTTTTGAAACTCTCAATCAGACAATCACTACACAGTCCAAATACACTAACACTCCACTTTCTCCCTAAAGCCAACATATTCTACCAATGATTGTCCACAATCACAATTGACTTGGATTTTCTTTTCACAAGCCCTTCTGAACAAGTTCAGGTCTATTCCGACCACAACCCCCTCCTGTTTTTGTCACGCCTGTGTGGGGCTTTGTGCTACTTTCTTGTTTGTGTGCCTGTTGTGCCCTGCAGGTACCCGCCCTCGGCTGGAGAAAAGCTGATGGTGCAAGCCGTCCTCTGATTGGAGGGAAGTTGGTGCTGCGTGCGTGCGGCTGGTTTCCCCTAGGCTGGTCCTAACACTGGTATAATCGGTAACACTTTACTTTACAGTTCCGCAAATTTCGTCGTAATTAGGTGATAGTTAGATGATAATTAGACAAACTTTTTTATTATTTCTTTGAAATTACCCCGAATTTCATGACAATTGGGTGAAAATTAGCACGTAACTTCTTTGAAATAATTAATTTCATGAAGAAAATCATAGAATATCTTCAATATGACTTTGTGAACAACAGCAGCTGATGTGATTTAAGATTCATTAATAAATGTCTCAGTTAGAATGACAGCTGAGTTCATTTAGTTTTATAGGAGTTCCAGTGTTAATCTTTTTTTGGTTAATCATATAAAGCTGATCTCAGTCATTTATTACCAAAAGCTGTAATCATTATTGCTTACAATTAAATTCGGGCATTATTTCAAATAAGTTTAGTGCTAATTTTCACCCAATTGTCATGAAATTCGGGGGTAATTATTGTCTAATTATCACCTAATTACGACAAAATTTGCGGACCTGTTAAGTAAAGTGTTACCGTATAATCTTTTAATAAACCCCCAATGTCACTGACTTTGTGTTTATTTCACACATAGGCAAATCAAACAGCCTTGATTTAACCTTCTTTTCTTTTTTCCTTCACCTTTGATGGGTTAAATGGCTAAGTTACACAGACTTTCAAATTCAGGTCAGGATGAATCGTGAATCTTTGTATGTGTAGTTATCATTCATCCTTTCATCTTGACCATCTGTGTCCAAAAAATGTTTTTTTGCCAAATCTCCAGCATACTTATGGCATTACCATCAGTCCACGTGGTTGTAAGTCCACACTGTAGGCTCTAATAAGAGAGTCAAAATGGTGAAAAGGTGACAAGGCCTCCTACCCAAAGGAACACATTGGTAATCTGTTCCTACCTTTTTAAACTCAGCAGTGTTTCAAGGTTTGTAATGAGAAAACATGTGGAACACGTGGTTAAGGTGAAACAGTTTAGAAAAAAAAATAGGTTTTGGATGAATGTAGGTATGAAGTTGTGACTTGGTTTCAAATGAGGATCCAATCCCAGATAAATACATAGTTGGTTTGCAAATCTGCCAAATAGCAGAAAGAAGAAGAAACAACCATGGCAACCACTCGCGTCCATCCTGCATACCGTGGATGTTTTTGTTATTCCTGAGACGCCATCTTTCTACTTCCACATCTAGCCTACTGTGCAGCTCAGAGGGTGAATAGAGCCTGTGCTGTGCGGATAAAACGG
Source organism: Tautogolabrus adspersus (assembly GCA_020745685.1). Taxonomy (NCBI): domain Eukaryota; kingdom Metazoa; phylum Chordata; class Actinopteri; order Labriformes; family Labridae; genus Tautogolabrus; species Tautogolabrus adspersus. Next base: position 21,018,476 of record CM036551.1, on the reverse strand, counting down.
TTTTGAAGCGACAGGAGCTGTTTAGAATTACGTCATATAGCGGTCCACTTCCTTGTTCTAGCACAGTGCCCAAGACCACTTCTTCAAGCGGACTCGTGCACAGTACCCGAGTACGGTACGTTTGTGTTCACACTGTTGAAGGGAGAACTGGACTTTGGGGTCAGCGTACTTAGATCTGGGTCAGGGTCCTAGTGTGAAACCACCTTAATACCCAGGAATCCCCTGCAGCTGCAGCACCAACAGCCTTCCACTAATTAATAATCTGTCTCTTCTAAACATCACTGAGTCAGAGCAGCTGTAAACTTTAAGTTGCTTACAAGTACAAAAAATGACTAACATATTTCACTAAGATGCTCAAAATGCGAGCTCCTGTGGCTTTGATACACTTTGCTGGACTGTATAATTTTCTCACACTTGTAGATCTTTAACTCACAGCTGTGAGTTTGGATCTCGGGGCACCATCATAAAAGGAGCCATTTCCATCTTTTCTCCCTGCTGTAAATCTGCACTGCTGTAACCGCCGACTAAACCTCTGAGAGTTATATCGCACGATAAAGCACAAAAAGGGGGTCATCTTGAACTAAATAATATACCGACACAATCACAGACGGGGCCTTTTTATTTCATCGATCAAACTGGAATAGCAGCCATATTCATACAGTGCAGGAGAAAAGGTTGATGGGCAGGGAAAGATTTGCAGCAGCAGGTGACAGGGGGTTTAAAAATGATTATTACTGTCAGACAGTGCAGGCGACCGTACATTTTTATCCTCTCACTGAAAACAGTTTATTTAACTGCTGTCACTTTAGTGTCCTCTCAAGACTGTTAAAATGACTGAGGTGCTGTAAGTAGCTGCTGTTTTTCACGCAGTACACAAGTGTATTGAGTAACAGGTTATGCTAAAAAACTCCTTTAAAGTGGCACAGAATATTACTTTGTTTCCTCATTTCAGGTGGTGTATACAATTTGAATGTTACATTAAGGCAAAAGTATTTTTGTTGTTGACGCTCTGCAGAAGCTAAAGTTGTTGACCATATGAGGAGACACGAGTGATGTAATATAAGCCCCCCGTATTGTGTTAAATACTGATATGATACTGAAAGTTTTCAGGTGTTTGTAGTGAACATAACTGCAAATCTTTAATAACATTATATTATGTGTTTACCATGCAATATCCATTAATGGCTAAAAAAGTATGATTAACAACAGTACTCCCGTGTAAGTTACTAACCACATATTTTCCTGGGAGCTCCTGAACTCTCATGTCTCTTAGGTTCATCTGGATCGTTGGTGGGGACGGCCTGCTGCTATGGACACCCCCCCGTTTGTACCTATCCTTCTTCTTACATCTCCCTATATCGAAGGCTTTTTTTGAGGTTTGCTTTATGGCTTTCCACGCCTTTTATTTAGAGACAGAACAGTGGAGAGTCAGAGTCAGAAAGTGGGGAGAGAGAGAGTGGGGAATGTCATGCAGGAAGGGAGCCACAGGTTGGTTTTGAACCCTGGCCGTCTGCCCTGAGGACCATGGGTCTTCGTAATATAGCAATGAGTAAGGTATTTTACCTGCTCTTTGTAAAGTGTCTTGAGATAACATATAAAAAGAACGATGCAAGAACAATTAAATGTTTCTATAATTTTAATTTGTCGCTTTGGATAAAAGCGTCTGCTAAGTGAATTGTAGCAAGAATTTGAGGAAATATTGGTCATGGTTCCCATTCAAATACTTTACACATATTTTTTACGAGGTCAGTATTTAAATACCTTGCTGCGTTGTGATGAAAATACACATTATAATGATGTATCTGTTATTGATAACTTAGAGGGCTGGCATTTGATCAGGAAATTGCTTAGACCAGACACACCACACGCACACGCACACACACACGCACACGCACACGCACACACACACACACACACACACACACACACACACACACACACACACACACTTTGACATATACCTCTCCACTTGCCCTCACTCTCACACTCACATCCAGGCACTCAGCAGCTGATAAGAAGGATGACCTGCAATCAACAATCTTGGTCCCCATCCAGGCCATAAACCCTATTGCTTCTACCTCCCTCTCTGTCTCCCTCTCTCATACACACACACACACGCACACACACACACAAACACACATATAGAAGCCTGTGGCCTCTTAATCCTGCTCAAACAATCAGAGCATCACCATGTGCTTCAGGCTTGACATTGATTCATTGACGTTTCCACATTCAGGGATCTATCTAGGCTGGGTTTGAAGAATGGTCCGTGTGTTATTGGCCTGCTGGCCGGAGCTGAGAGCAAGGTAAATATCAGTGGACAGTAGTGTAATACACCAAATGGAGATAGGCCAGATAAACAAGTGGGAGGATAGTTTTTAAGCCCCTCCAGTGTCACAGACACATTAACTTTCCTGTCTGGCTGACAGCCGTTGAATGTTGAGGGCATCAGCAGCTCTTCACACAGGTTACAGAGTTTGTAATGATGTCACTTTACAGGAATATTCTCCACATCTAAAGCAGTCATGTTGTTTTTTTAGATTTTTACCATTATGACTTTCAGTTTCACGTTTTACAAACATTTTTTTTGTATATACATTTCTATATAAAAGGTCAGTCCCAGAGGCAAAGCCATCCACTGCAGCTAGGGCATTGTTCTCCAAGGTGGGCACAATTTCTCACAGATGAACCAGGATGTATATCATAGTTTGTTAGCTTGATGCTAACACATACTGCTATTAGCCTAACTAGCTAACAGATTTTGCATCCCAATAAGTTTAACTTCGGAAACGATCTATTTTGCTTAACATGCTTAATAAACAACACCCTATGCACTTGTATTTCGATATGCCGGTCGATATGCCAGTATAACCTGACACAGCCTACATATCAATATCTCCATTTTCAAGATCAAAATACTGCCAAATTGTGCGGCTCCTTGGAGATTATATCTATTCACTGTTGTTTACATCCGGGTAGTAGAGTGGGGAGAGCAGGCATTAACTGGAGCTACAGCTAGTCTATGGCTTCAGCTATTGGTGAGTGGCTGTGTTGCAATGTGAGCATAATGGTATTGTGGGCAGAAATATTTCTAATTTCTTTATCCAATTTAGTAATTGTGGTGCCTTCATTTAGTCGACTAAACGCACACATCCCTACTGGCAGCTGTGGCTCAGTTGGTAGAGTAGGGACACTTAACCCCAAGGTGCTCCCTCTGCTACGTCATGGGCGTATGAATGTCCATGTCCATGTTACATAGAAACCACTGCCATTACTGTGTTAATTGCTGTGAATGGCTACAGTCGGTGTGACCTGAGGTTTAAAAGAGCTTCGAATAGTCAGAAGACTAAAGTGCTACACAAGCTCAAGTCCATTACCATTTACTTTTTACTGTCTAATTAGCAAATGATGTTGCTGTTGATGCTCCCTCAACCAGCCCCTCTCAGATTTATGTTCATAAAAGTTCATTTTGCGTGATCAACTCTTTCAGAGGGATCTTTACTGCTGCTCATCTTCCTTTAGTGCCTCCTCAAATGGCTTCCTTGATATGCTTTTGGTACAGTATACATGGTTCATTCCTTTCCATACCTACAGCATGTTTGAATCAAAGTTAGAACTATGTTTCCCCTTACAGTAATTTCAGGTGGACAGTTACATAAAAGGTAAAATGTATTATACAAATAGGCACATTTTAAAACACTACCTTCAGAAGAAAGTCATGAAGCAAACTTTACAGTCAAAATGTTATTTTGAGACAAGCTAGAAAATGTGTGAACCTTTGAATCTATCCCATAAAGTAAGATTCAAAAGAATAATTTGTCCTAGTTAATCTTTAATAATGTGGTATTAAAGGGAATGTTCACTGTGCTTTATGGGGATATCTGATAGGTGCTGTGGGTAAAGGTGATTTCAAGCAGTTCTAATTGAGTATTGAAAGAGAAAACTGAAGTCTCCTGCAGATAGAGACTCTGGCTTGAATAAATAATGCTCAATATCCATTTAAGCCAAAACACTGTAAACACTGTGTGTGTCCTCTTCCTCCGCACTCATTTTTTGGAATGCCATTTCTGCAGGGGGAAATAAAGATACTCCTGAGACACACAAACACATCAGCAACAACTAAACAATCCCTTAACTGCAGTCTTATCTCAGGTTGCTTTAATTGCATGTTAATAGATTGTTTTTTTCACAGTGCCTCGCTACTGATTTTAGTTTTACTGTGAAACAAGATGACATCCATATTCACACACACACACGCACACTCACAGAAACACACGCATACATTGGAGCAGTGCCTCTGTAATCTAATAGAGATAGTTGGAGCTGCCATTTGGGCCAGGATCATTAGAGGTGCCTTATTCAGTAAAAGGAAAATATCAGGACAAGTGTCATCATCTGAAACTGTATTATTCTGACTGGACCTTCTAATTAAACCAAGTGATCCAGCTTTCTCAATAGTTTAAACCTCTATCTTTTCAGCCCCAAAAAGCCCCAAAAATTGACTACGAACACTTTCTCTATTTACTTATTAATCGATCCAAAAAGAACAAAAACGTTTTCTGCAAGTATGATGTTTATTTTGGGCTTTTTATGACTTTATTGTACAGTAGATATATAGGACAGCAGATAAGAGTCAGAATTGCGGGACAGAGAGAGTGGAGAATGACATGCGGGAAAGGGTCTGATTTAAACCCGGGCCACCCGCTTCAAGGACTACAGTCTCTGTACATGAGGCGCGCATCATAACCACTGGGCCACAGGCGCCCCTCTCAGTGAGAATTTCAGACTTTTATAGGTAACTGTTGTACACTAATGCTTATACTTTATCTATAATATTTTGCTCCTTGCATGCATGGGCATCCTCATGCTAACACTGGTCAGAATAGATAAAAAGCAGTAAATGAAATAGGTCTGCTGTCTCATAGCAGCGGATAACAAGGAGAGCAGAAAATAAGTAGAGATTGGGAGAAAGTGGAGGAAAATGTGTGCTTGTAATTGAGGCTTTTGATGGCTGACAGCTCTGTAAGCAGTTTTTACAAGGCCATCCGGGTGAAATGTGAGGAAATGTGGACTTGTGTTACTTGTTTGTTGCTGCTGAATAATTTAAGAGCAATTGTACTGGAAGACATATTGGTCTATATGTCATATAATGGTCTACGCCTCGGGCTGACGCTCTGCTGAACCCCTGAGGCCCCTTTCATGTCTCCTCCTGTCCTGGATGGGTAAAAAGAGGTGAACAGCAGGAACAAACTGTGGTAAAACATCCCTATGTAACTGTGATCTATGTGATGCATTCAACAGCAAAATGTGAGTGGTTAATTTTACATTCCCCAGCAGGCTCAGTTATCTAGCATCACATCAAAGGACTGTTTGACAAACTTTGTCTGGAACAAAGCTTATATAAACAGAACCAGCCAATACTATTTTCCCCTCCTGTTGAGCAGAGTTTACAAATCTCTGATGATGGCTCTTCTTTGCACCATTATCTGCTTTAAATTTGTATATTTTTTTTCACATGCAGCTGCTGTTTCACAATGCAGGAAAAGCAACACCGATTTATAATACAGAGGATTTGGAGGCACAACGGGAGATCACACATGGTCTTAAACACTGACATGAAAAGAAAACAAATGCCACACAGTTTCTGTGAGGCATCGTACCTCTTAGATTTAGCTAACATCTCTGTTATGGCGTCTCCATAACAGAGATTTAAGATCTTTCTATGGAAGAGGTGTGTTAGTGATGTGCAGATGCGGCTGGTTCATTGTTCTCAAGGGTGGGCCACATTTCTTACTCCCAATTACTCCAGGAACGCCGCGGTCAATTAGCAGCGCGCATACACCGCTGTTTGCTTCCACTCTAGTTAAGGTTCCTGTTTCCGCAGCGAGGCTGTCTCTGGAGTGGGCCTGCAACGCCACTACGCTCTGCTCCAGTTCAAATACGCTGCACGTCTATTTTCAACGCAGCCAGCTGCAAGCCCGCGTGAAGCTGGACAGAATAGAGTCAGACAATTAAATGCACAGAGCGTCCGGTCAATTTCAAAATAAAACACAATATACTGACTAACTATCGTATTTTCCATCACTCTATCAACATTAAGTCAAAACAGGCAACAAATAAACAACAAAGCATCTTCAGAAAGACAAAGCAACATGTTGTTTGCACGTTTTTCTCTTTATTCCCGAGTAATCTTGCTGTGGCGCTGACGGACCGCGGTGCATTATGTGGAAATTGGCAGTTACAGATGGACCGGGATGTATAATTTAATTTATTGGCTTGATGCTAACACATACTGTACTGGAAAATGCCATTAACTGCCAACAGAATTAGCATACCGATAATTTTTATTCAGGAATACATATATTTTACTGAACATACTTAACAAAATCAACATATAAACTCGTTCTAACAGGCGGATATTTCGTCAACTCTGTGGAGAAAAAACGTAAAAAACTACTGATATGTCATGCTAGTCCGGTCTTCTGCTCTGATCTACCTTTATAAACAGTCTATGCTCTGATTCAGTGACACTGCTGACTCTTAATGTCTCAGTTTTATGGGACATATTCCTCTGCTGCCACTTTTGGCTGGTTGTGTGTAATTGGTCACTGACACATTTTTTCTTCGCCCATCACAAATGTATCTTGCTTGTAGTGAAGAGGAACAAATGCGCATGTGTAACTAATAACAAGAGTCAATGAAGGCCAAGAGTGCTGGATTCTAGCTCCCAAGACTGGAAACATGTCACCAGTCAGGAACATAAGACACGCAGACATTTTGAAATTGCACATGTAGGAAAAGCTTTTATTTAAAATAATTCTAAAAAAAATGATTCAGTGAAGGTCTGTCTCTTTGTGGGGAGTGGTGCCTCCATTGACCTGTGCCACTGGTGACGTGTAAAGGCGTGTGATGTGAGCCAATAGTAGTCAGTCCTTTGTGATAGTTATGAATTAGTGACATTCACGATCACTAAAAGATGGCTACAATATGCTTGTCAACTGTCATGTGTTGTCAATTATTCACTTCCCCATGCTCAGCCTGGCTGCTGGTGTTGTAAACTATAATGTTTTTCAGACAGGGAGGAGAGAGTGGGGAATTTATTGCAGCAAAGGGTCGAGGTCAGTTTTGAACCCATGGCTGCTGCGATGAGGACTATGGGCTCCATATATGTTGTGTCATAACAACTAGGCTATCGGCGCTCTATTGGTATTCATTTTACATGTTTGCTTTTTGTTCAACAACTTTAAACTGCCTAGTGTCAGGAAGATGACTTCATGAACTGGCTAAGTTATCTGGTTAGCACCATTCATCCCATTTGGTAAAATGTACAAAAATTTGGTAAAATGTAAAGGTTTTAATAAGAAAATGTGAAAGAAGATGACTGAAGAGGCTTGAATCTGACTGTTTAAATACATTTTTCCATCTTAATCAATTGACTTTGGGCAAATGTGAAAATCCTGGAAGTTTAGTACACATTGATAATTTACAGTTATCAACTTAAAAGTCAAAAAACAGAAGAAAAAAAACGACATGCTTTACTTTGTAAGTACTAACCGTGTCTTTATCTATGGCGAAAGAAAAGAGAGATAGAGATTGGGAAAAAGGAAATTGTGTAGAAGACAAATTAAACGTGCAATTATCTCGACATCGACTCAAGCATGATTATACTGAGCACGAAACTCACCAAAATACCTGCAGTAATTTGTGTGGGTCGTTTTACTTTCACAAATCTGTCATAGTATTGCTGATTGTGATCAAAGCAAAGATATTATGCAAAATGTGATGGTCTTAATGACTAAATCAGAAAGGGAGGTTTTAATGTGTGAATAAAATCTCCTGCTTGCTAATTGAGACGCTGCAGTCTCTGGTGTCGATACACTTGCTGAGAGGAAATCTTTTTTTTTTTCTCAGACAGAAAGTAATGACTTGAAACTTGAGGAAGTACAAACTGTGTCCTGAACATAAGAGTCATCGCTCTTGTCCCCGTGAAGCAACATAGAACACCAATGCCTGCAAACAGTGGAGCAAATGTTAACGACACTTACCACACTTACCACTCTGTGCCATTTTAAACCCCACGTGTAATGTTGAAACTGGTGCAGCTTTGAAATCCATGAAAGCCGTTCCCTCTGCATGAGACTGCCTAATTAACCGTGCTGCTTTGAGTCACATCAGTTTCTCATAGCATAAGAGGCCAGACTAGATGTAACTTCTGACACTGGAAATTATGATGGTATTGGCTTCACATGTAGTTTATGTCTGTGCCACTGTCCGTCTCCGGAGCGTGCCAGAAGCGCCACTACTCTCTGCTCCGTTTCAAATACGCTGCAAGTTTATTTTCGACAGAGCTCGCTGAAGGCATGCGTAAAGCTGGACAGAACAAAACGACCCGGACAGTTAGTCAGACAGTCCTGATTGTATTTTCCATCACTTTCTCAGTAGTGGCTTTGTCCACTACTTTTATACAGTGTGTGGTTTAAATACTTCTCAACAGGACTCAAATAATCTAGTGGGTGTAAAAGTGAGTCATGAATCAAGAAATCTGTCCACTACATCTTTTTTTAGCTAAAAGTATTAATGGTCTTTTTTTCAATACAGGATCGTCTTAACTCTCGACTTGCTTTTTCACACAGATATCCAACGAGAGCCTGTTGTGTGGTTTGCTTTCATTCACTTGGGATCATTTCCCTCCACTTCCTCTCTGGATTCATACTGGTCCTGTTCTCAGATTTCAGCTCTGCCTCTGTCTGATTTATTAGCTTCTGACCTCGCCTCGCACTGCAGACGGGAACTGCTTCCCCCGAAAAGTGTGCTTAACTCATTAAAAAATTCTGAATGTATAATTAATGCACAATTATGCAAATGTTATTACATTTTTATATCCTTTTCTGAGTAGAATTAAATACATCATATTGAAACTTAAATTATTTACAAGGCTGGAGATGTAGATTCACAGGCAGAGCGAGCGCTAGGGAGGAAAGGGAGAGGCATAAAGAGAGACAGAGAAGAGAAGAGAAGGGGGAGGAGTGGTTCAGCTCATGGTGACCCTTTGCAGATTTAAATCTCACCTCAAATTGTTTCAGACCAACTTCAAAATCAATCTGCTATGGCATGGAGTTACTAGACATCAGAACATGTCGAGTAATCCGGACAAGATAAATTGTAATGAGGATTCCATGAATATCCCAAATGCATGGAAAATTAAATTTCACACAAAATGTGAAAGTGTGACTCAGTCCATGTTGTTCATTTATGAGACTATGTTCACACTGATTGGGTCATGATGGTTTGAGTTAGGCCATATCCATCGATTTAGCATGGGTCCCTCTAAACCCAACCCAGCTGTCAATCACACTGAGCATATTGTGGTTTTGTAAAGATGGATATCATGTCTTTTGGCTACTTTTGAGAAGTGCAAGGTCTATTAACAGAACCAGACAGATAAAAGGACCCAAAAATGCAGGCTCACACAAAGCAGGATACAATTAAAGGGCAGAGTTTATTGATCAATCCAGACAGGTGCACACGGTAATCCAAAACTACCAAAGCAAACAAATCCAAGAGGGGCATGCAAAAAGCAAGAGTCAAAAAGGCAGGCAATGGTCAAACACTAGAAAACTCACAAGAAGATACTGCTGGAACAAGGCGACACTAGGGAACACAGAATGAACTGGCAACATGAGGGTGGACTCACAGGGTTTAAATACACAGACAATCAGGGCCTAACGAGATACAGGTGAGAACAATCAGGACGGGGAAGCACAAGGGGGGAAAACGCGAGGAGCAGGATCTGAAAGACAGAGACAAGGCTGAGTACAAAATCAAACAGCACAAAGCATCACACTTGTCTTCAGGCACATTAAAAAGCTCATGTTGGACATTTTGTCTTTAAAGCCTATGAATGCAATGTGTCTTCTCCCCTAGCCCCACCAGCCCTGGAAGTATCTACCACCCATCACCATGACAACAATGCAGCCAGAGGGTGTAACATGATCCACCAGATCCAATTAGGAGTATGGGATAGGATTAGATTTGAATAGATGTGATTGCATTAAGGATAGATTAGGTTTATTGCGTTATTAGCTTTAGAAGGGCAGGATGACTGAGCTCCAGACAACTGGTGGGGTGGTGCCCTGCTCGCTTATCTGATCTGTTGAAAGCAGAGAAAAGAAGGAAGTAGTCAGATCGTTTCTTTAATCATGACAATCAAACAGCACTGGGAAGAAAACTTCAACTGCCAACATTGGCTCATGCTAATTTGATTCATGTAAATCAGAGCATTACTTTCACATAATGCCTTTAACCTCAACACTTATGACCAGGGGTTCAAATGTAGTGTTACACCACATGTCAGTGATAACATAAAAAATAAACTTGTCTTAGGCCCTGTGTCCACCTAGCGCTTTATTCTGATTTTTTATTCAATTGTTTTCAATGAGTAGAGAGCGTTTGCAGCAGCAGGGAGCTGCCCAGACACAAAGCCCAGCACCCAGCATCCTTTTTCTGAGCGCTCCTCCTTTTTTGTGCGGACGCTAGGAGCACTTTAAGTTAAAATCTTTTACATTTTCAGAAATGTTGATGTCACCGGCGCTCTTTTCATACTCTAAGATATTCCCTATATTTTTGCCTCCTACAAATCGTGTCTTTTACCCACATCCTCTTTGCTCCGTGTCGGATCGGGAAAAAAACGGTCTCAGATATAAACATTTAGCAATAAGCAACGGAGCAGTGTCGGTCATACAGCAGTTGTCGTCAACAAAATGTTGTCATAGAGACAAGAAGGACATGCAGCGCTTCTATTCTCAGTGCACAAATGCTTCATGCAAGCACTCGAGTGCACAGCCAGCCCTGAAAAAAACGCTAGTCGGACATGGTGCCTTACCTCAGTTTAATGGATTTAGTTGCCAATACCTTCACAATAAAAATGTCTTTACCCCTTTATATTTCTTGCTGACCTTTAGAGTGTTGAATATGATGTGTTGATTGCTTAAACAGCAGGAAGTGCTTGCCACAAGGCCTGGACCAAGTGAGAACATACAACAGCAAGATCTCCGGGGCAGAGCTCTGGAAGGCAAAAGCTCTTCGCTTAAAGTTCTTGGTCCAGTCTATGAATGATGTCCTTCCAAGCCCCACCAACCTGTAAAGCTGGGGCTTGGTTGACTCAACCACCTGCCAGCTCTGCCAGCAGAAGGGCACGCTGGAGCATATCCTAAGCAGCTGCCCGAAGAGCTTGGGGGATGGGAGGTACCGGTGGCACCACGACCAGGTTCTTCGGGCTTTTTCTTCGGACACCATCTGCACCTGGGATAAGCCACAGCAAGCAGCTACACCCATCGAAGCACACCATAAACTTTGTCCAAGCAGAAGAAACGCCACGGCTGCAATCCAAGTCCCAGGGTGGACTGCTCACATTGGCAAGAGACTGGCAGCTCTTGGTCTAACTAGGGAGACAGCTGAAGTTACAGTACATCATAGCATAGGCAAAGCAAGTGGTCTTAATCAAGCTGCATTCCAAGTCCTCCACCCTGGTGGTGAGCAGATTTGCCTTCTTTTTAATTTTTTTTTATTATTTTTTTTATTGGTACTGCAACCACTGCATTTTTAAATGTCAGATGGAACGTTACTAATTGCTTTCATTGAGCCACCCACGTTGGTTTGAAAGTCTTGAGATTAAAGCCTTTATTATGTTCATATTCGATCCCCTGCAAAATCTCCATCTATAGTCAGACCCTGAAACGTTTTCTTTGTTGAAGAGCTCTTCAGGTGTCTTAGGTTTGACATTACTCCTTGACATTACTCCTGGGGCAGCAGTAGCTCAGTCTGTAGGGAATTTGGTTAAGAACCGGAGGGTCGCCCGTTCAACTCCCAGTGCAGACCAAGTTTGGAAATTGGTCTGGTAGCTGGAGAGATGCCAGTTCACTTCCTGAGCACTGCTGAGATCTTCTGAGCAAGGTACCAAACCGATTAATTAATCATGACCATGGAGGCAGTTGTGCAAACGGATTTAAATCAACTGAGACTCTCAATCATGCATGTTGGGGTGCCGGTGGACTAGTGGTTGGTGTGCACGCCCGATGTGCGCAGGCTGTGTTCCTATGTGTCGGTGGCCCGGGTTCGAGTTTAGCCTGAGGCTCCTTTCCTGCATGTTGTTCCCCACTCTCTCTGTCCGTGATTTCCAACTCTGTCAACAGTCCTATCTCTATAAAAGCCCAAAAACAAATATTTAAAATAATGATCAGTGTTACCAGACGGAAAATACAGCAATATCGTACTGCGGCTTTAAAATGATCGTATTTTACTTAAAACTATCGTACATATAAAAAATAATCGAGACGGGTCCTAAATACCAAACTAAATGGCAAAACTATGCCCTGCACACCACATCAATGTAAATAAACGAACAAACAAACCATTAAAGCGTAAATTGTTTACTGTGTAGCCGAGCTAGTGGCATCTGAAGTTGTTGTGACGTGCATTTTCCTTCAGTCTGTCTGGCATAACAAACCACAGGCGTGAGCAGGGCATCAGGTGATGACCTGATTGGCAGTTAGAGCCTGGCAGCACAGCGGCAGGCGTGCCGGTTACTGTAGCTGCTGAAGGGTGCGTATGTGATGGCTGTCTTAGTCATGCTGATGTGATCGATTGCTCTCAGATCACATACAATGTTTTGTTATGGGGACATTGAAATTGCCAAATTATCGTACATTTGGCCTTTTCTACAATTATTTATTGTACATTGGCAAAATGAAGGTACAAATACGATAGTTATCATACTCCTGGCAACACTGATAATTATATATGTATACATAATGGCGCTAAAAGTAGATGAGAACGACATTGTGGCCTCCCTTGTTTCTGTTTATTGCAAATTGAGAACACCGTTGAAATGATTGAGGCTGGACCTTAAATGGTTGACTTTTGTTAATGCTCTCATCCACAGCTGTCAGGATGTATAAGGTCTGTCCTTCTGGGATGATTTAATACTTGTTGTCATCGTACAACAGCCAGAATGACGCGTGAGTTACATCTTCCATCTCTAATTAAAGGAATGCATATGATTATACACGGGTCAAACAGCTTGTGCGACTTCCTTAATTACTGAAATTTCCAACACAGCAGGAGGCTCAGAAAAAAACAGGTCTACTTCATAACCTGTTTTTCTACATGAAGGACCAGTGAAATACTAGAACACACACAGAGTCCATGTCCATTGAGGGTATAGGTTTTTCCTTATATCCTGAGTTTTCTTAAAGATGCTGAGCTTTTTTTAAAATAATTACACAATTTCCTCTTAAAAAAGTAACAGACTGTTATGAGATGAGAAGAAAATAAGAAAATTCAAGTGTTACCTTGAGTTGTACGCAGTAAAAAATAAGACTGCTAGTAGGCTACATTTAGATCAATGTGTACAATGCATAGATATGAATTATCTTTGAAAATAGATGAGTTTGCAGTAAACAAAGTTGTTGAACCACAATGATGTCATTTGGTAAGCAAAAATGGAAATAGACCTTTGTTTGTTTCCCCGCAAAACATAAAAACAGAGGAGCTTTAACAGTAATTTAAGTCTCATTATCCTCATTATACTTCAGCCCTACCTTATTTGAAGACTCTGTTATGAATCATGTTTGTAACAGTAGGGTAGCTGCCATTTTGGAAGTTGTCTGTGACCTAAATATTTTATTGTCTGGCCATGAGCACTTTGCAGCATCAACAGAGAGCTCAATCCAAACAATAGAACACCACAGGTATAAACTATGGCTCCAAAGATTCACACAAAGAATAAAACAATGCTTAAGCACATACATACATACACATACTGTACATTATAACATATTTTCTTCCTTTCATTCTTGCATATTTCCTTCCATTTCCACCTCACCCTCTCAGGGAATCATGCCCCTGCTATGAGTCACCATTGAAATCCATTGGAGCAGTGTATAAGGTATAAGGCTGTCCCTCGTGATCAGAGGAGGGGGTTGGGGGGGCTAATATCTCTCTCTATTGATCAGGAGACAGTCAGCATGAACAAATGGCACTATTAGAGGAACAAGGGTCCCCAACACCGCAAAAATAACAGACTGCACATCAATTCAGCCAGTCAATCAACTTGACACTCGACAAGTCAACCTCCCTTCAGTTCCCATGTCTACGGGTCCTGCTTTATGCCCATGTCACAAGGCAACAGCACGGTCCTTTTATGCAGCTATAATGGTTATATAAGGGAGCAGGGGCTGTGCTGAGGTACAGTAATGGGAGGTTTTGCAGTTGCGCCAAAAAAATGAAACTGTGGTGTAGCAGAGAATCACCTGTGCAAAAAAACAACAAGCTAAAAGCAACTAACAAGCTGTTTTGATTAGGATTAGTTGATTTTGTATTTTTAATAAGGATATTTCAGAACAGTCATTTTCCTTGTCTTTTAGGTAGACTTCTGTATTTTACATCCTGGGCCATACCTTTACCATCATTTTCTCTGCGTTTCCCAAATCTGAGAATACATTGGCTATTATCAGACAATATTATTGGAGGGATGGGCAACTTTTTGTGACTTCTGGTGTAGCCAGCAGTTAGGGATAAATAACTAAACAATCTTAAAAAAGAAAAATATTTTCAGAGAAATGTTGCCAACATTTTTCATTAAAAGATTGATATAATTTGATTGATCCATCATCTTTACCGCTTTCACCGTTCGGGGTCGATCCCAGTTGTCATTGAGTGAGAAGCAGGGTACATCCTGGACCGGTCGCCAGTAAATCACTGGGCTGACATATGGAGAGAAAAAACAGCCACACTCACACTTACGGGTAATTTGGAGTCACCAATTCACCTAATGAGCATGTCTTTGGACTGTGAAAGGGAAGCCGTCGTACCCGGCGAGAACAGGGAGAACATGCAAACTCCACACAGACAGGCTCCTGTCCGACAGGGATTAAAACCAAGAACCTTCTCGTTGAGAGGCAACAGTGCCAACCACCAGCAGCACCGTCCAGCCTTAATATAATTCATGAAAATGCCCAGCAACCTTTAGTCTCTTAACTTATATATTACATCTCATCCTTATTATATCAACTGTCTCTGGAAAATAGCTTGAAATCTGGTGTGTTCTGCATGAGGACTGTACATTCACACTGTTCATTCTTCTCCAACATTTACCAGTTTATGTGTTGGTATATGCTCATGAATTCATTGGTTTATACATCTGGATTCTGGAACATTTGTCAAGGTCCATTTCTGAATTTCTAGTGCCTTAACATGCAAGAATGCCCGGCTTTAAAATTGACATTATGTGAAGAATGACAATAGCTGGATTAAAGGCAGGAACGTCCTTGGTTATTTATTCTTAAAGTTGAAGTGAAGATGAATAGAAGAGAAGAAGTGGGGAAAGGGAAAGTGTCAGAGGAAGAAAGAGTAAAGGGTTAAGTGAAGCAGTCATCATCACTGACAACACGGTGAATCCCTCAGTCTCACCTGCTCCTTGTTTACCTGTCTCTATCCTGAGTACAAATGTCTTCCTGTCACGGTTTCAGTGTTTATCAGATGTGGATTACTGTCTGCCTGACCACAAATCCTAACAACAACATATCTATCCTGCCCAAGCACTGCTGCTGCTGCTGCTGCTGTTCCAACCGCCAGCTCCACTTGTGTACTGAAGCTCCACCTTTCACCTCACAGCCTTACAGCGGCCATGATAGAGCTTGCAGGCGCCCATTAAGAATTGGAGGCTGTAATAGTCTAATGTCCACATGAGCACACACACGCTTGCACACACACACATACAACCATTTACAGGCCCCAACGAGCCACTAAATGGCTCTGATGGATAGATGTGGGAGAGCCGCCTCATTTTCTCTCCCGGACCATAAAGGGCTGCTCGGCCATTTTCAGCAGCCCACTGGTCAAACAGCCATCTATCTCACCTTAACACAACTATAAATCTGACTGCTACTTTTGCTGCTCTCTCTCCCATACTCCCTCTGTCACTCCAACCAACTCCTATTCGCTCCGAGCTGCTCTCTCTCCTTTTCTTTCTTTATACTAGTCTAATGTTGGTTTGACTTTGAGATATTACGTGATGTTAGGACAATTCTGGAGATTAAAGAAATCTATTTGGTTAGATAACATGTCTAACAATAAGAGGATAAGAATGAATTATTATAATCTTATTTTCATAGGTATGGCCAATATTCTTGTCTGTCATTATGGAATTGATCTCCAGTAAGGATCTTAGACCTGTGAACACAGCAACATCACCAACAAGTTAAGACTGGTGAAAATAAAAGGGCAACCTCTGGTGTTAAAAATGCATACAAGGGCGCACTAGGCAATCCGTACCGTGCCCAAGCCCGCTTCACCCCTAAAGTCCAGTTCGTTTGACTAGTGTGAGTGCTCGGATACATCCTGAAGCACAGTACACTTTGTTGGATGGGCACGCTTCAAAGAGGTGTGCTTCGGCACGGTAAAGTTCATGCACAACCACGCGCTTACACAAGGTTGACAGCCTTCATTATGGAGAAATCCCAGAGTGTTCTGACTGTATCTAAAGTAGCTCTCATGTACTCTGTGTTGTTCTCTGATGTGCGGACACGGACCCAACAGCGCGTCCCTTTTTTTCTCTCTCTCTCTCTCTCTCTCGAGTCCGCCTGTCTTGTAAACTAAGCACGCATCATAATTACGTAAAGCCATACAAGTGTTGTATTATGACCTTATGTACAAGAGGTAACCGTGCTCAGCCCCGATTAGTCATGGAGCGGTGGTAGTGCAGGCCAGTGGGGGAATGGGGAGGGGGGGCAATCGGGCTTAAGCACAGCAATAATATTAATAACTTTATTTATATAGCACCTTTCAAGAGCACCCCAAATTAAAAAATGTCAGTTTTTACAGCAGAAATTAACAGCCTGGTACAAAAGATGTTTTGGTCTGATTATTAGTTATTGTCTTCATTAGTACACACTGTTAAGTTTTTTTCTCCGATTCGAGTTATCCATAGTTAGGCGCGTGGCTGACCTGACTGATTATTAGTTGGGTGTGATGTAACGGTTTACCAAGAGGATTGAAACCCGCCTCAGCTTCAGTTTTAGCCTGTCGTCAGTTTGACTAAAAGTTAGGTTGAGACAGCATGTCCAGCAATGCGACCGCCATCAACTGGCTTCCAAAGCCCCCTGCAGTAACCAATGGGTGACATCACTCAGGCTTCATCCACTATTATATACAGTATATGGTGAAAACACACTTGTAGTTGAATCCTTTGACTTAGGCAGGCCACTGACTGCAGGAGTTTTCAAAAACATTTCACATCTACCAAATATTGGAGGAGAAATGGGTTTGAACCCTTGGACAGTATTTATGTTCTGTTCAGATTAATTGGTCATGGGAGGGGTTTTCAGACCAAATCATTGGGGACATCCCAGTTATTTAAAAAAACGTTTGATATTTAAAATCTGAATGATCTTGCCAGTACTTTTAGAGCAGTTCCACCATTGTCAATGTGAGAGAAGTGTATAGAAAGAAAGGCAGCTGACAGTGTCACCAAGGAACAACAGTCTACCCTGAGGGAACTCTCACCTCTACTGTAATTCTTGCTTAAGAGTAGATAACCTGTGTTGCCCACTTCAGCCCAACCATTTCTCATCCAGGCTCATTTAGCCTTTGCCTTTTTTACTCATCATGAAGCAGAACTATATCAGGATGTGGCCTTGTACTTCCTGTATTATCATAGGGGATTGCAGGTGGTATGTTGCAACCTCAAGCGCATACAAAACGCTTCCTTACATCCTTTAGTTACTGAGGCACCATCATTTTTCCAACCTTGTATTGTGTGCATGTTTGTACAGTGGCCAGGAGGTGTCAGATAATAGCGTATCCAAAACTATTTGCAAAAGGAAGAACACAACTGCATTTACAAGGCCAGACACAAACACTTCAACTCAAATGCAAAAAGCCACTCGAGTTGTGGCTTCTTGCATTTTTTGTTATGTTTTTCTTTGGGTACAAACAGAATCAAGATGTGATGTGGCTGTGTGAGAACCAACTTTTATAGTGAAGAACACAGTCACCAGTAATAGAACCCAAACTGAGCAGTATGTGGACAGAGAGGCAGGGGAGGAAATGACCAGTCAGATTAATAGGCATGCGGTGCGTATGGATGAATGGATACGGCACTTTATGATGAAAGAAGGAATACAAAGATGGATGCCTTTCAGCAGCCAACCTTTTTCCATGCCACATATTTCACATTGCGTTACCAAAGAGGTGGAAACTGCTGCAGTGAAAATCAAAAGTGAAAGCAGAAAAATATGTTTTACTGCCTTGTTAACTTATATGAACCATGCCTCATAATCAATCTCCATTTCCTCTAATACACATGGCTAACCCTAACCCTAAGTTTTTATGAGTGAACTGTCAAATAATAAATTGTTAAGTAAACAACTACTTTATTAATATCTATTAAGAACAAAGATATGTTCATAGATTAAAACTGCTACATTCTTGCTTCAGCTTGAAAGCCTTTCTGCACAGTTTAGAGCTGAACTTGTACTGTAGGTACTTAGTTCTAACTGTGCAGTTGTGGAGGGGAACTTTGTGTCCAGCATTTACAGGGAGAATGATTACAGCCTTTTGAAAACACACTTATGGGATAAAGTGCACAATGGCGTTAAAGTTTTAAAATTGACCTTTTTCTAGCTTTCACACACGGTTACTTCACATTGTTACAGACTACATCTCAACTGTCAATCATGGAAGTCATTCATTCATTCATTTGCTATTTGAGACAAAAAATACTGCATGCAAGAACACTACAATGCAAGTTAGCATGATAGTATGTTGTATGATAATTCATATTTAATTTACATTATGTGCAGTAATCTGATGGTGCTCTCACACTTGCAGAAAACTGCTGAAAAACTCCTGATATTTGCCAGAGGAGCTGTATGTGTGAACACAAACAGCCACATTTTTCGCTCTGACTTCAACTGGAGTTTCTCCTGCCAGCCCCCTAGTATTTTTTCCGCAGCAAGTCCGAGTGGGCTGATGTTAGAACGCAGCAGGATATTCTCCGGAGAATTCACCTCGAGCCAATAGGAGGGGGGAGTGACGTTTGTATACTGTGACTGCTGCATGGTGCTTAGAGTGTCTGCATGAGACCGCTACGATCTCTGTGCACGTAATTAAACCACTGCATTATGTTTTCTGTTCCTCATTATGTTCTATTCCACTCTTTTGTTGATAGTGTGATTCTGTTGAACTACAGATAGCATTGATATAAAGGCAAACATTCTCATTATAGCATCGTACAGCGGACTCTGTTGCTTAGTCTGCTACTTCCGCGTCTTTTTTGTGTGTCACGTCTTAGCTCGGGAAACCCCAGCACCACCTACCTTCTGACAGGGATAGTCTCCCACTGTGAGGTGCATAAGTGAACAACCAGGTCAGCAGAATATCCACAGACTCCTGAAAATATAATTACAGGAGTGTATATGTGAAAAAGAGAGTTTGAGAGTGGTATAATTTTACACTGGACTCTTAAACACAGAAAGGGGACTTGGCCAATCGTTTTGTTTGGCTATCCAAAAAACTCCCCCTTAACACTACACCCCTCTCATGTCAATACTTGTCTTCATCATCCCTGGAGTCAAAAACCTGGTTTTCAGTCAGCCCCTGTCCAGCCTTGTTTCCTGAGAGACTGCTGGGAGTGGTTTTGCACACAAGCTTTTTACCTATAAACTCCAAGAAAGTTCTAACGCCAAATACAATAATAGCTTCTGATTTGGTGACGATGCAACTCTGAATTATAAAAACTCAAGTGGCAATACAATAGAAATTTCCCAAATGCATTGAAACAAACATATTTTTAATGTACATTATGAACTAAAAAAGAAAGGTTGAGGTTGGCCGATGTGGTTTGAAATAACATTGACAGGGCGAAGTAACAATGCATCATTTCTTTTTACATTTTCTATGTTTACATTGACCACTAATGATCACAGTATAAACCTGATTAGAATAAAAATCCCTTGTGTTAAAAACTCAATTGGAATAGACTGGTCCAATCCAGCCTATTGGAAATACATTTTTATTCTGATTGAGAGGGATGGGATCCATGTGAACAATTGATCCAATCGTTTCTTCCTGGTTGGGGTAAACATATTCTCCTGGAGAACTATTTACTGCTGAGCTTGTAGCTTAATTAAGGACAACAGAAGAAAATGTGTTTGCTTTACAGTATGTAGGTCAAATTTTGAAAAAAATCACTGGCGCAAAAGTGAGGGGTTGAGCAGGGGAGCAGTATCTAGGGGTCCCAGCAACAGCAGTGTTTGTTTGCAACACAGATGGATGTGTAAGCAGAGCCAGCTTCTGGTGTGCATATCCAAAACTTGAGACAAAACTAGGTGTAGGGTACGAACGTAAAAAAAAAAAAAAATAAAACGGGTGCTGGATCGAAAATCAAACTAAAGTTAAGAATTAAAAAAGGATCTGCACACTGTATTAAAAGCTCCCAGCAACTGTAATTTCAAAAGTAATGTTTTGATCTCAAAGATCTTCTTCAGACATTGTCAAGTCAACATCACAAAGCAAGTGAAGCAATTTACAAACACATTCATGACACAGGTGATTGTGATCTACATGATTGATAGTCAACCTGCTCTCAAGTCGGACCAATCAGAGGCAGAGCAGGACAACACTGTCTGATACACCCGTATGGGGGACAAAACATGCCTCCATAGAAAGAGGAAAAAGACAATTAGAAAAGATTAAAGCTTGTCCAAGAATAATACTGGAGGACTAAACACACAGTGGGGCATCAGATCTCAGAAGAAAAACTTTATTGATACACACCCATTGACAGATAAACATACTTCATGTACCACTAGAGCTTATCACTGGCATTTATCATTGAAAGAACAGCTTCTTCTTTGCCTCTTGTGGCAGATTGGAATGGCAGGACAACTCTGCGCATGTCCAAATGGTTTTGACAGCAAACTTGGGATCCTTAATCAAAATTGTTTTAATTTCACATTTACAGGTAGACTTAGCTAATGACAAAGAGTCTGCTTATAAAGTAATCAAGGCATGAGGTAGGGCTTTGCTCAAAAAATCGATATGGCAATATATCGTCATGTGCTTCTTGCCAATACATGTATCGATGCAGATGTTACAGAATCGATGTGGCTGCAAAGCTTTGATGACAGTTTTGAAAGACAGTTGACCTAAGGTGCAGTTCACTATAAAGCCATAGCTCTGGGATTAAAATATTTTAATGTATTTCTAGGATCTCTGAGGAGCTGAATTGAAGTGTTTTAAGTTGTGGGATCCTTAATATGCCTCTGCTGTTATTCTCAACAATAAAGAACAGCTGTTGTAGTGAATTCTGTGTAGGACATGGTCATTATCCAAAATCAATGTATATCATGTTCTGTATCGTATCGTGGCCTCTGTATCGTGATATGTATCGTATCGTGGGGTTGTGGGAAATGTCCAGCCCTAGCATGAGGACAGGTTACATACTTTCAGATTTAAAATATACAATTCAGTGTTTTCTTCTTAGCAAATAATTCATAATGGTTGTTCAGTTTTTGTCTGCATTGGAGACACTGCTACAACATCGAACTAATGGCAATAATAGCATAACCTTTCTACTCATGACGATGTTTCATGACGTCATGGATGGAGATAATGATATCACATGACGCTTTCAAAACCAGTGAGGAAAATGATTGTTAATGATTGTCATCTCTAGTGATGATGACCTCTATGCATTGTGACAGTTGCAATACATATGATATGTTAAGTCGTAGTGAAAACAACAATAGTTGTAGAAACCTTTCAAATCATACAACTGACATTTAAAAGTGAGTTTATCTCGGTTTATTTCATTCATTCATTTACAGATGGGGATTTATTTGAATACCTCAACCAACCTCACTTAACAATACCCGACGTTATGGTTAAGTGAAACAACCACATTCAGTCGTATCATCAATAAAACATGTCAAATAAATAGTTTACGTGACTGCTACATTGTGTCAATTAATTTCAAGTGAAGCTAAGCATGGCTATTTTCATCAAGGCAAGTTCACTTACAATAATATAGTTTATTATCTCCAGGAGAGTAACTGTAAATTGTTTTGCTCGTCAGTTTCCATCCTTTGACAGTTCTATTTAGCTTAATTTGTGTATGATTTACCAGTCCTGATGATTCTATAATTAAATTGTCAAAGTGAGTGAAGAGATGTGCGCTAATATGGGAGATAAAAAATGCATATTGGCATATTTACCATGCAACGTGTCTGAAACATCCAGAGTGTACGTTTAACCTTCTCGTCACACTGACACAACGTCAAAACAACATAGCAGAGTTTTACTTGTACGTTTAAATTGAAAAGTAAAATACAACACAGCTCTATTTAAACCATTTGTTTCTAGCTTGTTTTGACAAGGGCATGATGGAGGGAAGTTCAGTAATCTTACCAGCATGCAGACTTTTCTTTCAGAACTTTGGATTTGTATTGAGCCATTAACCATCATGTATAATGCTATCTCTGTTTAGTGTGTAACTTTTGTCCATTTCTTATAAATAATGCATGATTGCTGCATGGTTAAATTTGGTGAATTAAAACCATTTGAATGAGTTTCATCACAACCTTTTTTTTGCCTAATGGCCTGCCACACCACATGTTTGCAAAGATTTCTCTTAAAACCTTTTCATCAAGGTGACATGAGATCTACCCTGCTCACTAACTGTACATTAGTTTAGTTCATTTTTCCCCATCTCTTTGTTTTTCCACACTGATTTGTGTGTTTATTTCCTCTATTTAAAAAAGCCCTATTAGAAAGTCATTTCATTTAGTCTACTGCTAAACCCTACAGCATACCAGGATTCTGGGTGATCTGTAACACAAGAGGATCTAGTGTGACTTATTAATTACAGAAGGGCTTTGATCTTGCTCTCTAAATGTAGGCCCATTTCCCTGAAGGTTAGATGACAGTTTTGTCACATTAAACAATAACTGCCAATTTCCACATACTCCCATCAGCGGCGTTCACTACGCCGCCATTCACTGCCACTCTAGTCAATGATTGTGTTTCCACAGCGAGCTCCGAGGTCTGGCATAATGCCACTACGCTCTGCTCTATTTTAAATACGCTGCAAGCCTATTTTCGTTGGAGCACGCTGCAAGCACGCGTCAAGCTGGACAGAATAGATCGAGCCGGATATAAAGTCGGACAAGGAAACGCAGAGAAGGTCTGGTCAGTTTCAAAATACAACAAATTCACGGACTCACAATTGTATTTTCCATCACTTTATCAACATTACGTCAAAACAGGAACCAAACGAACAACAAAACAACCTCAGAAAGTTTGCACATTTTTTCTTTTTCCCGCATGATCTTATAGATCTGTGATGTGTGTACAGCAGAAACTGACACTGGGGCAGGGAATGCGCCGTCCAATGGTGCAAAACTGTGACGCTGATGGAACGCAGTGAGCACGGACTATGTGGAAGTTGGCAGTAAGGAGATCTCCTTGTCACCCTAATTCAACTATTTCAGTTGCTGATGGTAAGCTGATAACCTTTTCTTCTTTTTTGAGTCAGGTTCTGACTGCTGGTGGCTTGCACACTAAAAATCTTCTCAAATGTCACACCTCAGTCTCATTCTTCCTCCCGCCCCATTTATAGATGTTATATCAGCCCTGTTCCTATTCTGCCTTCTCACTAGCTTAGCTACTCAACACCAACTGCAATAAAGCAACTGGGCCTGATGGCGTGTCAGGACAAGTGCTGAAGACCTGTGCTGACCAGCTCACTACAGTATTCACACACATCTTCAACCTGTCGGTGATTATGAAGTGCTTTGAGAGACTGGTACTGCCCCATATTAAAGCAAGCGTCCCTCCTGACCTCGACCAACACCAGTTTGCATACAGGACCAACAGATCCAGAGACGACGCCATCTGCATCGCACTGCACGCAGCCCTTACACACCCGGAAAATACCAACAGCTAAGTCAGGATGCTGTTTGTGGATTACAGCTCTGCATTCAACTCCATCAACCCAATAAAACTGGTCAACAAACTGCAAACGCTGAGCCTGGGAGCCCTTTTCTGCCATTGGATTAAGGACTTTCTCACCAACAGACCCCAGCATGTCAGGATTGGCCATCACTCCTCCTCCACCATCACTCTCAGCACCGGTGTCCCCCAAGGCTGGGTTCTCAGTCCAGTACTCTCTTCTCACACGACTGCACCTCCTCCCACAACTCCAACAACCTCGTCAAATTCGCAGACGACACAACCACAGTGGGACTCATAACCAACAATAATGAAACTGCCTATAGGGAGGAGGTCCATACACTGACCACCTGGTGCAAGGGCAACAACCTCCTCCTGAACACCAAGAAAACAAAAGAAATCATAATCGACTTCAGGAAAAACCAAAAAAAACACACTACGATGGTCTGTGCATCAACGGGGAGGCGGTGGAGAGGGTCTCGAGTTTTAAATTCCTGGGTGTGCACATCGCTGAGGACCTGACCTGGAGCCTGAACACCTCCCACATCATCAAGAGAGCCCAGCAGAGACTGTTCTTCCTGAGGACACTGAGACGCAACAGGCTTCCCCAGAAACTGCTGATCAGCTACTACCGCTGCACAATAGAGAGTATTTTAACTTATTGTTGTACTGTGTGGTACTCCAGCTGCACTGCTGCAGACAAAAAAGATCTGGAGCGGGTTGTCAAGACGGCTGAGAGGATTGTCGGCTCCCCTCTCCCAAACCTGAAGGAGTCTCCTCACACGGGCCACAAACATCCTGCAGGACCCCTCACACCCCGGTAACCCCCTTTTCACCACCCTCCCCTCAGGTAGACTGAGAACCCCCAACACACGCACAAACAGGCTGCGGAACAGCTTTTTCCCCAGAGCAGTGGACATGCTACATCACACACACACACACACACACACACACACACACACACACACACACACACACACACAACTGTTGTGTTTTATCCTCACAGCAACTTATATTTTTTATTTGTACAGTATTTATTAGATTCTTTTGCATTCTGTGTTAGTAGCTTTCATACAGAACATTGTGGCAGAATAAGGACCTAACATTCCCAGACCTGAAGAGGTTCTGTAAAAGGGGCTACCGTTTGGCCCCACAGTCAGCAGCTGCACTCACATCGGCAACCTCATTATTAAAGTCATTGCTCAGTCAAAGACACAAACACTGAGAACCATGACTTACACCTTCAAATTCTTGTGCAAATCATAGAGAATGACCCTCCGTATAGCTGCAGAACACAGATGCACAGCTCTTAGCTGACTTGGCTGAAGGCTCACATGGAAATGGTATTGGGTCTCTATAAATGACACAACAAAGATTATGGTATATACCTACATTTTTGGTAGATTATCTGTTATAAATTGGCACTATACAAACAAAGGTTGAAGATTGATTGACCTGCCTTTACAGGTAGTAAGATGATGGGTTTTTTATGTATATTAAATTATAAAAACTCAGTCAGAACTTCCTGTAAAGGTTTGTCTTGGTCTTGACTCTACTTTGTGCTCCTCTGATCCACAAACACAGAGCCGTTGGTGTTTTATGATTACATCAGTGATGGCATTCATGGTCATCTTACTTCCAGTTTGGTTTCTGCACAGTTTCTTAACATCCTTTTAGTCAGGGATACTTCTCCGTCTTACTACAACTCTAATTATGTTGTCTGGCACTCTATGGGACACTAAGTCTGCATGCAGGCCTCCAGCTAACATGCTTTCACAGGGTTTTGGTTATGCATGACTACAGCCTCTGGGAGTCCTCCCCATCTCACACTCTCCCATCCAGGAAAAAGAAATCCTTTCCCAGAATAAGACGGCCAAGCTGGGCTCTGACCCCGCTGGCTGGTAATCAACACGGTGTGGAAGGGAAGACACCAAGAGACGCCGTGACACCAGACATGACACAGTGGCACACTGAAAGCGGAACAAGGCCTCCCTCCGTCTGATGGGTGGATGTTCATGGCTGGTTCTATGTGATGCTCCAAACTCAAAACAGTCAGCTGCACGAGATCTCTGTTAAATCTAACCACTGCAGTCAGACTTACATGTGCACATTATTAATTTTTTATATCAATATCAAATTTGGTATGCATGATTTTGTTTCTGTAATTATCAAAGCTTTGTTTGCACAAAATGGTGATTCCAATGACAATTGGAATTGAAAAAAAAAGTTTTTCTTCAGTTATCAAGATCAATTAAAGTGTATTCATTCTTGACTTCTGAAACAATATTCTGACAAGATTTCATGATTTTTTCAGTCCTGCAGTGATGGTAGCTGAACTGTTTGCCAAATATTTTTTTAAGATAACTTGATTTCGGGTTCCAGTTGAAAATGCTCTTGAGTAGCTGTGCTGGGATCAGCATCAGAGCAGCAACAGGGTTGTAAAGAAGACAGCAAAACCACTCTCAGCAGTCTCCCACAAAACAAGGCTGGACTGGGGCTGACTGAGGCTTGTTTGGATAACTTGGAATACAGTATTGAGAGAATTTACTGTAGCTTCAACCAGGTTTTTGACTCCGGGGATGATGAAGACAAGTAGTGTTTAGACAGAGCCATGAGAGGGGTGTAGTGTTAAGGAAGAGTGTTTTGGGGGGCAAACAAAACGATTGACCAAATCCTGTTTCTCTGTTAAAAAGAAATGTTTACCAAAGAAAAGTGACTGGTTGTAATGGGACTTTAAGAGGTAGATTTTGCTTCAGGAAGATATAGGTCTACAGACACATAGAGATGTCTTCTATCCATAATTTGTATTTCATTAAATGAATGTGAGATGTGCTCCACCAATTGGAGCATGCTGATCTGTGATTGGATTGTTTAATGCACAAAGTGTCTCAATTTCCGAAAG
The DNA here is from genome assembly GCA_020745685.1 of Tautogolabrus adspersus. Lineage (NCBI taxonomy): Eukaryota > Metazoa > Chordata > Actinopteri > Labriformes > Labridae > Tautogolabrus > Tautogolabrus adspersus. The sequence continues at coordinate 20,991,565 of CM036551.1, read as the reverse complement.
AAAGCAATTCAAAGCTCCTCTTCACCTCTCTGTTAAAACTAAAAATGCCTCCCAATTTATTTCATTTTGGCGTGGAAGTTTCACGTCATAAAAACTGTTTATTTAAACATACATTATACTTTTATTTATGACCTATAGAGTTTGTATGCATGCATTGGTTTTCTCCAGCTTCCTCCCATTGTCTAAAGACATACTCCTCAGGTTAACTTGTGTCTCTAAACTGCCCGAACAGAGCGTGGATGTTTGTTTGTCTCTTTAGGTTAGCACTGTGATTGACTGGAAACCTGTCTACGGTGCACCCTGCCTCTTGTCCAATGACAGCTGGGATTAGCTACAGCCCCTCCCGAAACCACAGACTACATAAGCAATAAAGATGGATGGAAGGATGAATGGACATCAAGATTTTTCACATTGATGGATTCTTGATAATTGAATGCTGTGACCTTACTGTATTTACCACTGTAAAAATACACTTAAGAAGCCATTTGATCAACCTTTTTACTACCCTCAAAATAAATATCTATGTAGGAAGTAGATGCTCCTGTTACAAGCTTGGAATATCATGTTTTTGATTGATTAATACTTGATGAGCTATTTTTGATCCATCTATCCATCTATCCATCCATTTTTCCATCCCTTTATCCATCCATCCATTTATCCATCCATCCATTTATCCATCCATCCATTTATCCATCCATCCATCCCTTTATCCATCCATCATCCATCCATCAATCCATCCTTTAATCCATCCATTTATCCCTCCATCTATCCATCCTTTAATCCATTTATCCATCCATCCATCCCTTTATCCATCCATCCATCCATCCCTTTATCCATCCATCATCCATCCATCCATCCATCCATCCATCCATCTATCCATCCTTTAATCCATCCATTTATCCCTCAATCTATCCATCTATCCATCCTTTAATCCATTTATCCATCCATCCATCCCTTTATCCATCCAACCATTTATCCATCCATTTATCCATCCATCCATCCATTTATCCATCCATCCATCTATCCCTTTATCCATCCATCCATTTATCCATCCTTTAATCCATCTATCCATCCATTTATCCATCCATCCATCCATCCATCTATCCCTTTATCCATCCATCCATTTATCCATCCATCCATCCCTTTATCCATCCCTTTATCCATCCATCCTTTAATCCATCCCTCCATCTATCCATCCATCCATCCATTTATCCATCCTTTAATCCATCTATCCATCCCTTTATCCATCCATCCTTTAATCCATCCATCCATCCATCCTTTAATCCATCTATCCATCCATCCATCCATTTATCCTTCCATCCATCCATCCTTTAATCCATTTATCCATCCATCCATCCATCCTTTAATCCATCCCTCCATCTATCCATCCTTTAATCCATTTATCCATCCATCCATCCATCCATCCATCCTTTAATCCATCCCTCCATCCCTCCATCTATCCATCCTTTAATCCATTTATCCATCCATCCATCCAGTATTACATTATATACTTTATTAATCTACAATGCTTGTGTATGTGTATAATAAAACAAATAATACATTGAATTTATAAAGTGCCTTTAAAGGGACCCAATGATAATTTATACAGTGGAGTAACAAGAATACAGGACTAAACAAAAACATGAGCAACAAAATATGGGTATGGGTGCACATACAAAGGTACAACAAAAACAATCAACACAGTAGAAATTAATTCACATTGACAGGTTTTTAATTCACATTGACATGTTTTTAATGTTACAGTGGTATAGCACACCAAAATTCTTATTTTAAACACTGAAACATTTAAAGTCTTTATAACCGTCTCAGCAAGCAAGGAGCCACTTCTCTGTATATGTTCTCATCTGGATGACATTTAATCAAATGTCTCAGTATGTGACTGGAGTAGAAAAATTATTCACAATCTCTACACTTTTTTTTCAAACATAGTGGGTAACTGAAGGCCGTGGGTGGTAAAATTCTCTAAATCCTTGAGGTATGGCGTGATACATTTCAGCTCTTTTTCACATCACTTCAGCTATTGTTGTCTCAGAATCTCAGCCCAACTCTAAATCCTCCTCTGTGATTTTCCTCAGCAGGCATTTGCAATAAAATTTCCAATCTCTTTAATGTAAGCCTGCCTGGATATCCAAGCATCTGCTGAACGTCTGAAATGTAAAACTCAAGGCTCAGACTGAAGTTTGTCTGCAGCCGGCAGGAAGTCGCTCAGGATTTGAGCATGTCTCTTGTGTTGTTCGACAACTGTGCGGGATAAGAGGTGGCCCTGTTTGAATGAATGTCAGACCATAAGGACACAATGTAATAAAATCTAATTAACTGTTCCCTCATCTGGGCCTGATTAGTGACCAGATGCTGAGAGAAGAGTATAGTTATTGTTACAGCCAGGTGTGTGTTCAGTATGTTGGTTTGTCTATAAGATTGCCATATGTGATAATTCTGTTTACCTTAGTGAGCAAGATTCTGTCTGTGCAACAGAATTGACTGTGTGCATTTTTTTTTTAGATCTAACTTGTAAAAATGTGACTCTTAAGCCTGGCTCACACTGCAGGATAATCGGGCCGATTTGAGGTCCGATTCCTCCTCCCTGACAATCGCAGGGTCGCTCCCGACTCAAGGCTGCTCGGAACTGATTATCTGCCCAGATTATCTTGTATAGTGTGAGTGGTACAAAGTTCCAACCTTAACGTCCCCGATCTGCTAGGCGATCGTCGGGGACGCCCCGATTTATTTCAAACATGTTTGATATTAAGGATCTAAAATCTTGACGATTACGTCATAAACGCGTCTGGCAGAAGTTGCACAGGACCACAATATAATCATAATATTAAAGCCTATAAGCTCTTATTCTCTCTGCAAGACACACAAACCTACAGTCCTCGTCTCCTCAGCCACCTGCGAGTCCATATAGCCTATACGCCGGCGTTTCCTTTTTTTTTTTTTAGGTTTCGGTACACAGGACGGCACAGATTATCAGTGCAGCAATTTTCTGAAACATTGTATCCATATATCTACGTTTGTATCAACTTTCCTATATCCTACAACAACTTCCACTTCCTTCTCTTTCACCAGCCGCCGTCCCCTGGAGTCCGTTGGAGTTTTCAAATGAAACTTTATTAACAATTGTCAACGCTCCGTCCCGATTTCACTCGTACAGTGTGAGCTGACATGCCACCCGACTTTTATACAATCGGGGAAAAATCGTACAGTGTGAGTCAGGCTTTATCTGTCTCTAAACCCCTTTTCACAAAAACCCAAATTTATCCAGAACTTTTCCTGTCAGTCCCCTGTCAAATCTTCTAGACAATATTTAGGAGTGCACACATGACAAGGCTTTATGTTGCCTTCCTCTTTATATTTTGACACGAAAGGCAGTTCACAGAATGTCCGGATTAAAGTGCAAATCAAATCCACCTTAGTGTTTTTGTGGGAGGCTGTATGGGACATTATTTTTTCAACTTAGGCTTCGACTCAGATTTTTCATGAATCTAGCAATTGAGAAAGCATTTCATATGTAAAAAAAAAAAAAAAAAAAAAAAAAAAAATTCCATTTAGCAGACGCTTTTATCCAAAGCGACGTACATCAGAGAGTAAGTACAAATGTAAAATAGGGTGGTTTCACACTAGGGACCCGGTCCCAGATCCGAGTACCCTGGACCCCAAGGTCTGCTTCATTTGATCAATGTGAACACACTTGTTCCATACTCGTACCGTACTCGGGTACCGTTCAGAGTCAGCTTGAAGAGGAGATCTCGGGCACAATTCATGTGTAATTGAGTACAGTCCGCAGGAGATATGAACGCATCAGCGCTCAAACAAGGAAGTGGACCGATATATGACGTAATTCTAAATGGCTCCTGACAGTTCAAAAGCTGTTGTATCCGTGAAGCACGTGCCCGTTTCATACTCTGAGCTGCACGGTAGATGTGGAAGTAGGAAGAGGGTCGTTGTTGGCTTCTCAGAAATAACAAAAACATCCACAGTTAGCAGGATGGACTCTGTCCGCGAGTGGTGGCCATGGTTACTTCTTCTTCTTTTTGCTTCTTTGCAAACCAACTATATGCATACTGCCACCTGCTGAATCGAACTGTGTACATGCAAGCGTACTCGGGCACGGAACGATGTTGCTAATGTGAATGCAGACCAGCGGGGGAGAGGGGAGCAATCGTGCTCGGGAAAGGTATGAAACAATCGTGCCTAATCTGAAAACGCCCTTAGTGGGATTTTCTTTGTTCCTAAGTTTTGCATCATTCAAACTTTCATAAAGCTTGATCTAAAAAATTGCTATGGCAACAGGCGGAGCAGTTAGATGAAAGATGAAATAGTCTTAACAAAAGTCGTAGGCTTTGTAGTTATGGTTAATATATATATATATATTATATATATATATATATTTCCAAATAATGTTGCTACAAACCACATCTTTAATATATGTAATGACGTGTTGAATACTCCTTCAACTGCAATGTGAGTCTCTACAGATTGTTCAAAATAACCTTTCGACTATCTGTCAATTTCCGCTTAATTAGAAATTCCCACAATGATGAAAACATTATGATGAAAAAATGTGGTGCAGATTATTTCTAATTGATGGATATGCCATATGAAAGACATGAAGTCGAAGCATTGGTGTATTCCACACTCTGTTAAGGCTTCAAGGTTGAGCTTGAATGAGCTAGTACAAACACAGACACACACCTCACACACAAACACAGACACACACACCTCACACACAAACACAGACACACACACCTCACACACAAACACAGACACACACCTAACACACAAACACAGACACACACACCTCACACACAAACATACTGTGAGAGTCTGAGGAACACCATGAATCCCCAGCCTTTAAGATACAAAGGAGGAAACAAAGAGGTTTTCTTTGTTGAAGTTGTATTGAAGTCAAATCATATGGTTTGATGACAACAGAGATGATGATGATGATGATGACGATGATGATGATGATGATGTTAGTGGATGCAGCGGAGTGTACAGTAGAAGTTAGGTTTGGTGGCTGCAGTTACATTTGTCCCCAGCAGAGGGAGCTCCGGCTATATTTTCTCTGCATGAGAGGAACAGGAGTGTGTTTGAGAGAGAAAGAGCGTACCTTGTGTACTTGTGTGTCTGAACCTTAAACCAGATCTACGTGTGTGTGTGTACTTGTGTTTGTGTGTATGCGTGCACACACTCGTGTCCATAACTGTATGGAAATTTGAACATGCTGTGCTGCGTGTGTGGCTGCTTTTGTGTGTGCATGTGTGTGAGGGAGGAGTGAATACTTGGAACACGTCCAGCTCAGTAATACCTTTACTTTCAATGATTCTCTCAGCAGTTCAGAGAGGGGGAAAAAAAGAGGGATAGGTTGCTTTCTGCTTGCAGTCAGCTGGTTTCCATGACGATAATAACCATAACCAGATTTCTATCCCTGTTCAGTTTACACCATGTGTGTTCTGTTCGAGAGCATGTGTGTGTGCACGATTGCAAAATTAGCTCAAATGTGATAATGGACATTTTAATGTAATTTCATCTTCAAACTTAAGATAGGAAGGTTGGAAATGTATTAAACAGTAATATTAAAAAGAGTTTGATCAATGTGAGGATGTTTGGTATGAGAGGCAGTCCCTTTCATTATGATAAAAACACATCATATCACTGATGTACAGTTATAGAATACGGCCCTAACATTGTATAGGACCATCATTAAATAGGCTCTATCATTCAGGGGAAAAAAAATCTATGATGCTTTGCAGATTTGCAGAATATTACACTGACAATATGTAATTAAAATATGTAGCATGCTTCTAATGCAATGCATTAAAGAAAGGGATATTACAAACGTCTGCATGCAAGCTTTTAACAACATACACACTCACACAGAATCACATGATACATGTTGATTACTGATGTCATTATACATCAGAAATACCTCAGTTATGGTGAAGCAGACATGAAGGTTTTCATCTAATATTGATATAAACTAACAGTGTTTCTTGCCTGGAGTCAGTGCAGGGGAACCTACATGAATTATCATGACCTCATATATGAAAATAAGATGATACACCTCAACAGATATTTCTTGCATCAAGTCATGCTTGGTATACTGTTCATTCTTGCAATAATGAATGTTCCATGAATGATGATATGAATAAATATATCTTTTTTTTCCCCTTGTCATGCATAAAAATGTATGAGTTCATGAAAATGCATGTACCTGCACTGTAAATCTAACAGTAACCCTATCTGGAGGGATTTTAAATTACGTTTTACAACACACACACATATATTTGAGCCAAATTACTGTTTACTGAACAAAGACAGAACAAAAGTCCCATTCAATTCTGCAACTCTACAATGAACAAATACTGCAAGAAAAAAACAAACAGGAAAAAGGGAGCCACAGATAGCTGAAAGATGCAGACAATATGGTCTGTCTGTTTTGCAGCCAAGCTCAGTCTCATTCAAAGACTTTCAACATGTACAGTATATGAGAAATGATAAACATTAACACAAGCTGACAACACTGTGTAACAGATCTTTTGACTGCAGCCATGTTGGGAAATTGGACAACTGCTCAAACTAGAGACGAGCTGATGATTTCAGGCCTGCATTAAATCTCAACAGTGTTCTGAGGGACAAATCACTGTCATCAGCTATCATCAGAAATTACGGAACGTAAAGCTATGACAAAAATAATAATAATATGAAGCACACAGACTACAATGAAAATACGACTAAAAATTACAATTCTTTTTTTTTTTAAATATATTTATTTTGGGGGATTTTTGTGCTTTCATTGGAGAGAATGAGTGGATAGAGTCGGTAATCAGGGAGAGAGAGAGAGAGAGAGAGAGTAGGGAATGACATGCAGGAAAGGAGCAACAGGTCGCTGAAGGATTACAGCCTCAGTACATGGAGCGCGCGCACTAACCACCGCGCCACCAGTGCAGTAGGGTTTTGTAGTTACATCAACATAAACCCTCTTGCATTATGTGTCCGTTGGAAAAACATGTTTGACTAATGCAAAACTTGCATGTGAAAAAAGACTGCTGTCTCAGCAAAGTGATATATTTGACTGACTGGAGTGGCACCCTCGTCTTTCCCTGTGGTGGACTGAGCCTTGTGCCAAAGATAACAGTGAGTCCTCAGTGTTTGTGAACTGGGCGAAATGTGAAAGCGGTCTGTGCAGAGTCTGACACTGCTTGTATTGGATATCAAACAGCGAGATTCTTCACATCCTGGTTGATTGAAGTAGCATATGCATCTCCCCGTGCGCCTGATAAGCAAGAAGAAGAAGTAGCATCCGGATTCAGCTGTACATCAGAATGCACACTCATGTACGCACACACACGCACGCACGCACGCACACACACACACACAATGAAGAAATATCCAAGCAGCGTCAAATTTTAAAAGGAGCGTAGACACACACTCAGATACACAGGCACACACATTCACAGAGGCAGGCAGGTCTTGCAGCACATCACAGGGTCAGCGGCACACATCGGCATGGATTATCACACTGTCACACTCCGCCTCACGCCAACGGATAACAAGCTGCAGACAGTCGTCCACTGGGGGAGGAAGAGGGGGAGGAGGAGGGAGGCAGCTAAGGAGAGGAGTGGGGGAGAAGCAAAAGAGGAAAATGAAACAAACATAGCTTTATGCTCCCAGTGTGTGATTTGCAGGCAGTATTCTTTGTGTTTTCCTCTAAATTTGCCTATGAAAATTAGCATGCAGCATCATGCCTCGTAGCTTTAATGCATCTTTCATCAAGCCTCTGTATCTGCTCATTTGAGAGTGAATGGAAGTGAATACGAAGCTTATTATGGTCTGTGCTGCCTATTCTGTACAGACTCTGCTCAATGAATATTGCATGGAACATACCTTCAGTTTTTAACAGATAATGCCATGGGATGCATGTAATATTCAACACAAACTGTCAAAGGGGATAAAACACTCGTTGGCAACCTGTATGTAGCATCTCTATTGATACTCACACACAGGGGCAGACATGTGGGAATGTCTGTGCACACTCTGACTATTCAACACACCCACTTGCAGCCCCCTTTATCAGCTAAATAATTGTGTTGCCAGATGTGGAGCTGTCTCTAATATGGAGCAGAGGGGCCACAGCAGCACCTGACATGAATACTATTGTAGTACAGTTTACAGGCAGGATTACGCTGATGTATTGGGCTACAAAGTTTAAGACACTACACTGGCTGCCTGTGGGGATCTCTTAAAGCAGCAGCGCAACAAGAGTGTTATCTGAGATGGGCTCTTGTACGAAACAGGCCTGCAATTCTAATCCTTCTATTTTATGATGGTCTTTAATCATATTTTAATGAGAAAGCTTTTTTGTTCCACTGCTTCAATTTGCCTTGTTTCCTGCTAAAACCCCCTTAACATCTCCTCTGTTTGTTTCAGAAGAAATGAAAAAACAACAGCATCTTTTAACAACAGCTTTATTTCAATACTTATAGCCTCCATTTCTACTCAATATAACTTTGTTCACATCATAGACTGCATAGAAAAAGGGATGTAGTCTCACTGACGTCAGCCATTTCTGAAGGGGCATTTTGAAGCCAAATGATGGTGGTTGTGTATAGCATTTTTCTAGTCTTCTGACTACTCAAAGCGATTTTACACGGCATGTCAAAGCTAACCATTCACACAATAATGGCAGAGGCTGCTATGTACTGTGTCCATCAGTAGTTACTTAGTCCGTTTATACACATTCACATGCAAGAGCCGCTTGGGGTTAAGTGTGCCCAAGGACACATTGGATGTGCCTACAGGAGCTGGGGATCGAACCCCCGACCTTATGATTGAGAGACGTCTGACTCTACAACTGAGTCACAGCTGCCATGTTGGAAATGCTATCTCCACCTAACTTTCAACCAATCTAGTAACGGGCAAAGAGTTTGAGTTATGGCAGGCCTTAAGCCACCTTGCACAGGGCTACGATTTGACCACCTGTTAATCAGATCAGCCATGCGCCTAACTGTGCAAATGTAAGCATAAAAAACGAGCTATTCAGACCAAGTTTTTTTTTGTACCAAGCTGTAAACATGTTTATTTCTGCTGTGAAAATGGGCATTTTAACACTGGGGTTAATGGGGCTTCCTATAAAGGCTTTGGAGCCAACCTCAAGTAGACACTCGAGCAACTGCATCTTTTTGCATGCAGACATGCAAAAAAATGCAGATTGGTCCGTTTTTGTCTTGTCCCTCTTACTGAAGACATTGTTGAAGGGTGCTATGCATTATTAATCATGTAAAATAAAGTGATAACATTGATAGAAATATGACATTTTAACATTCAATCAGAGAGGCTGAGCAAAGCATGGTCCTAACATGAACCCGAATGTCCAACTAGTTAAGTTCATACCAACTAATGAATGGAGTAACCGTGAATTAGGGTCCATGTATTAAAGGCAAACTCATTAAATGAATTCATAGTGACTTCATCAATAGTTAATAGTGACCAACAGGAATTAATGATATATCCTCCATTAATTCATCATGAGTCATGCATTACTTAGCATTAACTAAGCATATGAATTTGACCTTTAAAGGAAAATGTTGCTGACATTGTTGTCCATTGTTGAGTTTGTCCTGCAGAAAAGTTCCTATACATGTTGTAGTGAATCACCACAGAAACATTGACCATGATTGAAGACTCCTACTGCTCCTGCATGTGCTCCCATGTCCTGAAGTTATCTAGAAAATGTTGGAAGTGCATGTACTATGGACTCAAAACAAGCAGCAGTAAGATGTCTGTGCAGGTTCTCAGTCATCCAGTTCATGGTAAATTCGAAGCTTGATCCAAAGGCAACTGGACTGGCTGAAGATCTTGAAGATGAGGAGAGGTGAAACGTCTTCAAGATCTTCAACCAGTCCAGTTGCGTTTGGATCAAGCTTCAAAGGAGCAGTAAGGTTTGTTTGTTGTTGGAGTCATTTTTTGTCTGCCATTGAGCAAATCAATTCCTGGTGAGTGAAAGTGAGCAGAAAGCGTCTCTTGAATATATCCAGTGTCACTGAATCAGAGAAGATCATTCTGATGGCTTCTTAGATCCTGACACTTTGAATGTGAGTATGAGTGATAGACAGGATACACACTTTAATCCATCCAACACACTGCTGCCACGATCCTGACTTAGGCTAGGAAACATGATCATACATTTTTTTTAAATAACTCACTTTAAACAACCCTAGTTATTTATCAGATACCTGCTTGGCCTTTGTTGGCTTTTGCTCCCTGAGATCTTCAAATAACCACCTCCGTATTGTTGCAAGGCCTGTATTAATAAACGCTAATGCTGTTGCGGCTCCAAAACTTTGGAACGATCTGCCTCAGCACCTTAAACAGGCCTCTTCTGTGTCTGTTTTTAAATCTGGTCTTAAGACACATCTCTTTTCCTTGGCCTTTGACACCTAGTGAGACGTTGATTGTATTTATTTTATTTATTTTACTGCGTGCCTATTAATTTGACCCATGTTTTATGTCTTTTAACTTGTTTTTTTGTATTTTATATAGTTTTTTATCTCATGTGAGCTGTTATGTATTTTATTTATTCTTCTGTACAGCACTTTGGTCAACTGTGGTTGTTTTAAAGTGCTTAACAAATAAAGTTGGATTGGATTGGATTGGAATAAACAAAGGTTCTACACTTTGGAATGAAACTGGACGCAGAGAGTAGGGCTGCAAAACTCCTTGTTCTTTAAACCACTTTAAAAATTCTACGTTTTCAAAATGGATTTCAATGATTTCCTTTCAAATTAGTTTCATGACATTTTTTAATTTCTTCGAGTCCTATGAGTTGTTCAGGCTTTAGCTTACTTGATTCCCTCAGTTTTCTATGTGCACTGATTTTGAAAGATGCTCTATAGATTAAGTTTATTGTTACATAATGAAAGTTTCCCTCGGTAGGACCATGCCACAATATTGTGCATTTCAATCATTCATTGGAATAAGGACATATTGTTGAGGATGGATGTGGGAAGGGGATGAACATGGGGGAGTAGGTTGTCAGTTTAGACCACTCTGAGAGGGACATGTTGACAGCCGGGGAGGAGGGGACTCAGTGTGGAGGATCCATCTTGAGAGTTGAGTCACCAGAGCCAATTAGAGGCCCCAGACCATACCTAGAGAGGGGGAGATGGGTGCAGTATGCAAAAGAACACTTGACTAAGAGTTGGTAGTACAGGAGGGTAAAATGTAGTGATGGGAATTACAGCTCTTTACAGTGATCTGGATTATTTGGCTCAGCTCAGCTCTCCAACGGCTCTTCATTTGGTACCATTTTGGCTTCATTAAATCACCCAAAATTAACCATGTTTTGACATTTGATTGATAAGTCTGCATGTATTTGTATTTTAAACATACTAAAGCATATCATTTCCAGTATTACATAATTTGGTATAAAACTCACAAAGAGGTGTGTTGGAACTGAGCGGTGTGGAAAAAACATCATCCCTTACTTCTGAAAGCGGCTCTCAAATGGGAGCTAGCTCCTGTTGTTCACATAAATAGAGACTCCACATAGAGCCTGCTCGTTCGTGACATAAACACATCACTTTTAAGACAATGTAGAAAAGGGTTGGATGGGAATCATTCGGGAAGGATGGAGGTAAATTGAAGAAGTCGAGAGAAAGGGAGGCTGGCTCGAGAAAAATGAAAGAAGGGACAGAAATAGTTGATAAGGTATAGGCCATAGGTAGCATAAACAGGTGTGGTTAAGTTGCATCTGAATTTAAATCTATGCATTAAAAAAAAATACATTATCTTACTTCTACATCAGGCTAACATATAAGAACACTCTGCTTGGATGTGAGGAATCTTTTCTTAACTGGACGAGCCCAAAAGTGTTCTGTATTTTTAAATACCCTTCCTCAATATACAAGTGATCTGATCACTTTCCTGACCGTCTCTCATTTGTGCCAGTACAGTATTTATTTCATAAGTAAACCGTCTGGATTCCTCTTTGCTAGTAACTGCCACATTGAAGCAGCACACAAACAGTATGAACATGTTATTTAATGCATGTGGTATCATTTTTCTCAACCTGGCAGAAGCACAAAAATGTGTCTAGGGACTTTGTGAAGTGTTGCTGATTATGTAGTAATGGTAAATGGACTTGAGCTTGTATAACACTTTTCTAGACTCTCTAATCTGACTGCTCAAAGCGCTTTTTACACTGCATGTCACACCTACAGTACCCTTTCACACAATGATGGCAGTGATGAAACGTACAGTGTCCATCAGTAGTAACTAATCCCATTCATCTTGCCCAAGGACACTTCGACATGTAACTGCAGGAGCATTGACCCTCGACCTTCCGGTTGAAAGACGACCAACACTACAACTGAGCCACAACCACCCCATCCGGTAACATTTCCTTATTTAACTTTTATTTGTATTTTTACTGGGCTTTATTTGGAAGGGACAGTGGATAGAGTAAGAAGACGGGAGAGAGAGTGAGAAATGACAAGCAGGAAAGGAGCCACAGGTCACACTCCAACCTGCACTGCCCGCCTAGAGGCCTCCATACATGGGTAGCGACCTAACCCCTGGGTCATCCGCACCCACCTTGTGTAACATTTTAACTGACAGATATTTTACTTTATTATAAGAATAAAATGTTTATTTATATAAGTATTGCCCTTTTCTAAAATACAATGTCCTTAAAGAAAAAAAGCACTTCTCCTTGTGTTTAATGGTTTAGTATGCTTCCCATTGGACCAAGCTACATTAACAAACCATTGCAGATGATCCAAAATGCAGCAACGTGACTCTTTTTCAACCTAGCCAAAACACCACATGTCACTCTGCTAAATTAAGCTCCCTCCACTTGCTCCCAGTTACTGCTCACATCAAATTTAAAACCCTTTTAGCTCGCTTACAAAACAATGACGAAAACGCCTCCTCCTTACATACTCTCTCATCCAGGTCTACACTCCCTCCCACCCACTACGCTCTGCGTCTGATCCAACCTTCACAACAGGGTCCTAAGTCTCTAACTAGACTCTTCTCCTCTGTCTCCCCCCGGTGGTGGAACTAACTACCAAACTCCATCCGATCTGCAGAGTCCTTTTGCACCTTTAAGAGAAAGCTAAAGACCCATCTCTTTCATGAACACCTACGTGCTTGATGATATTGATGATGACAATGATGGTTTTTGTTTGATAATGACTATGATGTTATTTACGATGGTTTTGAGGCTGATTAGAACTCTCAAGAACAGCTGTCGACGTTGTGCTTTGCCTCTGTGCACTGCCTGTCAGCACCTGTGTGTCTGATCAGCTGTTGGTTTGCACTTACTGACGTTGTTTCGTCCTCTCTAGACCCCTGCTTGTGTTGTTCTTACTCTCTGATGTATGTCGCTTTGGATAAAAGCGTCTGCTAAGTGAATTGTAGAATTGGGCAGCTTAGGCAGATCATCTAAACTACACTAGGGAACAAGCTTGTAACATCGCCAACAATTACACGAAAACCAGTGTTATTCTATGTTAGGGTCAAAGAAAAAAGAGAAAAGGTATTTCTGTCTTTGTTCCTATCTTGTGATTCTTCGTTTCATTTCAAAATGTTGTACAGATAAGATAGAAAAAGACTGGGAGAATATCTCATTCACTGTGTCTCTCCCTCTCTGTGTCGTTCTTCGTTAGCAGAGCAGATGGTGTGAGTGAGCAGGCCGGTCATTTCTAAATCAATAGCCGGGCACATGGGAGTCACTGTGTGTAGTTGGAAAAAGCCCATAACACTTACACTGTAGCATGTGCGCACACACACACACACACACACACACACACACACACACACACACACACACACACACGCGCACACGCACACAAACACATACACACACACACACACACACACACACGTACACACACACAAACACATACACACACACACACACACACTCTTCACTTCACACAAGCACAAAAGACACACAAGAAGCACACAAAAAATGCAGAAATAAATACACATCCATGCAACACACCACAGACACGCACGGAAAAACAGATACGCAGACAGGCAGCAGTGTGGAACAGTACATTATTTCTGCACAAACACACACACACAGACCAAGTGGGGGTAGAAGACGGAGCGAGGGAAGGAGATGGAGAGTAAACCAATAGCCCTGCAGCTTATTTCTGCAGACAAGCTGTTGTTTAATATGACTGCAGCAGACGTTGGCCCCACGACAATCATTTAAACCTCCAGAGCCTGCTCCACTGGAGGAGATGCAAGTATCTCTCTTTTCCCTCATCTCCTCATATGTTACACTGTTTTTCCTGTCCTCTTTCTCTCTCTCTCTCCATTTTTTATACCTTCCTCTCTCATTCTCTTTCTCTCGCTCTCAGTGAACACAGCAGGAGCCGGAGGTGTGGAAACATATCAATGCTTCATTAAAGTCATAATCCGCAACCGGTTGTTGCTCGGTTCTGTTGTGACTTGACGACTGTCAGTGAGTCATGAGCTAAAAGAAACAACATTGACAATTCTAAAGCCTTGTGTGGTTTTATTCTCTGCTCCAGATGCTGTTGATTTGTTGTCAACATGTCATATTGTGTTTTGCAGCCACTACAGTAAAAGCTCTATTTTATTTTTTTGTCATTTCATTTTATTTACATTTTAAGGACCAATACTGTGTTTTTAAGGATTTTCTATTCCTTCATGTAGCAAATAAACAGCGTTAGTTTAGAGACTACTGCTGTGTCTCATTTCAAGGTAGCATTCTTTGAAGGACCCAGTGAAGAACCCAGCGTTTACAGCCTGCATAGACCACTTAGGCCGAACTGAAATGAGACCGTCTGGTCTACAGAGGATTCCCTGTTTGCTTCACCAGCTGTCCCCGCGCTTACCCTTTCGTTTCTAAGTTGCCAGTCACCAAGCAACCTCAATAGCTGTGCAGGATCTAGCTAACATTGCTAACACCGCTAATTATCATCGCTAACTTAACAAATTGTTTTAAAGATAAGTTTATGTTTCAAGGCCTCTTTCAAGTGACATAAGTATTGTAGGTATTTGGTTGAGTTGAAACCAATTTACATTTAGAAGTGTATAACTTGATGTTCGGGAGTCTGCCAGCTCGTCTGCAATTAAGGATGCACCGGATTGATCCTTCGTTGGGTGAGGAAGGAAGGACGCATTTATTGGCTGCATTTGAAGGAGCCTACATGGGACACACTGCTGTGCTGATGGTAATCATTACTTCCAATATCAGCAAGCATGATCAGTTGTAAGCTAGCCTGCTGATGTAAGTATTTAGCCTAAAGCCTGCTGTGCCTGCAGTTTCAAAAAACATCTGGCATGGTGAAGACTCACATTAGCATAAAACATAATGATATCTTATAATCACCTTTTTCCTAAAATGAAATAAGAGCTAAAGCTTCTGTTTAAAAGAAGAATATATACTTAATTGATCCCACGAGGGGAAATTCAATTTTTACACCCTGTTGTGGAACATGCTACACACACATACGCTGAAATACACACACATGCACAAACAGGATCTTATGGACATGCACTAATGGAGAGATGTGAGAGTGAGGGGGCTGCCCACAGCGAGTGCTCCTGAGCTGGTGGTGGGGGTTCGGTGCCTTGCTGAAGGGCACCTCGGCAGTGCTTAGCAAGTGACCTGGCAACTCTCCAGCTACCAGACCAATTTCAAGACTTTGTCCACACTAGGACTTGAATCTGTGACCCTCCGGTTCCCAACCCAAGTCCCTACAGACTGAGCTACTGCCGCCCCCAAAGATATAACCATCAATCCCTGTCAATGGTTATTTAATTTTTTAAACATTTGCAACATCAAGTATACACCTTTGTTTTTTCCCACCTTTTTATAACATTTTCTTTAGTATTTAACCTCCAAAGATATTATTAAAGGTACAGGTAATTAACTCTGAGTCTTGGCTGGTAGCCATGGCAACTTACTTGTTGGACCTTGACCAAGTGCTTTCCACCTTGAAAGGCTACTAACATCATTCCTTTTTATTTTACTATGCTATGGTTGCAATTGTATGTTTTGTTGGATCATCATTTTGTGACTTACATGCCATGTTTTTCATCTTATAAGTAGTAGACCCACTGAATAAAAAAAGGCAACTGTAACAACCAATGCTATTGTTTTCCATTTGGCACTCCACCACTTGGTTTGGCCATTATTAGGCTGATATCTGGTCTGATGATAGCAAAAGTCTCAACCAAAACCATTCATCACAGTTGATTCAACATGTTGAACTGCAATGCAAGTGTCAGTGTGGACAAAACATGTTTGGAAGCATTTTTCGGAGCTCATTTGAGCCCTTAAGTGTGTAATGGAGGACAGCACTCCAATAGCAGACAAAAAGCTGAATAATAAAGTGACAGTATTTTACAACACAATCAATTTTCAAAGTGACAAAAACAAGAAAGGTCGAAAAATATCCATAATTATTCTTTAAATGCTTCCATTCAACTGTCCTCACTGTCACAGACAGAAATTAAACAGTGTACTGAGTGCCACTGGGGAAGTGACACAATTGGTGAGTAAAGCATGTGAAAATGAGCCGAACCCAAAGGAGCTTCCGCGGCGCGGCGGCGGAGTTATCAGACCACCTCTGAGTGAGCTGAATAACAGGCGGCATTTGGGGCTGAAATTAAAACCGTGGTTGAGGAGGGGAATCACTGACATGATCAGCCGACTGGATTCAAATTAGGAAATAGTAATTACAAATAATTAATCTTCAGTAATCCCCTCTGAATGGAGCTTCGGTTTACTTTAACTAACCTCTCTCTGAGTATTGCACTGATGATTTCTGGCTTAACATTTTGTCTTGTTAGAGAGTCTTAAAAACCTTTGTGAAAAAAAATAGAGGACAGTAAAGACAAAATAAATATTACTAAAGGATGGTAAATAATGAAAGTATCCACTGCCAGTACGCTTCTAGTTGTCATTGGAGACGACCTCACACTAACCGGCCATCATCTTGTAATGATGAAAGATATATAAGCCATAGAGTCATTTTATTCTGTCCATATACCGCCCACAATTAAAATAAATCATCTGCTTTCTACACAGAGCTCTAACAAAGAGAAGTAGCTGTCCGATAAATGAAAGATGTGCTCAGCTCTGGGAAACCTTATAGTAAAGAGGTATGCCAAAAATGGAGGCGAGGAGGGGAAAATAAGCCAATGACAATTCATCCTCTCCCTGAAGGTGTGAAGACGTGATTGGAGGTCTGACACGGATTAGTGTTCGTGTCTGAGTGTTTTTCTTTACTTACTGTGAGCTGTGTTCGTTGTGGTGGGCTTTGTGTCTTTGGTAACAAAAAGCATTTAGATTTATTTAATCATTGAAAGAAAAAAGAACCATGTTTTCAGTTTTGCCATCCAGATTCATTAGATTTTTTTTTTTTTAGAAAAGATCAATTAGACCCAAACCAGCCAGTGTGAATTTGCACTGATTGGTGCAGATTACTTTTAAAAATTGACCACTTTACTTCAGAATGTACTGAACCTCCCATAATATCAAGTATTTATTTGAGACATGATTTACATTACCATCTCAGAAGACACTGTAGTGTTATAAAATAAGTACATAATGGAGCAGGTATTCAGATGAGCTACTTAAGGCACAACACGTGTCATATGTTCTATTATACAGAAAAGCAAAATGATAAAACTCTAAACTAACCTCTTATGAGCAGTTAAACCCTACCTGTGATACTTGAGTGTCAAAAGCCAGTATGTTATACCAACTTTGTTCATGGAAAGACTGGTTTGATCTATTACGGTGAATGGACTTAAGCTTGTATAGCGCTTTTCTAGTATTCTGACTACTGCTATGTAAAGTGCCCATCACTATTAACTAACCTTTACCATTCAAGTCCATCAGAATTAACTAATCCATTCATACACATTTATACTCCACTGATTAGGCAGCAGGACACATTAGACATGTGGCTGCGGGAGCCTGGATCGAACCCCCGACCTTCCAGTTCACAGATGACAGACTCTACCACTGATCCACAGCTGCCACATTTTTCAATATGTTTGTGAGGTTTGAATGTTTAATTTCAATGTGGGCAAATGTTAAAATGGGCAAACTACCTATTTTTTCCAATTCTGATAAGAAGACAATTTCAGAATATTGACACATTGCTAGTCTGAATATCAGCAAATGTATTACTCCCCATTTCCACATACCCTGTGTGTGCCGCGGCCAGCAAGCGTCGAGCACTACGCCGCCGTTCACTACTTTAGTCAATGCTCCTGTTTCTACAGCGAGCTCAGCGGTCTGTCTCCGTAGTGTGCCAGCAGCGCCACTTAGCTTTGCTACATATCAAATATGATGCGAGTCTATTTTCGAAGGAGCCAGCTGCAAGCAAGCATCAAGCTGGACAGAATAGAACGACCCGGACAGGAAGTCAGACAAAGAAACGCACAAACCCGGTCAATTTCAAAATAAAACACAATATACGGACTCAGAATCGTATTTACCCTCACTGTATCAACAGCAAGTCAAAACAGGCACCACACATACAACAAATCAGACAAAGACAAAGCAACATGTTGTTTGCATGTTTTCCTCTGAAGTCCAGCAGGATCTTGAAGTTCTCCTGTGATGTGTGTATAGCTGCTCAGGGCTGCACTCACGTTAAAGAAATGGAACCAGTGAGGCAGAGCGCGCGCCCTCCGAATGAGCAAAACAGTGGCGCTGACGGACTGCGGCGCGCACGGACTGTGTGGAAATGAGGAGTTACCAACAATGGCAACCAATGTATTACAATCTGCTTTCATTAGAAAACCACTCTGCTGGTTGTCTTTCCATCTTCCAAACGAATAAATGTAGTCATCCACATTCCTATAGGTGAGTGTGGACAAAGGTGGAAAATGTCCGGCCTTAACGCTCACCTTTGACAGCAAATCAACACCTCTTTGCACATCCACATTTCTCTGTTGCAGGATGTCCCCCAATCTGATATCACCAGAAGAATGGTGCAAACGCTTTCATCAATTGAGTTTAGGCTGCATCAACTTTGTGCTAACTCATACATGTGCAACACTAATTCAACAAGTTAAACAAACTCCAGATAATGTATTCTGGCTCAGTGGTAGAGTCAGTCGTCTCTTTGTCCCCATCGCCTGCATCCACGTCTGATGTGTCCTCAAGACTCTTAACCCCAAGTTGCTCCCGCTGCTTTGAAGGCGAGGTATGAATGTGTATGAATGGGATTAGTTAATGCTGATGGACACTTTACATAGCAGTCCCTGCCATCAGTGTGTGAATGGTTAGGTGTGACATGCTGTGTAAAAGCACGTCGAGTAGTCAGAAGACTAGAAAAGTGCTATACAAACTCAAGTCCATTTGCCAATTAACATTTTAAGGAGACAAGAAACAACATGGATGAAATATTCCTGAGGAAACAGCTCGTCTGACTTTGTCAAAGGAGGGAATTACTGTTAATATTACTAATTACATTACTGATGAGGCTATAAAGTCAACTTCCATCCGTCTTTTCAGTACAACATCCAAGTTGGGATTGTTGCACAACTTGTGGAAATGGCTTTCTCTTAACTTTTTCTGCAGGGAGTGAGAGGCAGAGACATCAGGAAAAAGCCCTATAAACCAACATTATCTACAAGACGGGTTATGAACTATATTTGTTTTCTTTTTATTATGTATGTATTGTAATAAGGGTGAACTGAGTCTTTAATCCTTCTGACATCAGTGTTGGTGTTCTCATTAGACTTGGTTCACAAATTCTGATGTGAAAACACACAATCTGCTGCTGTACAGCATACTGCTTTTCTTGTCTAATATCATTTCATCTTTCTTTTCTTTCATTTCCCTCTGCATGTGTCTCTTTGTTTCTTTAACATATGCATCCCTCTGATACTTGTGTTGTAGCTGCTGCAGTGAAGAATGGCAGAATAAAGCAAAGACGAGTTTACTGTTGCCCAAGGCAGTGTGCCTTAGTGTGTGTTTAGATAGGCTGGTGTGGATGCGCATGGGTGATTGGTGTGTGTGTTTGTGTGTGTGTGTGTGTGTGTGTGTGTGTTTGGAGGCCTGAATGTTCAATGTGCATGAGGTAACGCTGGTGTGCATATGTATGTGCGAGCATGTGAATGTGCCTTCATCTCCAAGAAATAACAGCTGTGTTGCCAGGAGAGAGAGGTTGAGAGAGCGTGATCGAGAGGGAGACGGTGAGGGGGGCGGGGGAGTCAGAGAGAGAGAGAGAGAGGCGAAGAGATGACTCCCAGTGGTGCCTTCGGGTGCCTAATAGTCTGAGAGAATCTGTCACAAAATATTGCCTCCTCTGTTCTGCAGGGGAGCTTTAGGGAGATTGCGCGGGTGGAGAAAAGATGAGGTGGGGCGAGGACAAGGCAACGGAGGTTTGAGTCTCGCTCTCTCTTTGTGGCTCCCCGTCTCCTCCCGGACAGATTTGGAGCTGAGGCTGTGGAGAGCTTATAACATCCCATGTAACGCTCTGTGTGATACCTCTCCCTGCTGGCACGCCAAGCCTTGCATAGGGACGCTTTAGGGCGTTGTGCACAAACTCTGTTCCCCTGCTGCTGTCTTACTGTCGCCATTAGGCCCTTTGTTTCATTTCTTTTTATCTTATCTTATCTCTGAGAGAGAATGTCTAAAAACATGGTTCCCCTTTTTAATTTTGGAAGATGCTGTGCTTAAGTGCCAAGTTCGGAGCCTATTTTCATTTTTGTGTCAAAACTTTGATTGTTTTCTATCACTACACTCAAAATGCTCTTGCAATCACAACACCTGAAACTCATAATGAGTTTTTCAAGTGCTGATCCCTAGGCTTCTTTTTAATTTTATACTGTTTTCATCATCAGTAGCTGTCACAGCTACAGTGTTTAAGTGCTGCTGTGTTTCATGGAATTTATGATCCCACATGTTGATATGAAACCTGATTTCTGTAAATGGCATTCTTTTCTTTCTCTCATGTATGCTAGATTATCCAATTCTAGAGTTTTGCCTTAATTTAGGAATGATTAGGTCAAAAAGTAATCTCTGGATATACATTTGAAGTCATGCTCGCAGAGTAGCTCAATGACAGTGTCGGTAAGGACTTTCTGTCCAGGTCAATTTTGCTTGTCAGCTTGATGGCTGCTGGAAGCGCTACCATCGAAAATAGGCTCGGTGCATATTTCAAGCGGAGGACAGTGGACTGGCGTTTTTGGCTGGGTTAAGACGGACCCCGGCGCGTGCAGTAAAAACAAAGGTAGTCACTAGAGAGGACGCAACCAGCTCTGAAGTAAATGGTAAACGGACTTGAGCTTGTATAGCTCTTTTCTAGCCTTCTTACACTTTTGTTTACACCGCAGGTCACAACTACGCATTCACACAGTGATAGCAGAGGCTGTAAAGTGACCATCAGTTTAGCTGATCCCATTCATACATATCCATTTGCTGCTGACGCAGCAGCGCTAGCAGTTCAGGGTTCAGTGTCTTGCTCAACGACACTTTGACATGTGACTGTAGGAGCTGGGGATCGAACCCCCATCCTTCCAACTCTACCACTGAGCACGGCTGCCCAAAGCTGGCCTAGCTAGAGTGCATAGCGTGGACGGTCAGTGTCACATACGGATCCTGTATGGTCTCCCAGTAACTGAAACTTTTGTGCTGAAACAGGCAACAACTGTCCTCAGGGCTTGTCTTGGTGCTTTAAGTTGCAATGGAGGACAACATTGACAGCATTTCATGAATTTACAACACATCAGTCAGATGTATAATTAATTGAGACCTTTACATTTTGAAATCACAAACTACTTACTCAGATTTATCGAATAAGTTTGGAATTGGTTGTTGTTCCATGTCTGTCCTAAAGTTTAAAAGTTGTGTAGGCTATATCACGTTAGGTTGTACTTTGTCCCCTCTCCAGAAATCATGTATGTGTGTAAAAAAAAACAGCAGCAACATCCTGCAGAGAATTTCTCTTGGATCATTTAGAGAGACTCTAAACACTAACATGGAGTTAATATCTGGCTCTAATTACAATATATTTCACAGCATTGAGACGAGCTCCCAAACCCCCGTGTTGAACCTCTCATAGAGAAGACCTTTCACACTGTGCTGGGATGAAGATGGGTGTGTGTAATGAAAAGCTCTGGACTGCTGCTGACTTTCACCTGCATGGCAACATCCTCCATTCCTTTCTCTGTTTCACTTTGTCTCCCTATCTCTCTTGTTCTCCCTCCAGCCTCCAGATGGATCAATGAGTGCAAATGAGATGGACAACAGCAATTTCCTTCTATCTAGCCTTGATAACGTGTATCAATCACCCAGCAGGCAGAACACTTCATAGCTCATCACGTTGCATCCACAGCGCAGCCCACTGATGCCCAATAAGCTGCAGCAATCAGAGCTTGTTTCCACCCACTAATGGAACAATATGCTGCGGATCTATGTTCAGTGCTGTAAAATATTCATAAACTTGGGTTTCCTCCAAAGCCTTAAATCAGCAATGTGGAAGGAGCAGGAAAAGTCTCAAGGCTCTTTGGTGAGAAAAATGGTTCCATTTAGAACCACAGAGGCTTAAGATCCCTCTTATTGTTGAAACGGAAAATTGTAAATCATAGTTAGGAAAAACATGTGGTCGTGTCATTGCACATTTTTGAAATGGTATACATTTTCAAAACTGTGAGGGTTTTGCTGTTAGACGCACTTAGATATCATTAGATGAACTACGCAATGAGAACCGATTTTCACATGATTTCTGATGGAAAAAGAATACCAAAAGCAGCCTACTATCTTGATATTTGACCATAAACATTGCATTTCTATATAATGTAAGGCATTGCTTTATTGGAAAAGGATACTACATGTTTTTATACATTCAGACCAATGTGGTCTAAACTTACTTTCTTCACAAAAACAAACACTTATGAGGGCCTTAGGGTAACATCTGTTTGTCTGAAAAGTACATTTTGAAAGTCTGAATAACAAACGAGAATGGAATGGAATTTGAGAGATAGTGAATCAGGCAGGAAAGGTCTGATAAGACACTGTCATGTTTCATAGTGAGAAATGTCAGTTGGGTTGTGGCCTGTACAAGAGAAAAAGATGTCTACTACTTAAACTATTAACTTTTTTAAAGATTTTTCAGATCCCCCAACTTTAACTGAATCTCTAAATAGGGCCTGTGTCTGCTGATGCCTTGTTTTGTGCTGATGGCACCCATTTTTAATACAAAACCAATGCAGTTCAGCGTTTTTGGCGTTCAGTGTTCTAACTCCCAATTTCCACATACTCTGTGTGCGCCGCGGTCCGTCAGCACTACACTGCCATTCGCTGCCACTCTAGTCAATGCCCCAGTTTCCACAGCGAGCGCCTTAGAGCGCGGTCACACTGGCCGTACCGTGCCGTACTCAAGCATGATTGCCCCCCCGCTGCGCCATTCCCTCCACTGGACAGCACGGCCCACGGTCACACTGCATCAGGACTAACCGTGCCTGAGCACGATTACGTCTTGTACATAACGTCGTAATACAACACATGCATGCTTTATGTTATTATGAAGCGTGCTCAGTTTACAAACAAGCAAACTCAAGAGAGAGAGAGAGAGAGAGAGAGAGAGAGAGAGAGAGAGAGAGAGAGCTGTAAATTAACTAAAAAAAAAAAAAGATACGTGCGGTCGAGTCCGCGTCCACACATCGGCGAACAACACGGAGAACATGACTGCTACTTGGTGACTTATTTTGAGTCATGTTAGTCAGATAACCCCATAAAACTCTGGATTTCTCCCTAATGAAGGCTGTCAGCGTTGTGTACCCCCGTGCTTGTGCTCGTGCATGAAGTGTACCGTGCATGAAGTGTACCGTGCCGAAGCACACCTCTCCAAAGTGTGCCAAAGCCAAGGAAGTGTACCGTGCCTGAGCATGGTATGGAGCGGTCACACCGGCCAAACGAACTGGACTTTAGGGTTGAAGCGTGCTTGGGCACGGTACGGATTGCCAGTGTGACCGCACCCTTAGTCCGTCTCCGAAGTGTTCCAGCAGCAACACTACACTGCTCTATTTCAAGTATGCTGAGAGTCTATTTTCAATGGAAGACGCTGCAAGCACGCTGGACAGAATAGAATGACCCAGACAGGAAGTCAGATAATGTAAAAAAAACGAAACATTTGCCCATGATTGAAAGAAACTGTTTGCAAAACTTAGGAGGAGAATACATCTATTAAAGACCTGTTTGCATGCTAAATTGATCCTCCCCATCTTCTCTCTAAGAGAACTTTAAACTAAACCATTGCACTGCTTTCTCCTTTGAGTCGTTATTATTAAATACAAACATGAAAGCAAGAGGTTGCTAGTCAGCAAAACATAGAAATAGGTTGTTTAAGACATTGGAATATTATTTTGAAGTAAGTGAAATAAGGCTCCCTTATTAACCTCGTTCTTTTTCTCAGTTTTGTCTCAGTGCTCTTCATTCATAGAAGATTCTGTAAAACAAACTCTACAAAAGAGTTTTATCTTGTAACCCTAGAAAACTATTTAACAATGATCATACCAGACAAGATAAGAAAAGGCTGTAATGACTTCCAGCAATACTTTCCCCTAGAGTGCTCCAGCTCTGTGAAAGTCACATCTGAACCTTCCTCTCAGTGCCTGCAGGGGATGTTAACAGTTTTTAGGATGAATGCATAATAAGAAGCTGCAAAAGAGATAGCTGTGGATGTAACAGAAAATACAATCTGATACATTTGGAGTAAATGCTGTGTTGTGTATTCTTACAGAGACTTACAGGAACTCCAACTTTTCCTTTTTTGTTTTGCTGACCCTTCCACAGCTAATGGTTTTTATCTTTACTAATCCATGGAATTACCCATGCAGCACTGAAGTACAGTAAACCAATTACTCAGATTATACATCAGTATTTATGGTACCTCATGCAACCTATCAACCTCTCTTTTGTTACACTTCAACTCACAGATAACAGTTGAACACACAGGTGACATTTGGCATGCCTCAAAAAGACATGTAACTCCGACTTGTAACTGACCAGTCAGACAGACTTATGATTAACCGAAGGTAACAAGGGTCTTAAAGGGAAACAACATGTTAAACAACACTCAAAAATGTCAATAATGGGAACTGAACAGGCTGACAGGGTCATTCAGCTTCCTGTTGGGAAATAGCTCAAATAAATCAAGTCAACAATATACAGCCCCGGCGCCAGGGCCTATCTGTACAGAGGGCATATGATTTATATGGGGTACAAAAACATCACGACAGATGCACATAAACACAACAGCAGCAACAGTGTACTTATTGCTGGGAGACAGCGCACAATTTACTACGCATGGTGCAAACAAAAGCTGAGAATGACCAGCTGCATATTTTAAAGATGTATGCCAATCAACCCAACAGTATAAACGGTAGCATTGACAAAACGCCAAGGAATATTCACAAATAAACAAAAGCTGAATAACATCACTAGTGGCATCGCTTAAAAACGCACAATTAAACAGCGTCATGACCAAAGCTATTGTGTATAAAGTCGTATAAATGGGCATCCATAAAAACAATAAGAGCAACTTTGTAGGCCATATGCTTGTCCAATAATGGTAGAAAAACACGCTCCACTCCCTTTCAACTGGGTGCTGAATCCCGAATGTATTTTCAAACAAGAAAAACAATAAGGATAGCACTCCAAAATTGTATTTTAATTGCCACATGGACGATTCAAGCAGACGCTCCTCTTCAGTATGTAACAGGCAATTTTCTCAAACATACACAGGTGTGACTAATTTATAATTGTCCAAAATAGGTACTAGTCCATCCCAGGAGAGGGAGTCTCCACCATACGTCTTTCAACACCGTGTAAACATTTAAGTCGTAGTAAATTAGCAGTTTTACTGTATGCTTGTCCATCCAGCTGACCACGGGCAACACAACCATTAACTAATTAATAGCACAAATCTGTGGCAGGTGGGATCAATGTTTTTCACTGTCCGACAGAGCAATTCCGTGGCACTGACGGACTGCGGCGCGCACAGAGTATGTGGGGATTGGGGGTAAGGCCCTGCTCAACTCAAGTTCTTTGTCTTTTAGGTTGACTGAAAGCGAGAGACAAAATTTCCAATATGAGGAACGCCATCTTTGGGCTTCAAAATGTCAACTTCAGAAAACAATGAGTGACTTCACTGAGACTATGCTCATGTATATACAGTCTATGATGGATACCTGTTGGCACTCAATACAAACCGAGCTACTTTGTCCTGACTACTTCTGCCATTTTTTTCACAGTTTATTGAGTTTCAAAGTTGTCTTTCAAAACACCAAAACATGAGACTGAAGCACATTTTTGGACTTAGGTTGGCCTACTATGTAAGTTATTTTGACTATCAAGAACATACTTGACTGGGAATTCATGGTGTCCACGTGATTTGTTTGGCTTTCTGCACTGAAGCTTCTGACAGACTAGTGTGTTAGCCTTTAACATGTATTATTGTGTTTGCCAAAAAACATTCCATATTTTATGAAACATACTTTGAGAATATTGCTAAGAAATGTTTTTGATGGCAGATGTCCCAGAGTTGGCTCCTGACCAAATAGAATGATCTTTGCACTGAGATCTCTGTTCATCACACACTTCTGTTTCTAACTTCATCAGATAACTTGGTAACAAATATAGACAGACAGACAGGCTAACACACAACATAAACTAATTCCAACTTCAATGATGGATTGACTAAAAATGTATTCTGTAAAACTGCATGGTAATTATTATTTCAGGGGGTAAGAGAAAACCAACTGGACTGGATCTAATTCTTATAAGACCAATATTGTCCCGTTATTTCTCTAAACCTCTTTTTGAGGTTAACACTATTTGTGACTGGCTATTTTCCTGTTCTCCCCACTCTCAGAATCTGAAATCGCATTCAGTGGCAGAGTGGGTATTGAGCAGTCTGCATACATGTACATATGATAGATCACGGGCATTGGCTAAATAGGAAACAGAAGGCTCCATTTGGGGTTCACCCAAAGGTCTGCCGCATCCCGACTGCCACAGCCAAGCATTTATTTTAAAATGGCTGCAGGTTATTTGTGCATTACAGGCCTACTTTGAGCGATACCACTCTCAGTTTTTATGTGGAAGAGGCGGGAGGCGGCAGACCATCCGTCATAGGCTCCTAAAAGTCACAGAGTGAGAAATGACAAAGTGCTACCAGAACATTGTTCAGACCTCCAAAAAGGCCAACTGCTCTATAAAAAAAAACAGTGGGGCTGGTAACCCGTCTGTCTTTCTCTGCCTCCCTCTCTGTGACAGGAATTAGATGGTAAGATAAACAGCGTGCAGAGGAGAGCTGACATTTCAGAAAACGGAGAAAATTGTAAAAAGAAGGGCACTGAGCCCCCTGTAAAAGGCCACTCAGTTAAACTAAGCATTTGTTTATTCAGCTGTGCGAAACCTTATTTGTATTCACTTCAGAGGCTACAGTGTAAGCGAATGGAGGTCAGCATGTGCAGTGTAGACAGAGTACTGCTTAAAACTCTGGCAGGGAATTAATAATATCTTCGAGGCACAAACAGCTCTGGTACATTTCATGAGAAGAATCCCCCTGGACTCCTTTAAGAGCTCCTCCAAACTCTGCCGTCCAGGAAAACACGCTAAACTGTATGAGAGGTATACCACAGGCAATGTTATTCCTTCGAATATCACTTTTTCTTGTTCAAGAAAAGAATGTGGTCATAGATCTAGGACAAGTACAGAAGGTATCCATTAATGAAATGTTTACCTTTTTACGCAGGATCAGTGCAAGCAGTTATGCTGCCCCCAACGTAGAATACATGACACAACATGTCAGCGACAATATGCCAAAAACGAAACCCAACTAGTCTAGTGCAACACAAGTAGACTTACATTTTCAGCAATATAGTATGCAGGAGTCGACATGCAGGCTATTTGCAGCTCTGTATACAAATAACACACATATAAAATAACAGATATGCATTATTCCTTCAATAACCTGACTCAAATGTTTACAGCAGGGTCAGGACAACACTCCTAGTGATTGATTGATTGATTGATTGATTGATTGATTGAACTTTTTTTCAGACATTGTCTGAAATTTGTCGGCTCCATTTGCGACATAACGATTAAGATAAGATACAGAGATACAAACATTTGACACAATAATCAAACGCCAAACAAACATTTAGAGGCCTTCAACTTGCTTTGCTCGGGGATTCAGCTCCGCATTCAATTTTAGAATTGACTTGTGAACAAAAGAGTGTTTCAGTCTAGTATTACGTGGGACCCTGTATCTCCGGTTTGATGGTAATAGTTCATATTCTGTATTCAGACCGTGGTCAGGATCAGAGGCGATGCAGTCAGCCAGCCTTAACATGCTTTTATCATAGGCCGATTCATAGAGTCTTTGCATTGGTTGGCCTACAATCTTTGAGCAGATGTTTAACTGTTGGAGCAGTTTAGACTTCAGAGTGGTGGACAGACACACATACCAGGAGGTGTTACAATACTGTAAAACACTTAGCATCACAGAAGTAAAGAACAAAACTAGAATCTGTCGACTCGCCCCAAAAAGATCCCAGTCGGCGGAGGAAATAAATGATTTGTTTTGTTTTTTTACAGATGTAATCAATGTGATCTTTCCTGGACAGCAGATGGTTGATCATTATACCCAAATATTTATAAGATGACACTTGCTTGATTTTGAAAATAGGGGCCTTGTGAGCATCAGATGGTGAACCGAATACAATTTCCTCTGTTTTCTTTGCATTGATCTCTAGAGCGTGTCTATCACTCCACAATTCCATTTTGTTCACAACATGTTGGTGCAGCCCAGGGTCGGTCAGAGTTACTGAACAGGGAAATCTTAGCTGTATCGTCAGAGTACTTCAGAATGTACTGATTTTGTGTATCAGACCGACAATCGTATAAAAAGTGAAAAGCAGCTGAACTCACACAACCCTGGGGAGCGCCAACATTAGTTGTGATAGCAGATGAAAGGGTGTTATTCACCTTCACAAACTAGACTCTGTTGGTCAGAAAAGAAGCATCAAGTAGGGATTCGGTTTTTGTTCATTTTTGATACTAAGATGTCTGCTTTTATTGTGTTAAATGCTGATGAAAAATCTAGAAACAGGGCTCTTAGAAATGTATTTGGCTTATCTAAATGTTTGTGTTTTGTTTTGCTAACAAGATATTTGAGCAGAATTCTTTCTAGAGATTTAATAATCACTGAGGTAAGAGCTTTTGGTCTGAAGTCTTTATGATGCCTTGGACATGGAATCTTAGGTATTGGTTTTATGCACAAAGTTTTCCATGACAAAGGGACCTCGTGTGTTTCAACTGAAGCCTGAAAAATTGGTTGCCATACTGGAGCCAGGTCAGCTGCAAAGTTTTTTAGCAGAAAACTGCTACACTTATCAGGCCCCGCTGCTTTCTATGTGTTTGTAGACTGAAATGTTTTCCTTACATCTTCAACAGGGATGATGATTTTGTCTGAAGGTGCAAGTATGATGGTTCTTCGTATTTCGGGGAATTTTTGCAGGGTCGTGTTGTGATTCAAATCTTGTATAAAAGTTTAGGTCATCGGAATATTTGAGTTCATTGTCTGTCGAAAATGATTTGCTTGGAGTTGACATGCCCGTCACAGTTTCACGGTGTCCCACACTTTTTTAGGGTTTTTAGCTTTAAAGACCTGTTCACGAAGCTGTCTGTGTGCCAATTTTGCAATTTTTCAGCTCTTTTTCTGTACGTTTTAGTTCTCCAGGATCTGTCATGGGTGTGGAAAACAGGGAGGAGGACCCAATTGCAGGAACAAAAAAATGATTTATTTTCTTAAACAGAAAGGCAAACAAAAACTTACTTAAATAATAAATCCAAAAGGGAACACAAAGGTAGCCACAAGGAATCACAGGGAGACTGACACTGAGAGACACACATCCATCTTACGACATCCAAAACTAACAATGATCTGACAACACGAGGGAAGGAACACTGAGACGAAATAGACAGGGGTAATCAAACACAGGTGAGATTAACAAGACACAGGTGAGGACAATCAGGGCAATCAGGACAGGAGGGAAACACAGAGGCAGGAGTAAAATACAAAAAACACTGAGGACACTGCAAACTAAATCATGAAACACAGAACTCAAGAATGTAACAAAAACACACTTAGAACATAAAGAAACACTAGGATACGAAGTTACAATATAACATACGAAACACTAAAGACTAAACTAGAAAACACAAGGGAAACACCAAGATCAGAAATGACAAAATAAGACAGGTAACACTTAAGACCAAACTAGGAAACACACAGGGAAACAAGCAACACTAGGGAAAATGAGAACTAAAACAACAGAACAACAGAAATCTAAACTCTGAAAGACAAACTAAAACAGACCAAATCATGACAGGATCTTTATTTTTAATAGCAGTTTTTCTTGTATTTATAACTGCCTTTATGTCACTAGTTACATTGATTTATTATTAGGGTACATTTCAATTTCCTTTGTTGGAACAACCAGCTCTACACACAAATGTATATAGTCATTTGTAACATCAGTTATGTCATTTAGAGAGCCCTCATGAAATATTTCCAAATTTGTCCAATCAAAACATGTCCATGTCCTAATCACTTCAGGTCTGTTTGTAGCTCCAGCAGAGCCTCTCGGCTGTACGAGCGTGCAAGCAGTGACGCCTGGCCACACCTGTTCACGTTGACACTCAGATGTACTTTCGGACGTTACATGGAAAGATATTGTCCAAGTAGACTGATTAGCCACAGAATCACAAGCACAGTTCGAGGGACACTCATCCTACACTTTAGACTAACACATTCCATAGAGAGGCGGATAAGATGATGTTTTAAACAACATTAAACACAAGAACAAACAAACAAACAGAGCGTGCTGGAACGCAGTGCGCAGCTGAGCAGCGCACCTGATGGCAGTACAAGCATTAGCAAAACAGATGGCATCATTTTAATAGGTGGACTTAAGAGGATCCAGCAGCTCTGCAAAAAGTTGTTGCCCCTAAACATCCCTAGAGTCATTTGTGTAACAATGTGCTTTGTGCCATGAGCATCTTAGTTGGTTGACTTATCTTTGCTTACACTTTCAGGATCAACTTGTCTTAAAAACAAATTTCTGAGCCATTTCTTATCAATACTCACATCCAAATATACTTTGTTGTGGCATGCAGCATTTTTGCGTATTGTCACATGGCATCTGTCACTCTCTAAGACAAATGTCTGTGTCAGTACACTTAGCTGCCAATGGCTTATTAGAACTGGGAGCGGGACATGGGGGTAGGATGCAGCTGTACGAGCGTATTGATTGACATATTTCTTAGCAATTCATTATTCTTACAGAAAGCCTATCGCACCGTGCAGACAGAACTTCAGTTGGTTATTTCACCATTTTCCTTATGCATCGCTGGTTCACATTTTGACACCCTTACCACAGTTCTGGTCATCAGTTTTGGTCCTCCCAGACCTTAGTGTGGCTTTTGACACTGTGGAGCATAGTGTGTAGATTGAGAGGCTTAAGCAAGGGGTGGGTGTCTCTGGAACAGCCTAAGACTAGTTATCCTCATATTTACGTAACAGATCATTCTCAGTTACCGTTAGTGAACATGCTTCATCTGTAGAAACCCATGGTGTTCCCCAGGGGTCTGCTTTGGGCCCTCTGTTGTTTTTGTTGTATCTGCTCCCTCTGTGGCATCTTATAAGAACGTTTAAAGATGTGTCCTATCTTTTAAACCTCAAAGTGTCTCTAAGTCCTCTGTCTTTCTTGAATGTGTGAATTGCACAAAAGTTATGTAAAGAGATGTCTTGGTTTCTTATCCTCTACTGTTAATCATGCATGGCCTAATTTAGGGGTCCAAATGGGTCAGGCTCTGAATCTGGACTAGCATGTGAACAGTTTGGTCTGCTCCTCTTATTATGGAAGGAAAAAAGCTGAACTCAGACCTGTTCTGTCCAGAGCTGAGCTATAGATTGTACATGCTTTTGTTTCATCAAGGCTTGATTTTTGTAAGTCTCTGTTTACATGTCTTAGTGCCACATCTGTAAAGCGGTTACAAGTGGTCCAAAATGCTGCTGCTAAGCTGTTGACGAAATCATCCTGATGGTCTCATGTCACACCTGTCCTCATGTCTTTAAACCTGTCTTTACACTGGCTCCCCATTAGTTTCAATATACAGTTTAAAGTTCTTGTTATTGTGTTTAGAGCCTTGCATGGTCAAGCTCCGGCTTACATCACTGAGCGGCTGAGGCCATATAACACCACCAGGTCCCTGAGGTCCTCTGACCAGGGTCTGCTGCACAAGACTGAAAACAAAAGGAGACTGTGCCTTTGAGTTTGTGGCACCTACATTTTGGAACTGTGCTCCCCCAGAACTGAGAGCCGTGAACTCTGTGGTTCGCGGCGCCTATCTCCGCCACTCGTCATATGTGTTGGTAATTTAGCAGCCACTGCAGATGCCACGGCTAGAATAAGAGGATGAGAGTAGTGGTCATCAGTTCAATCCTACACACTGGTCCTTAAACTACTTCCTAACAGATAGCAAAATTACACTGGTCATTGGTAAGGGAAATCATTATGGAATAATGTCAGGTTAAGATGTGTCAGTAAAAGTAAAATGGTTAATGGTTAAACTAATAGCTCTTTTTCAAATTCCCTCACATCACATCCCTCACATTGACATATACATTCAGACAATTACACGATGGCAGCTTCAAAATGTGAATTGTGAATAGTCAATTGTCTTCAGGACCAGAACTTTTTACTGTTCTTACTGTTTGAATGATTCACTCTACCATAATTGTTAAGGAAACAAGTGTGGATGAGTGGGTTAGTCAATCAGTGTCAGTCATACCTCAACTGGTAGGTTGGCAGTTTGATCCCAGCAAGCTCCCACTGTCCACAAGTCCATAGTGTAAATGTGTTTGTGAATAGGTGAATACGACGGTTGAATGGGCTAATGTGACATGTAGGGTGAAAGCACTTTGATTGGTCAGAATATTACAAAAGCGTTTTCTAATGCTGCATTCATGTGCTCCTGGGATGTTCCCAATTTGCGAGTTGGGAAGTCGTTCTTCAGACTTCAGTGTGTTCATGTGATTTCAGTACGGAAAGTTAGAATGTTGTAACAGCAAAACACAGGGTGGACGCTACAAATAAAATGTGTGGATCGTCACTGTTAAAGGTTATATGTGAGCAAAACATTGATGTGCATTACGTGAATTAATAAAAAGTATCTGAACTTCAACAAATCATATTTCGCCCCCCATGTGATGACGAATAGGAAGGCAAGTTGGGCACCTAATTCTAACCCGAGTTTCCAAGTTCATGTGAAATGTTCAACTCGGAAACTTGTTTTCCTAATGAGTTCGACACCACATGAATACAGGTCAGTACAAATATTCAGGTGAGGGAAAGAAGAAAGCCAATCAGGCCCCTATGTCTGCCAGCTGATTAGGTGTTCCCGCCTCATTAATCACAAACAACAGCTTTGGTGCTCGGTAATTAATTAATCTATTTTAATCAAATCAAAACAAGATGGTCCTATTGTTGGAGAGGAGTGTGGCTGCTGGTGATGGGGGAAATTACAGGGCTTTAGTGTGAGACCTGTCTTGGAAAGCTCTAATTGAGACATTGGCGGTGTGAGGAAAAGATGTACAGAGCGTGCTGACTGGGATTTTCAGTAACAGTAGGAGCTAGACTTTAGGCTGCATTGCTTACCTTTGGCTATTAATTTTGCTAACAAGGCTGTGTTAATGACTTAATTCTGATTGGCCAGTCAAGGAATTCTGAGGTATGCTATTCCTTTATAGGAAACCACTGCTTTGAGGAACCATTGTTACAGACCCAGCTCAAATCCACCCGGATCTAAGGACCAAATCTCATTGATCAATATCAGTAAGGAGTCTGATACATTCAATGTCAGCTTGTTCATACTCACATGCATATTAGATGTTGACACTGTGGCCAAAAAGAAAGCAAAAGAAACTTGATTCTGGGGTTGGGCTGCTATGTACAGCTGAATCACCTTGTCTCAATGTTTTGTTTAAGGGAAATCCTAACGGCTCATTTTAAGAAGTACAGAGTTTAGAAATGGACACTGTTCAAGTGTAACTGTTATGACCTCGGCCTTGTCTACATGTTCTTTTCCCCTTTTTGCCTTGTCTTCGTGTTGTCTCTCTGTGTTTGTCTCTTGGCTGGTCATACTCTGTGCTCCTCACCTGCTGACCTGCTTCTCATCATGACATCAGCTTACGCTCATTTATGCTTTCTTTATGTATGAAAATAGAAACAAATTATTTTACCACAATGTAACCATAACCGCCCATGTTCTCCCATGAGTCTTTATGTTGGATGTACGTTAAAAAATGCATCCACTGGAGGGCGCGGTCTCACACGGACCTCCACGTCTCCTTTGCTGCTGTCCAACCGACATTCAGATTCCATCTGATCTCAGCTCAGCTGTTCTGTTGCAGTTGTCCGTCACTGTGCTCGGACGAGGTAACATCACATATATGTGTATTGTTCCTAAGCAACTCACACGATTGTTCTTTAAAAAGGTTCGCTATTACCTACATCCATTTGTGTATGAATGTAGATAAATGTAGCCTTTACAGTGCATGCCCAGTTCTTATTCATCACCAGATTGTTCAGCTGCTACACAATACAGAGCATAGAAAACAAAGTAAGTGAGGTAACTAAAGACAGTTGTCCAACTATAAGACATGGTCAAAGCAGGAATTAGACAAATTGCTCAGTCTACCTATGTGGTACAACCATTGAGGCTTGCTATTTTTTTTCCTGTGCTCAACTTATTGTGTCCTTGTGAGTTACTCCGTTGCTGCACGATCAAGTCAACCCCTTCCACCTGCTTACTGTCTCTAGCTCTTTAGCCATTTTGGTGGATTTCCACAGCCACTCACACCCCAACTCAGCCATCATCTCAGTAAAACCAGTCTGAAACCATTGCTCCATTTCAACTGATCACCTGAGTCAGTGTTCTGGACTTTGTGTCTAAAGTGATTATACTAACAGACTGTATTTTTAACAAAAGAAAAAACAATTCTAAACCAATATTTTGTGTCACATTGATTCTTTTTAGTCAGGGGCCGTGTAATGAGCAGGATAATGTACAGCTAGCAATGAGTGGAATAAAGCCCTTCAGGGTGAGGCAAGGCTCCCTGAACTCTTCTGATGTGGTTTCACTCTGCTATAACAACATTATCCCTTACTTATCCAACTCGCATGGTTTTTGTTGGCAAAATGGAATGTTTTAATCCCAGCATATTTCATATTTAAGGTTCATCCAGTGAGAGTGACTTGGCGGCTCCCAAAATACACCAAGTGTCTGCAGCCCATCTGGAGTCCAATATAGGAGAACATCACTGCTGACAAACTGCAGATCGGTCTCATAGGGCAATGTGTGTGAGTGGGTGTCATATAGTGTTATTTTATGAAAAAAATCTGTCTTCTCTTGGATTCTAGCTTTCATTTTCTCCAGTGGGAATGATATGTTTCCCTCCCTTCCAATACAACCTTTATCTTCCTCTTAAAATTGCACATAAACAGCGCTCTCTGAAAAGCAGCGGAAATTTCTCTCAATATGCAAAACTGTGTTCACAGGCCCCTTTATGGCTGTCCTGTGATGTATTTTTGAGATATGCAAATATGACATTTCTCTTCTGTGATTGCTCTTCAGTTCCTGCTCTCCCTCTCTCCACACTGCTCTCTCTTTCTCTTTCAGCCCACGAGAGGTGAGACATCACCTGTTCAGCTGCTCAGAACATTACAGCAGATTGCAGCATCTGTTTGGTACAACTGAAAAGAAATTTACTGTCACTGTCCTTTTTTCATGTATTGGGGACTTCGGTGTCCATTTCATAGTTTTTTTTTTCTTTTTTTACTAAAGTACATCGATTTTTTTAAGCAGTAGCTTGGTTTAAACTGATTTTCACTGAAATGTTAAGCTGCCACACAGAACATCAAAAAGCTCTGGTCATACAGTAAGAGGGAAATATTCACTGTGGTTCAATTTTTACAAGGCCCTTTTCACTGTGGGAACAGCTCCACATGCTTGTGTAATATTAACCTTAAATCATGTAAGTTGATGCAAAATGCATTTACTGGCAATACTCCTATTTTAATTTTAAAAAACCTGACGTTTGTACTTAATCTTATGATATATGGTCCAACTACTGGCAGGATTTCAATCCTTACCATCACCTGAAGAAGATCCTTTGGAGCGTAACATTGCCCTTTATAAAGTTGCTCATTGGGAGCTTAACAGTGTGCGGACCTTTCTTTTTTTTCTGCAGTTTATACTTTTTTTGTCCTAAACCTGTATGCAATTTGCTTGGATGTGCACACATAAGGCTTTTTTCTTTAATCCCTACCATTACACCATGCTCTAAATGATCCACATTATTTATGCTTAATGTTCCGTTTTTGGTTATCCATTCCGATGCCTATCTCATTTGACTGCAGCTATAGCTGTGTGGATTTTATAGCTGTGTGGATTTGTGCAAGTCTTGTACTCACTACTCCCACTGTCCCTACCAACTATTTAGAAAAACCACAGCCATGGAACTGGCACAATCAGCAGGGAAGCGTCCCTAGAGTGGGTTCACGCTTCTGGTGTCAAGCACCCTTCCCAGCCAGGGTGTGACCCACTGCGGGGACAGTGGCAGAGTGGTGTGCATCTGTCAAATGGTAACGCAGGTGTAAGGCGAGCTCACGGAGATCTCCTGTGGACCAGAGAAAAAGCTTGCTTGATCTTTATTTCCAGTATTAATACAGACATTGAAAGATGATGTGTAAGCTAGCGACAGGACACCCCGTAGCTGTGCTGCTGTCTTCATCTGTGTAACGTGGTCATGACCACATTAGTCAAGGTTTTTGTATGTGTACGTTTCATGTAGATAAGATAATTGAACACGTTTATTTTGCTCTTGGATAGTTCATATTGCAGCAGTAATAACTACAAAATAAAATTCATAATTCATGTATTTGATGTAATTTTAGTTAAAAAGATACAGTTGTAACGGTACCTGTGCTCCTGCAACTGAGCGTGTTATTGCAAAAGCTGATAATGTGAAATATGTAACTCAATACAGACAGGTGGAGGCAACAGTCACGTGTGTTTTCTTCATTCTTCTCTTACTACTATTCCCCCTTAAATAAGGGAACAAGTGTGGCCTATTGATCCTTCTAACTTCATCATTCAACCGGAAGTTTAGGGGTTCGATCCCCAGCTCCGCAGTCCCATGTCAAAGTGCACTTGGCAAGGCACTGAACACCAAATTGCTTCCACTGCTGCATTATCGGTTTGTGAATGTGTGTGATTATTAAATACTGTTCTAATTCCATTTGCCTTTTTTATCTACCTCATTCATACCTTACATTGGCGCCACTTCCAGCCTTTAACTTAACCGTGTGCAACAGTTAGTGTTTAGTTTTTATTGGCACACATAACTACAGTATGGCAGGCAACTTATCCTCATATTGTACTTTTTTAACACAAACTCACGATTAGTGTTGTGAACCAGTCACAGTTGGGGAAGGTATTGGCAACAAAACTGGGTTGGATCATGGTTTGGGTTATTATAAGTACAAACATATGTGCATATACAAAACTATAATATCTGATGTAAGCTCTGTTAGAGAAAAATATTAAAGAACATAACATTCAAAATTGAGCCAAAGAGGAAGCTCTGGACAAGAAAACTGTCAACACCCACAGGCTGCGTTCTCAGTGCGCAGCACAGCCGGGAAGCTGGAGTGCCGAGAAAAAGGAGTCCCGCAGTAATTACAGATCACACTCACGGCAGCCCGAGATAATACGATGTATGTAGTATAAAACCGTATAAAAACCCTTGTAAACACATCAACAAACACACATAAGGTCATTGTTCTCAATTGTCAAATAGAGTGTTTTATTCTGAAAATAAACCAGAGGTTTTAATGTTGTTTCAGTGTCTGACTTCCTGTCCTGCTCGATCTGCTCTGTGGTAAATTGATGCGCCGTGCTCCGGAAACATAGAAGTCTTGACGCAGTGCTGCGGAGCCAGTGGAAGCACACACATTGAAAAAAGTTACTGCTGTAACGGGGCAGATACAGACCAAATATGCATCTGCTTGAATTTAGGGGTAAGTGTCTTGCTCAAGGACACATCGGCCATGCAGCTTCCAGAGCTGGGAATTGAACCCCCCACCTTCCAGTAACAAGACAACCGACACCACCAACTGTGCCACAGCCACAAAATATTAGCATTAAATCATATGACAGGAATATTAAGGTATTTCTAAATTACTGACAAACAGCCTTGTCTTTAACAGTACAGTGTTCTGTTGTAGTGTGATAAGAAAACTGACCAAAAAGACTTGTTCAGCCTTTGTCTTCTTCAGCTCCTCCAGCCTTAATAAAGAGAACCATATGGACTGTCTGCTTTGGCTTGGACAGAGGGGAAAACAGAATGAGGAAATGAACAGATATAACACAGACACCAGGATGAAAGATTGGAGGAAGTGGAAAAACAAGCCCAAAACAGCAGCGGCGGCGTGGTTGTGTTCCGGCTCGCCTTCCTGCGCTTTCTCTCAAACTCGCACACATAAATCACAGGCAGGACTGTCCCTGCATGATAGAACCAAATTATTATGGCTAAACACACAAGAATACAGAATGATTAAAGTGTCTGCAGCCTTCTAAGAGGAGATGGAGACATGATTTATTACCCTCCACACTGCAGCAGACTGAAATGTAAAAAAAAGACTGAATACTCGGTGTAGCCTGGTGGCTCTCTGAGTTCTTCATTGAAAACACAGTACAGTAGGAGGACAGTTGTACGGACAGGTGCTGACTGTTTGTGAACACTGTTGGGATTTTAATAACATTCATGTCACCCTTCTGCTATCACTCTATCTTCAGGTTTTGTTTTGCCTTATCAAGAGGTGAAAGCCTGTAAAAAGTAGAAAAGTTCTGTTACTTTGGGAGGATATCAGTCCAACGGAAGCAAAGAAGTGGAGGGGGAGCAAGGGCTTTAAAACACTGGGGAAAACATTTGGAAAGGGTAGAGGGCTTGGCATTTGGTAAAAAGATGAAATGGAACCAAGACAGTGGATGACAAAAAGTAAATACTCTGGGAAGGTGAGACTAATTATGCGCAGGTGAAACTAATCAGGCACAGGGATGGCTAATCAGGCACAGGTGAGAACAATCAGGACGGGAATACACTGTGGCAGACAGTAAAGCTTCAGACAGGAAACGAAAAGGGTAGGCCAAAAATAAAACGTGAAAAAACCCCAAGAACATGCAAAGACAAGGGCTTCATTGAAAACAGAGTATAGTATGTGGATGATTGTATAGACAAGCATTGTGACTGTGAACACATTTAACACATAGTTCTGATGCTGATTTTGTCCAAGTGTTTACTTTTGTGTTTAGTTTAAGTTATATGGGGAAAAAGGGCAGATGTAACAACACGATTGACAGCTCTGGTGACAAAAGCAGCTCCTGTAACATCCTTTGACAGATTAGCAGAGTAGAGGAGGACTGGCCAGAGGAAATGTGACTTACACTAATCTTCAGAATTATTCAACTCTTCATGAATGCATGAATGTAGGCTTCAATCTGGCACTAGAATCTGATTTGCTGTGGACTGACCTGAGGGATCTTTGCCATTTAATTGGTAACGTTGATGTGTGCTTTGAGTAGTGGAACAGGTGGGGCGTCAATTCAACGGCTACCCGAGCCCGAGCCCCTCTGCACACGTCTTCAAATGACATTACCAGCGCAATATATCAGTTCCCATTACAGACGTATTTTGGCACTTTTGAAAAGAAGGAAATGGAAATGCATTGTCCATTTTTTATATACAATCAATGCTTAAGACGCAGCCAGGCTAGTTGTACTCCCTAAAGTTTCTGTTAAGCTAAGCTAAACGGCTAAAGACTGCTGCCATAAAGGTGGTACCAGTGGTCCAATCAAACTCCCTGCCAGACCAAATTCACATAATCACATCAATATTATCTGACATGTTCATCAGCAAGTAAACACATTTTTGGATCCGGTCCTATCATGAGCCTATCAGATCCAGTGTCTTTGGGCAAACAGTAGGTACAAAAGAAGTCCACATTTCCACTAAAACATACCAACTGTACATTTACGCAGGAGCCTCTACAAGACAAAGACAGACTAGTGAGACACACCAACATTCACCACAATATGCAAAGCAGGTATAAAATAAAATACCGTGCCGTTTTATAGTAATTTTATGAGATACACCTTGTCGATGCTGCATGAAAGCAATAATCTGAGAAAGAAAAACAAAGAAAAAAGTGAGTCTCCAGCTGTAGTTGCCTTCATTATTCTTCTGAGACTGTGGCATGGCAACGTCTCAACAGAGAGCCACCAACGCCTTTGTTTTGGTAGAGTACAGAAAATTCACAATTCACTGTGAGACACTGTGTGTGTTTATGATAATGCAGATATGACCAACTCAATATATCTATACAGGTGTGTTGGTTCAATTAGATTTTTCATGTTGCTTCAACTTTAGGTTTGTACAACTTGAATTGTCTTGTTGATATGACCAATGAACTTGTTGATTAAACTTGAGGTATAACGTTGATTGGACTATTGTTTAGCTTCACCTTTGTCCATCCAACTAATTATTGGAAGTTTATGGAACTCAGATGTAAGTGCAAACAACTGAAGTTTCTTAGCTTGTCTAACTCAACATTTTAAGGCAGCGAGGTTACAAATTATTTTAAATTCAACCAGCACTTTTTTTTTTACAGTGTGGGGGGTGGGGGGGGGGGGGATTTAGACTGAATAACAGTCAAAACGGATGAGTCATTCCTCACCTAAACATTACCTGTTTTCAGTTTGTGAAAATTCTTCATTTACTTCCAGTTCTGCCAAATTGTGCAGATTTTCTTATTAAAAGCTTAAACACAGCTTATACATATTGTCTCACAAAGCAGCACAGACAGTAATTTTTCCCCTGGTTTCTTTTTTAAACTGTGCCTCCTGCCTGATTGAGAAATACCAGTGTTCATGGTCTTTAAGGTGCTGGGCATTTTTCTATATCCTGTACATGTGGGTGGCCTGATGGCCTGCCCTTTTAAGGCTATAAATTGTGATTACTCTTCGCACTGCTAATCTGCACACAAGGCTTTTTCCACATAAATTATCAATAAGTGAAATGTCACAGGACAATGAGAGAAATGGTGTCTTGTAACCAATCTGTGTGGCCTATTGGATAAACACTCCCTGAGTTGTAAATAATCCATGCATCACTGCAGTTTGTGAAGATTAATGAAACATTACAGCTGCATCGGCTACAGCACGTCGTAGTTCAGGAACAGACTTGGTGCTTCTTTACACTAGTTTCAACTAATAACAGTTAACCAAAAAGTACTGAAGAGTTTTCACCATAAACCACCGCCAAAAGGATGGTGATGGTACGATAAAAGAGGTAAGCCTTTAAAACACCAACATTCAAAATCACATTAAAAGACCAAAAGAGTAAATTCTTTAACACATGGATTTATCAGTTTCTAAAAGCACCTTGTATGGCATACTGTGTTGCTACTAAGGGAGCGAAGTCACTAGATGGCGCCTTGTTTTGATCCTTCAAGTAAGTTTTTAGCAGCGTCTCTGCCATGGACGGATGCCTGTAACCAAACTCCTACTTTCCTTTGGTTTCTTAACTCAACAGTGATGTGAGGGTTCATGTGGTCACCATTTCACTCATGTATGATAAAATAGTAGCCGTACAACCGGGCTTTGTAAGGTCGATGTGTAGTTTGTAATAAACGACGAGCATTGTGGAAACCCCAGACACGTGTGGTTGTAACTCTAATGGAGTTTTTTTAAGCTGGTTGTGAAAACAGACTGAAATTACTATCGATGCATCTGTATGACCAACAACCATATGACCGCCAAAGACGGATCATTTGTAATCCTTGTAGATAAATGTCAGATGAAGCGAGTTACAGTTCACTGCCGACTCAGCCCTTGTTTACAGTTTTTATAAGATTCACATGGAGTTATACAATCCGCTGTGTTAAGAAGGCCGGATGGGAAGAGTTATTTTACATTTTAATGTGCAGTCAAGTCTTTGCAGATGTGATACAACTTTCATCATTCATAACAAAGTCTCCTTCCTGGATCAAGCCAAAGAGAGCAGCTGTTCAAGACAATAAACTCTCATGATCTATGATGCGTAATGGACCAGAGTGGGTCAACACATGTCGACAAATAAATAACAGTTAAGTAAAAATTAACTAACTTTATCCATCCATTGTCTATACCACTTTTCCCGCTCGGGGTCGCAGCTGGAGCCAACCGCAGCTGTCATTGGGCGAGAGGCAGGGTACTGTTCACCAGTCAATCTCAGGGCTGACATATAGATACAGACAATCAGCCACACTCACATTCACACCTGCGAGTCACCTTTTAACCTAACGAGCATGTCTTTGGACTGTGGGAGGAAGCCGGAGTACCCGGAGAGAACCCACGCATGCACAGGGAGAACATGCAAACTCAAAACAGGGAGGCTCCTGTCCAATGGGAATTCAAACCAGGAACCTCCTTGCTTTGAGGCAACAGCGCTAACCACTTCACCACCATGCAGCCATTTCTTTTAGATCATACGAAATGTCCTGATCAGTGGAATCTTGCGTGTGACATCCCTCTTATGCATTCAACAAATGTTTTTTTGTCCACTCTGTAAGTGGCTATTGGTGCTTTCCTTTGTGAATTAGATGGGTTTTTTGTAACAACGTTCATTTGCATAAAAAGGGGCCCACATTTTGCCCTAAATGAATGACTGAATAATGGTTCTTTTAAATACTTGCAAACAGAAGTAGCGCTCAGAGACGCTGTTTGCTCTGCAGTGCAGATTCTGGTGCATATAACCTTTGCGTGTGCTCAGTGAATTAGCACTGTCTTTTTGTCTCAGTTGTGCACGTTTATCAGGCAGAAAAGCCACTCAATCCAGTTGGGAATCAGGCCCACAGTTTCCAAAATAGCAACTTTAAGATATGAGACAGAAGAGGTTTTCTGAAATCTGTGAAAATGTGCATGTCAGTAACTGGAGATATTGCTTCTTTCTGCCAGTATAACCCTCATGAAGGCTTGAGTAGCAAAGAGAGAAAGAAAGGATGACATGTCTTAGACTTGTATGTTTCTTTTTTGGGAAAATAAAAACCTTTTTGAAAACTGTTAATTGTCAATTTTTATTCTCCTCTTGAGCCAGAAGAGGATATCCACATCACCCTCATGTCTGTATTTTATGTAGTTGGCTGGAACCAGGAGGCTGCTTATGTATGTGTGTGCTAGGAATACAAAAGAGTACCTTAAAGGAACTTAAGAGTTGAGATTGTTTTATCTCACTACAGCCTCAGCTAGGTTGCAGTGGAATTAGGTTTTTTCCGGTTGCATGCGGGCAAAGGTGCACAGAGTTCACTCGGATAAGAGTTGAGTCAATCGATCAACTTGCATGAACCCAAGCTCTGCATAACAATTCGGTAGATGCTCTTAACATCCTCGCCTGCCTGGATTCACAAACATGCCCTTCATGCCCAACAGGAAACTTCTAAGAATAATTCTCTATAACATGTCCAGAATATATATGTATACTTTATTAATCTCTGAGGTGAAATAGGGGTTTACACTCCGTCATAGGGAGACATGCTACACGCACGCACAAACAGTGCCTTGCTGAAGTGCAACTTGGAAGTACCTGGGTACTCGCACCTCTCCAGCACTCCAGCAACCAGACTAATTTCCATACTTTGGTCTGTACCTTGAATTTAATGGGCAACTCTCCAGTTCCCAACCCAAGTCTCTACGGACTGACATGCTACCACTGAGACAAGGCTGACCTAATGGGTTTCGGTGTCAGGGTAGAACTTAGAAAGTTTTAGTTTCCATGAAGGCCTCTTTGGATTTAAAGATTGAAAACGGCCTCAGTGT
This sequence comes from Tautogolabrus adspersus, assembly GCA_020745685.1. Lineage (NCBI taxonomy): Eukaryota > Metazoa > Chordata > Actinopteri > Labriformes > Labridae > Tautogolabrus > Tautogolabrus adspersus. The sequence goes on along the minus strand of CM036551.1, from coordinate 20,947,542 downwards.
CAAGAGTAGGTTATTTCCAGAATAACAAATTTATGGAATGGATTACATTGTTTAAAACTAGCATATTCTATCTCGTAGGTAATTTAATCAAATTTAAATTTGGCGACTTTCTTTTGTTTGTGTTTCTTGCATGGGTGCAATAACAGCAATGATCTCAAGAGAACTTGCTTGAATCCAGATAATAAAAAAGACACATTTCAAAGCAAGTCTACTGTGTTGATGACATATAGATCGCACCCTGTGCATGATACACTTTTGACTAAAGACACAAGGGTCATGTACCAATGAAATATGCAGCCTTTGGTGCCCAAACAAATAAGGCAGGATTTAGTGCATAATTTTACACCCTTAACTGGTGTAATGTTATGCAGGTGTGGAGAGTCAGCCTTGAGAGACTGTGAAAGGAAGTAAGAGTGTTTGCTGTACAAGAAGAGATTTGTTTCGCTAAGAGTGCTTAATGGCAGCGGCTAGAGGAACACAAAGTGCTGGTGGCACCATGCCACAAAGCTGCTTCATATTGTCGTGCTGGGATTTGCATTCGCCTCCTTCCAAACTCAGATGAAGCATCTCGAACAGCACCGGGCTGAATAGCGATAAATAAATAAATAAATGAAGCATCACCCTTGGGTAGAAACACAAATTGCACTCTACAACACTTCTATTGTGCAGGCTTACTTGCTTCTAAACAGATTGCCCTTTTATATCTTTAATTTTCTTTATATAAAAAAAAAAAAAGATGCCGAGAGAGGAACACAAATATCACTTAAGCTGCTTGCGGTGCCATTGTCCTTACAGTGTGTTTTCTATTTGGAATATATTGCATTTAAAGAGGAGCCAATAGCACTGAGGGTGCTCAAGATGATTTCCAGTACTGAGAGAGAGAAATGTTTATGCATGACCGTTTCCCCTCCTCCCTCCACTCTCTGTCTGATACCTCGGGAATACTTTTTGGCATTATTCAATTTTACCCTTCACCTCTCATTAACGTATGGCACTCTGTACAGTGAGGAATTCAAACCTCCAATTTGCAGTTGCACTGATGATTTCTCAATTGCCTTTCGGATGCACCTGCATAGGAAACACATGGTAATGGGCTTAATGATTATTAATGTGGTGTGTGTGCGTGTGTGTGTGTGTGTGTGTGTGTGTGTGTGTGTGTGTGTGTGTGTGTGTGTGTGTGTGTGTGTGTGTGTGTGTGTGTGTGTGTGTGTGTGTGTGTGTGTGTGACGTTCATCCCCAGATTGATATTGTTAAGGATTGGATGGATGGGTTGGAAAAAGGGGAAGCTAAGACTCTCAGAGGATTCAGTGGAGATGAGTTGAGCGTGATCAAATTGAATTATGAGAGTATATTGGCTATCTCACTGTACAGCCAAGTCTCCCTTTTATCACTGTTACAAGTAATCAAATAATGAAGAATGTGTAAAGGTAAAAAGAAGTGTGGTGACACACCGGCTGACTGCTCAAGATGAAAACCCACTCAAAGAAGATCATAAGCTAAAACACACAGAAAAGTGTCATTAGAGAGCCTTTTCTGAAAGAGTCTGTCAACCCAGCAACTCAAACATAAGAGACACTTTCTGTGAGAAAGTGACGCTAAGTCACTGAGAGTTAGATTAAATATTGGATTGTCAATAAGCCCTGCTGGTAATAAAAAACCATATATGAGAGAATAAGTGACATTCACCTTTTAATATGACGGATAAGATGACCTTTGCTTAATAATATTGTATATTTACTTTAGAATTCACAAATACTGCAGTGCCGTTATCAAATGAAGGATCAAATAATGAATCAAATGAATCACAAACATTGTGAGGAAAGTTGTAATATTTCATATATTGTTTTATATAAATAGTTTTAAAGCAATTCAAATGAAAAAACCTGAGAGGAAATGTGATACTGGGTGACAAAGACGTCAAAAATTAAAGACATGTTGAACCTAAAATGAGGGTCAAAGAACGTTAAAGGGTCACACGACAGACTGGGATAAAGTGGTTGTACCTGCTTGTCCAAAGCGACATTGGAAAAATATGGTAAAAGGCCAGAAATATCAATGGAAATACAGCCACTGAAAATATAGACAATGGGCAAAGAAGATGAACATTTTAAATTAGATTCATTATCTTGATTAAATTTAATCTCCCAAAAGATCTTGTATCCAAACAGACAGTTTTGGGAAGAGACAAGAAGAAGAGCGCATTTTTAGCGCAATTTTAGTGCACGAACGATTCTCTTCGGATCATCAAAGCACCATCTTCTTCTTTTTCTTCTCTTCTTCATCATCTGAAGTTGTGTTGATTGTGTTTAAGGGATATGAAAAAGTGTTTGATCAACATTTATTCATCAGAAAAGTCTGTTTAACTGGGAAAACCTTATAAGATACAAAAATGTCTGCCTAGTTTATAGGATTCTTCATGGTTTAGCTCCCCCTCCTCTGTCAGGCTTTATCAACTTCAAAACTGCCACAAACAGGACCACTAGAGGTGCAGCTAGGAGGGACTGCACAATCCCACTCAGGAAAACCATATTTTGTTTGTATATTTCATTGTTCCGCAATTGATGAGAGAGTCAACATCCTATGATTCATTTAAATATATATCTGTATTTGGTTTTTTTCTATATAATGAACGTATGTTAATGGGTACTATTTAATTCTTTGATGCCAAAGAACATCTTGCAAAGGGGCTGCTGATGAAAATGAGCCTTTTAGCTAACTCGGGTTTACATCCGTCTGAATGTTGATTAATGTACACTGTCCCTTTTCAAATAAATAAAATGTGTCCTCACCTTTTTTGTTATTTTTTTCACACAGCTTAGTTGCTAATTGGTTGCACATGGAGTTGTAAATGGACAACTCCATGTGGAGGGGACTGTTAGACACTTACACAGAGACATGAAGACTGATCATTTCCATGTAAAAAGGACGATTTTGTTAATGTGGAATAAGCCTCGGGTCACAGAGAGGATTGGTTATTTTAGTGCAGGACTTGCTGTGATTGTAGTGTTGAGTGAAGCTTATGAAGGTCAGTGACCCCATCTAGCCTCTGTCTCTGCCTAATGGCTCCTCTGTAGGCCCTGCTGCTCTGGCTCGTACAAGAGCTTCACACTCTACCACTTTGCTTTCATCAGCAGAAAAAGCGTGGTTACTGGCTGTTTGAGCTGCAGCAGGTCAGAGGTTGAACAAATTCAGCAGATGGGGGGTAACACAATCAATAGTTCTGTAAACAGATAGAAAAATATGATACAGGAAAACTTAAATGATGAAGGAAAATGGAATTAATGGTAAATGGACTTGACTACTCAAAGCGCTTTTACAACGCAGGTCACACTAACCCCCAATTTGCACATACTCTGTGCGCGCCGTGGTCCATCAACACTGCACTCTACACCGCCGTTTGCTGCCACTAGTCAGTGATTGTTTTACCACAAGTGCAACGGCCCATCCCTGGAGCGTGCCACAGCGCCACTACGCAATTCTCCATTTCAGACGCTGCAAGTTTATTTTCAACTGCAGGCACATGTCAAGCTGGACAGAATAGAATAACCCGGACAGGAAGTCAGACAAGGAAACGCACAGAGCATCCAGTCAATTTCAAAATAAAACAAAATAAACTGACTCACAATAGTATTTTTCATGACTTTATCAAACACTACGTCAAAACAGGCACCAAACGAACAAGAAAGCAACCTCGGAAAGACAAAGTAAAATGTTGTTTGCACGTTTTTCTCTTGATTCTCACGTGACCTCGTAGTTCTCCTTCGATGTGTGTACAGCTGGTCATGGCTGCGCTCCACTGCTCTCATGTTCCAGAAACGGATCCAGTGGGGCAGGGCGCAAGCGGTCCGACGGAGCCAAACCGTGGCACTAACAGACCGCTGTGCGACATTGGGGATTACCCATCCACACACCGATTCCAGAGGCTGCTATGTAAAGTGTCCATCAATATTAACTTTTGCATTCATACACATTCACACGCCGCCATCGAGCAGCAGCAGGATCAACAATTGATTCTCTTGACAAATTGGTTATCCTTGCATATCTCCTAGTTTTCAGCTTGATAAGATTTTCTAATTATTTTAATTATAATATTAAACCTATATATTTATTGAAAAGTGTCACAGTAGTGCAGTGAAACTTATTATAAAAAACCTTTCACAATGGTAAATTATGCAACACCATACTAGAGGAAAAGAGAAAAGGCTTTGGTGTAACTTGTTGTCAAGGTTGAACAGTTTATTTCCTATCAACACAGATTTCTGACAGAGCTACTGAATAGAGTCTGTAGACAGACACTGTCCTTGTAATTACATTACATGAGATCATCCTTTGTTGTCAAAATCTGTCAAACCCCAGGATGCCAGCATTACATCATATCTTGGTAAGGCACATTCAATTTACCTTGGCTGCAGTAGAATAACTCCTGCAAAAGCCCGTCTGCACAACAGGCTCCATTGGCTTACAATGACTGCTGCTCCTGCTCTGCCCCAGGAGGTCCACAATCACAGGAAACCCAGGGAGTCTCAGCAGGATCCTGCAGGCTCAACGATCAACACACCTGGAGCTCTCCTGTCACATAGCTCCATGTGTCCTTGTGAGTATGTGTTTGTTTGTGTGTGTATAGTGTGCTTTTCTGGTATTCTACTCAAATGAGCAGTCAAATAGTTTTATTTTACATGATCAGCATTACATAATCAATATTTCTGTAGAATCATTGTCAGTTTTAACAGCAATCTTAAAAGCCAGCATTTTGACCACCAGTGATTTAAAGGCTGATCGGAATCACTTTTAGTATCAAGTATGTTGGGGCCAGCCAGAATGCCAGACAAAACTGTCCCTTTTTGGAGAAGACTGACTGGTAATCAGTTACCAGGAAAATACTCTAACTCCCAGCATGCACTGCAGGGATACTCCCAGCATGCTTTGCAACACCTAACACATAGGTGTGAAGTTTAGGGTGAATAAAAGGAGTTGTATCCCAATGTTCTTTCTCTTCACATGCTACCAGCATTAGGGGACACAACTCCTCTGTTCTCCGTCCGGAGATACCCCCCCCCTCACGCTTTAAAGCACGCTTCTCTTTGTTTGAAAGTTGGCGCGCACTCGCAGGTAACCCAAGGCCTCCAAGCAAGGAAAGTGATCCGGAATCCCGAGCTCTGATGATCCATTGAACGCATCTCGACAGAGCGTCTTATTCCTAAACCGAATTAAAACGGTTTATCCAGAGACTGTAAAGATTACGTCTCGTTCCGTCCTGCAACGAACAGGACATCCACGGAGATCACCTCGCTCGACGGAGAACACAACGACCCCTGCTCGTCCGCTGGGAACCGCAGCCGCCAACACAGCTAACCTGCACTGGAACAGACTGGACATCTGCTTCCATCACCGGACTTTTCCTCTCATCAACCGCGGGACATGACGGTTCACAAGTGAGGCTTAATTAGGTCTGGGCAGTTAGCTTTAGAGAGTGTATTTAATAATTGATTTATTAATGTGAAACGGGGATAATATTTGCTTGTTACTTGACCACTGCGTCTCGGGTTTTATTAGGTTAAAACCTCTTTGTTTACTTTTCCTGGACCGCCGCGTCCAAAGTGTAAACCTCTTTTGCGTCCCGTATGTGTTTCTCTGTGAACTCGAGCGTTAGCCGGGCTAATATCTTCATGATCAGGAAGACCAGTGTAAACACCGTCTAACTTAAATTCGGCCACTGGCTTCTGGTATTGAAGTTAATTATTCCCGAGTTGTGCGCAAGTTCCAGACTGCTGTCTTTTTCTCCCTCTCTCTCCTACACACACTCACACCTTCTGGCGCAGACGCACATCTGGAGACCGACTCTGAGATCGCGCCAGCACACACATAGGCACACTCACACATATAGGCCTGTATACTCGTAGTTGTTCAGACGCTGAAGAGACAGAGCTTAACTCGGCCACGCCAGACCAGGCTAGGAGGCCTGTGTTGAGTGTCCGCCATCACGTGACCACCACGTGGTTACGCCGCCATCTTGCTCCCTCTCTCCCCCCTCCTCTCTCTCTCTCTCACTCTCTCACACACACACAGACACACGTGCCACTGTTTGTTTATACTTTGTTTGCTGTAGTTTAGTTTATAATAGTGATTTGTTTGAGTTTCATTGATCGACTTGATGTTTCTTTGTTAAATAAACTCTGTTATAATTTAAAGAGCAGTTGTTTGTGATTACTGGTGTATTTGCATTGTGACATAGGCTGGGTGCAAGGGCTTTGTGTTCGGATTTCACGCCTTCAATTTATTAAATACAGATTATTAATCAATAATACTAGTATTTAATTAATTAATTCGAGACTGATATGGTAAGATTTGGTTGTTCTCTGATTTCAGAGTGGTGCCCCTTAATAGGTTTATTAACTCAGTTTAATAATATTGTTGATTTAGATTAATAATTAAATAAAGATAATTATTAATGTTAATTTGATAACCAAATTTTACTATAGAAAACCCAACAGAATGTTGCCCGCGTATGAGCTCCTTTAACCCCAACAAGTAGGTTAACACAGAGAAACAAATTGTCTTTGTGGTTTCTTGCTTTGCTAAACAAATATAAAGTATAAAACATTTAAAGTTGACTCCCAGAGTCAAGAAAGGTTTAAACAATCTATCTACTACATGTCTTTTTTTGAAAAATAGCTGCACACTTTGTATTGCCCAGGAAATGAGCAAAAGTTCACATTAAGAATACAAAGAGAATATGCATTGTACATTTGCTGGTTGATGTAACATAAGGCAGTAAGAGAGTCCATGGGCGGCAGTAGCTCAGTCCGTAGGGACTTGGGTTGGGAACCGGAGGGTCGCTGGTTCAAGTCCCGATGCGGACCAAAATATGGAAGTTGGTCTGGTAGCTGGAGAGGTGCCCTTGAGCAAGGCACTGAACCCCCACCAGCTCAGGGGGCGCCTCCCGTAGCTGGAGAGGTGCCCTTGAGCAAGGCACTGAACCCCCACCAGCTCAGGGGGCGCCTCCCGTGGGAGCTGCCACCGCACTCTGACATCTCTCCATTAATGCATGTCCACAGGTCTCGTTGTGCATGTGTGTGATACAGGCCTGTGTGTGTGAGAAGCATGTCTCTAAATAACAGACAGAGTGCAAACCAGAATTTCTCCTCGGGGATTAATAAAGTATATAAGAAAATAAATAAAAAGCAGTGGGTTTACTGATGAGTTCTGGATGTAGATGGGAAGACTGTTCTTGTGGTGAGATGTTCAGCCCTGATGGAGCACAGCTCAGTGTCTCATAACGTTTGTGTCAATCTTACCTACATGCTTTAAGATCCTAGAGTGGTATAGGTCTTTTTAGAGATGGCAGATTGTCATCTTCCCTGCAGATTGAAAAAAATACATTTGAGTCTTCCCCTGTGCTTGGCAGTAGCAACAGTGTAGCCGCTCAGCTTTCACCGGAAGTACATCCTCCATCAAAGCTTTTTTTAGGGATGTTCATCAAACCACCTGAGATCCTATGTCATGACTGTGTCCAGGAAGCAGATGCATAATATGGGAAGACATATCATGGTTGTTAATGTAATCCACCACCATCCCCACTGTCTTTTGTGTTCTGCATCAGGTCACCGGATGGTCAGTCTCCAAACAGCAGGTTGAGTCATCCCCATCAGAAATACGTCCAATGATTGTGTTGTACGCAAATGTCAGGAACTTGATGGACTGAGGACAGGAGGTGCAGCTGCTTATATGCATAGAGAAGATTAGAAAAAAGCCTCACTACAGGCTTCCAGTTAAACAGGAAGTCTGTGATCCACCTGAAGAAGTTGTCATGCTGGTTCTTGCTGACTGTGCTATCGAACAATGTATCCACTTTCACATATCAAAGGTCACATAATAAAGTCCTTTTCAACCAGTTTAAATAAGTCTCAGAGCTCCCTAAAGCATGTCTCTAAAGTCTCTTCCCAAAAATCCAATTCAATCCTGTATTCATGCCTATAACCCCCTCTATTTCAGCCCTGCTCAGAACAGGCTTCTTTTTGTCTCTGTAGCTTTATATGCAAGTGAAATGTGTCTGACCAGGGCCCTTTTGGAAGGGCATGGGTGGTTTGGGCTTTCTTGCACCATGCCTAATTGTTTAGGGTGAGAAGGCTCAGAGGGCAGAACAAACACCTTGCTGTGGGAGTGTCACCCACCTTGGGGAGCAACTTTGAATCTGTTGCTTGAAAGGAAAAGAATGTGACGGTAAACTGTAAACTCTGACTAGGCCAGAAACAACTCTCCACTGCTGTGAACTCAACATCAAATCTTTCCAAGCACCTGCAAAGGCAACATGCTAACACAAAGCTAGTAGCTAAAGACCCCCGGACCCTAAGTGGCGCTCAAGATTAGAGCATGTTGCCGACACCAACCAAGCAGCCAAGGCTAGGTTTTCAACAATAACAGGTATCAACAAAAGCAGAGATAAATAGGCTTGTTGTCGCCCTTATTTGTATTCAACAGCATAAAAGAGACATCTTGTGTATTTCCTCCTTTTTAGAATAAGGATTGGTTTTGATGTGGGCGTAACTTTAACTTGAGTAACTACCCCAACAGTGGTCATAAATAACACTAAAACCAACAACACAGTAAAGACAGAAAAATACAAAATACAGGATAAGGGGATTGAAACGCTAACATAAGAGAGCGCAGACCTGATCGAGGATAGAAGGCTGTTCTACAATCTAGGTGCCGTTACTCCAAAAGCACGGCCACCTCCAAAGGCGGATATACACATACTCTGTGCACGCCTGTGGTCCGTCTGCACCATGGTTTTGTTCATTCACACCCATGTATGAAAGGTACTTGTAAGAAAGAAATGATCAAAAAAGGTTGTATTTGACTATAACAGGCCATTTGTTTTGCAGATTTTTGCAGGTTAAAATCCATGAGCAGAAAATTACACTATAATAATTCCAATACAAAACTATCCACATGCAATGTTATGTTTAAAGGAGATCTATAAAGAAATAGAAGTGCTAGTTAAGCCCTGCATTTTAGCATTTTCTGCGTTCAAGTACTGAACCACATCACACCAATCTTTAAAGATGCTAGTCCATGCCTGGCTATGTTTTGCAGATGAGTCCAAAGTTACAGCATAGGTTGTATCCAAGTGAGGCATCTGAGCGTTTGGCCTCTTTAGTGTCCAGGGAGTGATGCTTCCTTCACGTGCTCCTCGGAAATACAGTACATCCACATTGTGCAGCTGTGATGACAACATGCACGCATTCAAGTGCTCTGGTTGTAAACAAACATGGACGCTAGAAGAAAGGTTTTTTTTTTTTGTGGCTGATGTTTGATTACCAAAAACTGTTATGCCATTGGCAGTTTAATTTTTCCTTGACCCAAAAATGCAGAACACAGATGCAGTGTATCACATTCATTGAAGTGTTTTAATGAAAGTTGCAGATGATAATTTTGATTTGAAGAATTGGAGGTGGGCAGGTGGAGAGTGGCTGAATGATGATTCAGAGTCTGGTGAGCAGAAGCTGGCAGGTTGGTGACAGATGATCCTGACCTCGAACTTCCACCAGATCCGTGTGCATTGCGTGTCCGCTCCGGTGCGTGACGACTCCGTGCACCCTGGTCCGTTAACACCCACCGGCTGCATTCTCCGCCCGCAGCACGGAGAGCACAGCCAGTCAGCTGGAGTGCAGAGAGAAGGAAATCCCGCCGTAATTTTACAGATTCACTCACGACAGCGCGAGATAATACGATGTATGTGGTATAAAACTCTATATAAACCTTATAAACACATAAACAAACACACATACGGTCATTTTTCTGAACTGTCAAAACGGAGTGTTTTATTCTGAAAATAAACCGGATGTTTTATTGTTGTATCGGTGTCTGACTTCCCGTTCCGCTTGTTGTTTTCTGTTCTAAATTGATGCGTCGTGCTCCGGCAATCCGGCAAAAATAGAAGCCTTGCGTATCAGCTTCGGACTGCCGCAGCTGAGACGCAGCGCAGCGGACCCAGTGGAAGCAAACACATTGAATAAAGTTAAACCTATCAGCTCCGCTGCCGTAGCGGAGACGGACCGACCGTACACGCATCTGGTGGAAGTTGGCCGTGAGTAGAAATAGTCTGAACGATCTGGCGATGAATGGTTGAAGAACGGGGGTATATATGCCCTGCAGGCTGATGACTTGATGAGAGAAGGGTGAGCTGGCTGAAGTAATCAGGAGGTGAGGAGAACTGAGGACAGCTACACCCACAGACAAACAAAGAGAGACAACAAGAATCAAAAGGGAGTGGGGGAACACTGTAGAAACACAAGGAAACTTGTGGCCGAGGCTCAAGCCTTGACAAAAACAAGTAGCACAGAGCTCGGCCGTGTGCTTCGGCGGCAAAATGCAGAACATAAAATGCACATCAGGTATGCAGTTGATGTTTTAATTAATTTATATTCTTAAATAACATTATCATTAGCTTATATATGCTTAGCTAGCTCTATTACTCAAATTAAGCTTGTTAGCATACTGTGTATGTGTCCCTTTTCCAACTGTTTACACCGTTTCCAAACTTTCCACCATTTTTGCTGCCCTGAAACATCATGCAAACGTCACAACTTTGCAACTCGGTTATCAAAATTTCCATAATCACGACTTTGTTGGGCCGCTCATGTGCTCACAATGATTTAACCGGTACATTTCCAATACATTCTGGAATCTGACACATTTCCCCCAACAAAACACAAACCATGTAGCCTTTAAAGGAGTTTTCTGTAAGTTTAGTTACTGCTGTGTTAATCACAAAAGGATTTGTGAGAGAGAAATAAGTTTAAGAGAAGCATTACGTAGCAAATGTAAAACTCAGTAATTGTCAGATTGTTTTGAAACGTGATTGACGTGGGCATTGAGGAAAGACAAACTATCTGGGTCTACTGAAAATAAGAAGAGAAAAGCTTGGATTACACCCCATCTGGTTATTTTGTATTCAAACATCAGTGTACAATTGGCCCATGCATCTAGCTGCTAGTGGCTTTCTTTTTCCCCTCGTCTTCATAATCACGAGGCATCCTGGGTACCCCACCCTGCAGCTGTTCCAATATTGTGCAAATGGGCCCCACATCAGCGTGTGAGGTAGCGGTCGGGCGGGACGGGTGGTAGGTGGGTGGTTAGTTGATTATATTACTCGATAAGCCTCTGTGCTTGAGCTTCCTGTCACAGACTGGAAAGGAGAGCGTAGGGACCTTTTGAAAACAGGAGCCTTGAGAATTTTTCCGAAATTGGATCAAATTTTGAAAAATGGCTCTGAATTCGAACGCGCCACAACCCCTACTCACCCTCCCCTGCTTTTCATTTACTACCCCCGACTGCTCGATATTCAGCTCCACTGGTAAACAACGTAATGAAAAAAGAGACAGGAGGAATATGAAATGCAGCTGCCCTCTGCACAAACAGTTGCAAGCACATGTTCACACACCGACACACATGCATCACAAAATACTTTACACTCTGAAAATAAGTGATGGAACTGGAAGCTGGATATTATTTGTCTCTACTGTGGGGAACGGTACATTCACATAATAATCTGTCTTTCAATGCAGTCATACTCAGTCATGAATATCAAAACAATAAAAGGTCACTATCACAACCATTAAAGAATAATTCTGTGGATGTTTCTTAACTGTTACCATATCCCATGAAAAGCCCAAATAACAATTAGTTCCTTACTTCCTCTTTTTGATCTGACTTCCTACCCTGTCTGTGGCCCTAATCTTGAATTCCATTTGGTTATTTATAAAGAAGTGAATCTTCACCAACAACTGTAATTATTTCCAAAGGCTGAGTAATTATCTAAAACAGCAGGTCACTGTGGTTCCATACAGGAGGAAATAACACATTTATTTAGTACTTATTTCTTCAAAGGATTGATACATAGTGATTTTTGATTAAAGGAAGCATGGTGACAGCAGTTGCGCTGCCAGATTAAATTTTACAGCATTCACTGGACCGTTACTAACACCTTCCAATTCCCTTTAACTATGTGCGTCATGATGTTGGTGAGTGGATGCAGCCAAAGACTACAACTCAAGAACATAAATAAATAAAAATAATTCCCCCCTATCTGCCATTGTCACTTTTTTGTTTTCATAGAAAGAAATTATTACGCACAGCGCGTACAGGATTACGGCTTGTGGTGTCACTACAGGTGAATGTTGTGTTCATTTACTCTTAAATCATCATATTCTTTTGATCAATGTGGCATTGTTTAGTTAACTGTTGCTAGCAATCTCTCTTATGAATCATTAGGGCAAATAGCCTCTACCACACTTAAACACAATCAAATGACTGGGTAATTGGAGTGAAAATCGCAATTCAGATATGGTCTAAGGCTAATCCAGAATGTTAAAGGAGCACGTTGTAACTCTGACACCTAGCTTTGGCGAGAGATGTCTTACCCTGTCCCCTCCTAACCTAGAGTCGATTGGAGGGTGCGTTGGTCTTGAAACCTTTCTGCGTTCTAACCTTTCTTTTTCCAGAAGCATCTCCAATCTTTATCCTAGTTTTACCACGTTTCTAGTTGTGGAGCTTATTACAATAATGCCAAGGCTTTTTAGGTCAGGTAGAATCAGTTTTAACTGAACCAGTTAAAACTTTCATCGCTGCAGCACCTGTTGGACCGGAATCTAAACTTAGAAGGAGGACATACTGGCTGCTGCATTGTTGTCAGAGAAGCCAGCACTTCAACATAGCATGTTTCCTAAATGTCTGATGACATAGTAAAGCCATTTTATGATTTAATTCAGTAGATACCTTACATATCTTTAAGAAACAAAAAGTGTGTTTATGTTAAATATACGTTAATGCAACATTTCTCTTTTTCCCCCTTTGAAGTTCTGGATACTTTTCCTTGTAAAGTTTTCATGTTCCAGTAAAGTCTGACTGGTGATGACTGATGAGACATATTTGAACTTTTTCAAAGCTACCATTATCAATTGCCGTTAACAATAGCTCAAAAATCTTGATGTCCATTATAACCCCTTTACCTCAATGTTTTGGTTCAACCTTTACTACTTTACTTGTTATAGCCTTGACTCTGCTTGAGACACTCTTCTTGCTGGGCAGTGAGGCCGGACAGCAGGATGATATGTGGCATTGAGCTAAAATAAACTACAGTGTGGCTGTTCATGTTAATGAGGGGACATGTCACCCAGTGCAGCAGTGAGCCTCACTGGCGTGTTTTGAATAGATTCTGGACAACAATAGAGCTCTATTGGACAGAGGAATAACGTATTAGGCATCATATGGCTTATACTGTAATGCTGCATGATTTGACTGCCAAAAAAGTTGCTTAATCAGAGCCAAGTACTGGTTTTGTCTTCATAAAGTAGCTTGATGTTTTACATGTATTTCAGAATATACTGGTTATCAGTTTTTGTGTGTAAAGCTGCTCCATGCCTATCCCCATTGCCCAACAAATCAATAATGTGTTTTATTTTACTTTAAAGTACAAGTAGAGGTATTCATTGCATTAACCAGTGAATGATTGTAATGTCTGAGACGAAAAGCAGAATCAGTGACCGTAAAATTAGCTTTTGTATAGTCAAGAAACTCACAGGGGATGCTGTTGATGTGATGCATACTATCAGCTAAAAAAACACAAGTTCCAATTCTAGACACCAATTCAAAAAGCAACAGAGGGGTTCGTCGAGAAGAGAAACTGTAATGTCTTATCAGCAGATTATAAAGGCATTAGAAGCAAATATCAACGCTCATCACACATCAGGGAGAGCATCATCAGCAACATCAGAGAATCACATTCAGTTTCATATTGTGTCATTAGCTAAACGGCTTCCCATAAACTCTTCAGCAGTTCTTCACATTGTGTTTATTATTCTTTATTGTAATAATTATCGTCATGAGCTAATCATCCCATTTAATGCCCTTTGAGCACCACGTTAAGTACAGTTTTATCAACATTTCTGTTTGATGGCTGGCCGCTAACCCGATGGTAAGTTTGACAATCAGCTGCAGTTGTAGAATACTCTCAGACCACATTGGTAGGCCAAAGTCTCCATAACAAAATCCAGAATTGGCTCTATGTTTTGATTTCAGGTACATGTTGTTATTCTTATGCACAGTAAAAACTAAAAGACATGAAAAAGGTTGTAATGGCATACTGGTTGTCATGGTTTTCATCTTTTTACAAAGAAAACATGAATATTGATTCTTCCTTGTAATCTTAAACATAATGACACATCACACACTGCCAGATATCATTCTTTTTTTCCGAAGGGGGAGCCAGGTACCTTCTTACATGATCTTTTGGGGAAGCAGATAAAAACAAAATGGAGACTCTCATGGTACAACAAGCTGCTGTTGGAATCCCTTTAATTGAGGAAACACCCAGGCTGAAGTTCTTAAAAGTCTAAGTGAGAAAAAGGTCAGAGAGACTTGGTCAACGTGGTCTCGATCTCTGTCCCTCAATGGGAAATAGTGCTGGGATTCTATTTGTCAGATTTTATATTAACAGCATCATGCTGACCAATGTTGGCCTGAAGGGCAGTTGTTGTTGTTGTTGTTGTTTTTTTACCTTTGCTTGGCAACACTTTAGTGGCTCCATCTCCTTGTAGACTTATTTCTCATTGGCTATTGTGGTTAGGCCAGGAAGTAGTGACTTTATCATCCAGATTTTAGACTTCTCAAAGTGTGGCCCTTGGCCCCCTGGTGGGTCACAATGGTACTATCTGTGTAATCTGTGTAATGTTGCAATGTATGTTGTTTGTCCTTACTGTTCTGATCTTTCTGTCTTTTTAAACAAATGTACAGTGTCTTTTAGTTTCTGTAATGTGCTTATCAATAAAATGTATTATTATTATTACTACAGGTGGGCCAGAAGAGGTCCTCTACTATGTGTAATTTAATAAAATTCATTAGGATTGATTATTACCCTGATCAAAATGGTCACTCACGACTTTTAAAGTGGTAGGCAGCTCATTTAAATATTTTGTCTGGACTTCTATACTGGTTATGAAACCAGTTATGATGTCTCAGCATAAAGAGTGAGTATTTCTGTGTATAATTTCGATGCCGGGTGGTCGGAGTCAGATGAAGGCATGAACAGTACGCTGCAGAAACAGCCTTATTTGCTTTGTTTAACAATTTATACAGCAACTTTTTTGACTCTTAAAGACATTTTGTTGAGAAAAAAAACCCCACTAGCTAGACTAACAAATCAACATAGTCCAGAAGTTCCTAACAGGAGCTTTAAGTATATCTGAACATGGACTGAACATAGCCTTACTAGTTTTATTTTAATCACTAATCTTCATGGCGTATGAGCAAACTGACATACTTGTCCAAACTGAGAAGAACAAGTGTCAATGAAAGTGAAACCCTCAGTTATCATGTGAAACACAAACTGACATTTATCTGCAAAACACAGTATCCTCTGAAACGCTGAAAAAGACCACACTAAAAATAAGCAGCATTTACCTGTGTAAACTATTAACAACAAAGTAAACAGACTTTGCAACCAGTGTACGAGGCATGATGGGAAACTGGGCTTAATGGGCTGGAAAAAAAGACTTTCAAGAGTTAACCATGTCAGGCCTAACAGGTATGTTAAGGCAGTCTTACTAACACAGATTTTCCTTGGAATGGTGGGAGTGGTACATTTAGGAAAAATTTGGCCCAAAACTAAAATAGTGTGGCTCCAGCCTTGGCTCTGTTCATCATCTATTGAGAAAGATGTCTGCCTCATTAGCTGCTAAATGCTCGACTATGTTCACTCTGCTCGACTTTGATGCTGAGCAGGTACAGTTCATTTGTTTTATCAGGGGTTATTGCCTGACTGACCAGAAACAATAAAGTATTAGGCTGATGAACCAAAACAACGAGTTGAATAGTCTATTGAGCTAAGGACCAACCGCTGTAACAAGTGGTAATTTACATTGGGCTCAACATTATGAGCAGAGTTTACATAATGAAAAGAGTAACTTGAGGGGTCCCTGTGCACAGCCGTGCTACTCATCCGGAATGCAGCTACTGTACAGCAGCTAGGGCAGGAACAGACAGCTTAGTGGCATCCTCAGGTTAATTTAACTGAGGCAGTGAACTTGAGGAAGCCACCATGCAAAAAGTATTGTTCGGTCCAATGTTTTATAAGCATTCAACTTTAAAGTTGAAGTCAATCCTAGTGTGCGCTGGATTACTCTGAAATGATGAGTATTTAAAACATTGTTCATTTTTTTTATTTAACATACTTTATTAAT
Organism: Tautogolabrus adspersus; assembly: GCA_020745685.1. Lineage (NCBI taxonomy): Eukaryota > Metazoa > Chordata > Actinopteri > Labriformes > Labridae > Tautogolabrus > Tautogolabrus adspersus. Next base: position 20,931,304 of record CM036551.1, on the reverse strand, counting down.
CCCTGAGGGAAATTCTGGTTTACACTCTGTTATTAAGAGACATGCTTCTTGTACACATGGTCCGAAATATACACATGCACAAACAGGACCTGTGGACATGCATTAGTAGAGAGATGTCAGAGTGGGGCTACTGCTACACAGGGAGCGCACCTCTCAGGCTACCAGACCAACTTCCATATTTTGGTCCGCACCGGTACTTGAGCCGGCAACCCTCCGGTTCTCAACCCAAGTCCCTACAGACGGAACTACTGCCGCCCAATATTAAAGTACAAGTTGAAATGTATTCAATGCACCATTTGACTTTTGCTCCAGCCATCTCTCTTTGAATTTGAACAAAAGATTCAAACATCAGTTTTTTGTTCTGACATACTCATGTTTACTTTTTTGTATCTCAGAGAGAGAAATCAATCACACAGAAGATACTTTGAAACTACTACAGTGGAGCATGCAACTCTCTTCAGTATCTGGAGGCCCTACTACAGTCACAAACACAGTTGCCGAGCTGTGGTTGCACAGTCCACCGGCCAGTGGATAGTCTAATGTCCCCACTTACAGCCACTCTCTGAGAAGACAACAGAAGAATGATGTCTCCAATCGAGCACCAAATTGGAAACAGAGCGGGAGAGAATATTGAAGCTATTGCCTGGATGGTGACACATTGATTCAGTACATAGTGGAGGCAAAAGAGACAGCTCTCTCTGAGTCTCTGTCCCCGTGGAGAGACAAGGGAACTTCTATGCTGTCTCATTGGAAATCAATACGTGTTTATTATCAGATGTGGAATGTAAGGTTGTTTTAATATTGGAATCTGGATGGGGGGCTGTGGGGAAAAGATGGATTTAATTCTGTATTGAGTCCACATTATGTTGTTGTACAATAAATAGTTATGCTATATCAAAACTGTTATCACTGTTACAAGTGGTCATTTTCCTGATCTCTTGGAAGGATGAAAGTCGTATAGGACATTTTTAAGCCAATTAGGCATTCGAATACACATTTTTGTGACATTAAAGATGATGATCTTTGAAGATATTGTGCTGATGTACATTATAATGGGATTAAGCCGTTAGAGACGCTGTTAATTTCAACATGAATAATGATCTGATAAATAACTTATCTGGACAGAGATCACTGTTGCCATTTGTACCAAATGTCAGCATGTTTGCTCAGATGGTCAGTTTTGTTTGTTTCAAAGGTGCTCTAATGCAACACCATTTCATTTGTCTTTTTTATTAGCAGATTTAGAAAGTATCTTTTTTCAATTTGCTAACCCCTAAAGCCTGGCTCAGACTACAGGATAATCTGGCAGATTTGAGGTCCGCCTTCCCAGTAGTTCCCGACTTGAGGCTGCTTGGAACCGATTATCTTACCAAATTATCTTGTAGTGTGAGTGATATAAAGATCTAATCTTAACGTCCCCGATCTGCTCAGAGATCGTCGGGGACGCCACGATTTTTATCAAACATAATTATTTGATATTTAGGATTTAAAATCTTGGTGATTCTGTCATGAAAGGGTCTGGCAGAAGTCGTATGTGACTACAATAACTATGAGAGATAAGGGAGGACAGTAAAAGACGGACATTATGGCAACCGGAGGCAAGATGCAACTCTCACAGGGGCGCTGGACAACTGTAGCCTACTGCAAATGACAGTTACAATCTTACCTCCGGCTCTTGCAGAAGAATAGACCATTCATATTGTCTGCGTCTCACCAGACATTTTTGATGTATTTTTCCTCTCTGCACAAAGCATTATAATCACAAACGTAACCGCCGGCTCCTTTGCTTACATGAGGTCACGTGAGGAGTAAAATCCTGTAGTATGTAGCATTGTTGTGTGTGTGTGCTTGAGATTATGGTGAAGAATATCTGTTAAGATTTTCCTTACTTGTGTGATAGGATTTTTAAACTCCTGAGCCAGGATTAAGTTTAACTTGCCCAAGACATGTCTACCTTGGCAGTGTAAAACATTTGGTATCTCACACATAAAATATAGGCATGAGATGTTTAACAGAGGTCTCCACCTGTGAGAATGCCAGATTGAAACCCTAATAGATCTCGAAAAATGTGTTTAAAGAGAACATATTATCCCCCTTTTGCAACTTTTCAAACAGTCCCCTGTGGTCTAAATGAAACAACCTTCGCTGTGCTTTGGTCAAAATATAATATGGATCAAGCACCAGAGGTTTGTGACCATGTGACCCCTGGGGCGGCAGTAGCTCAGTCTGTAGGGACTTGGGTTGGGAACCGGAGGGTCGCCGGTTCAAGTTCCAATGCGGACCAAAATATGGAAGTTGGTCTGGTAGCTGGAGAGGTGCCAGACCACTTCTTCCCTTGAGCAAGGCACCAAACCACCAGCCCACACTCTGACATCTCTCCATTAATGCATGTCCACAGGTCGTGTTGTGTGTGATTCAGGCCTGTGTGTGTGAGAAGCATGTCTCTCAATAACAGAGTGTGAACCAGAATTTCCCCTTGGGGATTAATAAAGTATATAAAATAAAAAAAAATAAAAAAAAATAAACCAGCTCTCTCAGAACGTTCCATTTTGGTGTGTGTGTCTCTTTAAATGCAATGAGCCCCCCCTGAGTTTTCCCGGTAGACAGCATCTTTAGCGAGAATAAAAATGGCGGACCTGCGCAAAAGTTTTGCTCTAGGCTGGGGGTGGAGTCGATGGGTGGAGATACCAGGGGAGGGGAGGGGATTTTTATTACCAGAATCCAACTTGTGACATCACAAGTTGAGAAAATTTGAAATGGAGCATTTTTCTCTGTGTTGTAAGACTTATGCAGACCACAAACAAAGGACTGGATGGATTTATTTCACATTTTGTGACCCGGTAGACACTCAGGTTATCCACATATATGTTCAAAAACACTGTAAAAGTGGATTTTCATAATATGTCCCCTTTAAAGAACGACTGAATGTCTCATCTTTAAAAACAACCTGTTCATGCCTGATACATTAAAGGCCAGACCTGTTCTTACGTTCCCCCCATACAATGAATGACATTGTATACTGAATGACAGAGGTCGCAAGTTGGGGAACTAACAAAACACTGCACCTTTCACAAAAACATAACACATAAGTGGGCCTTGGGTTTCTTTAAGGTGGAAGAAGAGCATAGCCCTTCAAACCACCCACTAATTCTATCAAAATGATAGACAAACATAGCATTGGAGTCCAAAACAAAAGATCAGTAGGAGTCAAAGTACAGAGGGGTAATGGAAGGAGTCACAAAATGGCCAAAATAAAAATATATTTTCCACACACACCCATAACTGAGAGCTTCTTCAAAAAACAAAAAAACACAGACAGCCAACTGATGGTGTTGACTCTCTGGAAACACACAACCAACTGAGCAAAGAAGCATTCCCCCTCCCTATAAAGCCTCCCAGCCCAGCTGATCGTCATCAGCCATCAGGTGAGCAGAGCATCACAGGTGCAGTCAATAGCTTCTGACGAGCAAGGAAACCTGTGACCTAGTTTCCATGGGAATCTATCCATAACACTGTTGAATGTTAGAGAGGAGATAAACCTTCAGATCTGGTGTGTGGCAGGTTCATAAAATACATCCAACAAAGTATATAGGTTAAAATCTATTTCTGAAAGCATGAATCATGTCAGTTGGACATACGGCTCTTACCCTTCTTACTGGTTATATTATCCCTCGTATTATCTGGGTTATCTAGTCTTTTTCTCACCTTGTTTGACGGAGATATCCACATTTTCTCTGCCCTGCTGTAATTGAGTGGGATCTCGCCTGGACCAAAATGACCTCATTCTACTTGGACCTAAACACAGACTGGGACTTTTATTGTGGGTTATTACAATTCTCTTCTATTAAGCTCAATCATATCAGGGGGTGTTTTATTTCTTCTTATTTAACTTTAAGGTTTTAAAAGGAGGTTTAATGTTATGTTTGTCTAAACTGATATTGTCTTCCTTTGATTTTATTTTCTCAAGTTTCATTAATAATCTCATTTTGAGACAGCCAATATCAGCACATATTGTGAAGCATCAGCAGCTTAAGCCCTTAAAAAAGCACTTGGCAGTGACAGTGGAAACCCATGTCAGTCAGTACTGGTCTGAAAGCCTGCCCTGTCAAAAAGAACGAGTGTGCTTTGACAGTAAGTTACGGATTTGATCAAATAAAGTGGGGAGTAAAGTCTGCTGCCGCTCGCTCCCTTCATATTCTGCAGCACAGAGCGTAACGTTTTTGTGGCAGGCATTCAAGCAAACAGGTCAGTCCCACATCATTAGTTATTCAGCACAGTGTCAAAGCACATAAAATTCACATTCTGCAACGCGCCGCAATTCATGAATGTTTGTGATACTCTACCGAATATATTTGCATAATATCACAAAGACATTCTTCTTACAGCTGTTGTCAGCAAATGATGGATCGCTCAAATGCGTGTAGACATGGAGAAATACTCTTTGAAAAGAGCATTTTGGAGTCAGTATTTTCCATGTCTCCCCTGGTGCCTTCCTCAAAAAACGTCTCAGCTGCAGAATGTCCACTGAGCAGCAGTAAGAGAAGAGATAAAACATCATGTGAGTGAAGTTTGAAATAGTAGTAGAGACATGTCTTCAAGGATGCCTGGTACTACTGCCAATCCCCCAATCACCAAGGGCCATGTTGGCATCCCGACATTTCTGACATTCCCTTTGTGTTGCCTTTTAGGATAGGCGGCTTTTAAACACACACACACACACACACATACGTAGAGGCATGTGTGCTGTCATGCTGAGAGAAAACTGGAAAGGACAAAATGAGTGAAATCAAAATGTCAAGCTGGAGGGTCACTGTGAAACATGACAGGGAATACTGTCTCTTTAGCACAGAGGGGCAACGGCGCGGCGATTTTAATAAATGGGTTCTTCGACCCTGCAGAAATATTCATTCTCAGACAAGATGACATTTTATCTCCCTGCCGGTTGCTATGACACAAATGACATTTGATGACATTACTGTTCTCTATTTAAATGTTTCAATTTCAAACGTGCAGGGTTAAATTACAGACCTGAATACCGACTGTGCATCAGCAATGACGGCTTACACCGGGAGCTCCGCATCAGCCTACGTCCCCTCTGTGACTGTGTTTCTCTGCTTTCCTGTCTTGCAGAAGCATCATCGGCATAACTAAAACTCAAAACTAATGTGGCTGATTAAAGGTGATGGGGATATTGGAGAAGACACCAACTGACACCCTCCTCACACCTCCAGCAACAACCCTATAGTCCCTTGGCCCAGCACCGTCACAGACAGACCGATTGTATCAGAGTGCCCTCGTCCTCGCAAGTCGCACTGTCACCTCCTCCTCATGGTGATGCCTTCCCCATGGCAGCTTTGTCAACAAGAAATAAAAGTTATCTTTCTGTGTATGTGGTAGAAAAAGCACACAAAAAGTCTCATTGATACACTTGTAGATGCTGCTTTATTTCCTATTAATATTTCTTGTATTATTCCTTTCTATTTGTATTTCCTGTTTTTCTTGATTTTTTTTGGAATACTTTCTTTATCCCACAAGGAGAAATTATTTGTACACTCTGTTGTTCAATCATGCTGCACAGCTGAAATACACACACATGCACAAACAGGACCCTATGGACATGTGTCAGAGTGAGGGGCTGCACATGAAGGAGCACCCGAGTTGTTGGGGGTTTCAGTGCCTTTGCCCAAGGGCACCTCGGCAGTGCTCAGGAAGTGACCTGGCACCTCTCCAGCTACAAGACCAATTCCAGACTTGGTCCGCACCGGAACTTGGACCGTTGACCCTCCGGTTCCCAACCTAAGTCCCTACAGACTGAGCTGCTGCCAACTCAAATGCTACATAGAGCAACTGTAACAAACAGATTTCCCCCAGGTTCATTTGTGTTTCTGATTCTGATCTCAAATGACATTTTTAGACAATAAGGTCAGGCATATAAGACTTTAATTTTCAGGCCTTCAGTTCTGAACCTGTATTTTTTTTTCTCCTCGAGAAAAGATAAAAGGTCACACATTGTCAGATGGTTGCATTTTTGAACAGGGAGTATTTCAAAAGCATTTTATTAACATTTAGAAGAGCTCAAGAGAGATGAGGTGATCAGTCAGACATGGAGTCACAATCGAATAAATCAAATTGCTAATAATTGATAAAAATATGCTTATTGTTTGATATATTTTTTAGGCGTTCATCTGATGATGAAAAAGAGAGCATATGACTTAAAACATGGTATAGGAGTATTTATGAACATTGATCCAACACTTTGGCTCTTTCTCGTAATATTGTAGAAAGCTGATTCGCTCATATTTTTTAGAAACTGTGATTAAGAAAACAAATATTCCTGTTACAATTTTTACACGTTTTAATTGTAACATTGTCTTTTATTTTTAACCCCGATTCAAGCATAACTCTCAAGTTGTTCCATTCTTGAAGAGTTTAAAATAGCTACATCTTTCTCGCAGTCACCTTTCTACTTACCAAAGGTAAGTGTTGATGCTTATTCTAGAACTCAAGGTTCTACTTTGAGGTATACAAATGTTTGAGATACAGTCCCCTGTGCATTCAGGGGTTTTATCAGCAGAATAGATGACGGTAATAGAGCCTTAATGCACCTCCTAGTCAACTGAGCTAACCAGTTATCATCCACATGTGAGTTAAAGTATAACGTAGAGAAAGCAAATCCTATTGGCTGAGGTTAATACGGTGTGAGCAAACCATGGAAGGATCTCAAGTGACATAAACAAGAAGACATTCAATGCCAGCGTATGAATGGGGTTGTGGAAAGGTAAAAAAAAAAGGGCCTGTATACCTGAAGTCAAAGCCAAGTTGCTTAAATTCACCAAAGTTGTGTCACATTTGAAATGCGATGCCAGGTTTACATGTTGTTGTTTTTTTACCATTTTACCACAGGACAATTAGTCTTCTTCATTTTGCTCGGGCTGTAATGATAATAGACTACTTTGCATAGGGGCAGTTAGCCCCACCTGAAGCATGTTAATGGATGTGGTAACAACAGATAGTGTCATTAAATGGTCTGATAACACTCCAGGTGGAGGATTTAGTTCAGTGGCATTTCAGTTTCCTTCACTGTTTTGTTTAATTTTGTTTAGGACTCACAGTTTGAGTGGCACTCGTTACAATAAACAGAAATTTCAAGTCACCGAGTCTGCCTTTGTCTGAAAAATATGTCTGCGGCGACTGAAGAGCTCATTTCAGCAACCTATTCCCCTACTTAGCTCGACCACATTGTTTGTGCCCATATCACATTTGACAGGCTTGTTTTTTTTGTCCTCCCTCCTTCTTGTTAATAACAATATAACTTGTATCCGTGGCGTCATGCAGGATGTCAGTTTACTGTTATTTCCCGAGCAGCAAGCAGGACTGATAAACGGCAGTGGTTTGCTGAGCGTTTGACAGTTTGCTTATTTTCCTTTTGCTCAGAGGGCCCCTCATCAGCTAATTTCAACATGGCAGCCTCAGAAGCACAAGTCTTTGGGGAAATGTCATTTTTAATTAAATCCCAGGTCCTTTAAGATAAGCAGTTAGGCGTTAATTTCACCCAGGGCGTGACGTTGTCAGGAGCCCAGGAGCATGACGTATGTCTGTCAAGATTAATCATTAAATGCAAAAACTGGCCTGTGCCAGCCCCCCCTCTCAAAAGGAGTCCCTAACTGAAAAGCCAAGAAATGATAATAAATAGCCTAAATAAATATGTTGTGCAGAATTAACAGTCCCTTGGTATAATTGTGGAGGTTCATGACATTCTTGAAATGTTTTCCATGATGTCAGTCAGACATTTTCAGGACTAGATTCATGAATGTGTTATGATGTAATAGGGACATTGAACATTATTATATAATATGGTATGGTTTCTCTCATGGCACATTTGTTCTAATCATGATGTCTGATGAAGGGCGAGGGCCCGAAATGTTATGTGGGATTTGCCATTAAATTCTATTTAATTGGAGCAGCTCCTGGTGTGTGGGTTCTACTTTTTCTATCTTTGGATGTTTTTTTGTCCAGCACCCAGTAAAAACTTTTCTCGGATGTGCGTGCCTTTTTGACATTTTTGTATGAACATTTGTTCTAATGTCAAACAGAAATTTTAAATCTGTGTTTATCCACACTATAGTTTCAGTCCAGTCCAGGGCACACTGTTATTCTTTGCTAAGCGTCTTGATATAAGCTATTACAGGGCATATCAACATATTTTATGATGTTTGATAATATGCTATATCGATATTAGGCTATATATCCATAATGCACATTTATCGGTTCTACAATTTGATATTCACATTATAGCCCAATTAATCTTCGACGGGCACAGCGCACAATAGATTCGGCACTTTTCGCCTTTTTCCGCCATTGTCTCGTCTTGCATCTTCACATTGCCTCCATTTTGCTCTCGTGTGTATACGTGCGTGCGCAGTGTCGGTGCAAACTGGAGAGACAACAAGACTGAAAGCGGAGACACTGAGATATTTCTTCAGAAATGGACGGGTAATATTACATGAGCGATAATGATTGTACATTATTCGTCTTATAGCTGGGTACAACCGAGCACGGGGTGTAGAAGCATCATTTTATGGAGAAGCTATAAAGGAGTTGTATGCTTCTGTAAACGGGTTTCCATAGCCACGCGCTCTCTTTCATCAAGGAAGTGCCTGACGTTAGCATGTTAGCATAACTTAGCGAATGACTGTTTATCACTGCAGCTGCACTGTTGCTTGTCTTATTTAAAAAAAATGATTGGCGTCAAGACGAAGTCCTTTGGGAGATGTAATCTATAATGTTCCACAATGTACTCTTCTTCGCGATAGTGTTTTGCAACAGGGTGCTATCGGCGAGGCTAGCGAAGTTTAGCAGAGCGTTATGCTAACTAATGTGTCGTTACAGTAAGGCAGCTCCTTTGTGTTGAAGCTAACTGGTTTCTACTGACGAAGAGGGTCCGCTAAATGTACAGGATCTTCATATGAGCATGATATGTCTGCAGGGTTAAGTCATTTAAGTTAAAAAACACTTCCTTTAATAGCTAAGGCTCCACTGTGTTATATGACATCTCCTGTTACCGTTCATATATGACAGTAATACAAAGTTATAAACACTTTGCCCTGAATTTATCAACCCGACACTAAAGTGCACCTCGGTGTTTAATGTAAAGACTGTATCTTTAGGTTGACAATGCATTGAATGAGCAAGACATCAACCGGCCATTGAAGATGTGATGAATCATAAATGAGTCATGAATGAGTCTTTAAGTAACAGGCTGTCAATACAGCACAACAACGTGAAGGTAGACAGTATTCATATGGTTTAATATGCAAAATGAGATAACGTCAATACAGGCGATATGACCTCAAATCAATATCACGATTAACTGAACATATTACCTCGATTATGATTAGTGATTATTTCGTTTTTGTTTTTTGCCCTCATAGTTCACTGAAATAAATATGCTCAACTATTAAAGCTGGGATATTTCTAACGAAAGAGTGCATATCTGATGAACTATTTTGTGGTTATTTATTGGATATTTCAAACTGAAATCAAAGCATCGCAGTGTTTACATTTGACTTCTTTTTGTTCGGCATCTTCTCTAAAGACAAAATGTGTCCAAAGGACGGTCATTGCTTCCATGACGGGGATTGGACGTGTGGTCACGTGACTCTGCCCTGAACATAATTGAAATAATCGACATGGGCAAGATTACGTCGATTAGAGGTTCTGAATGTCGGTTTCGATTCATTTTCGATTAATATGCCCTACATATGCAATACGGCTTCAGAAAATCTAAATCACATTACATCTTAGTGCCACATTGCATAAAGATAAAAATAGTGACAGTTGTGCATTTTAATGAAGCATTGACTCCTTGCTCACACATGTAGTAGGCGTCCTCTCTATTGCCAATATACAACTAAAAAGCTTCTCACTTTTGATTACATTTCTCTGTTCATTCACTTATTGTTCTACTTTGCATTTTGTAAAATATATAATGCATCAGAACACACAAAAGATAGGGTTATCAATTTCAGATGCTTGTGTATTTGACAGCAACCCTCTTCCTTTTGTTAAACCCTTGTATGCATCTAACCAATTGAAAATGTTTTGTCTTTCAGCATCAGTGATGTTGCAGTTGGCGTGAAGGTGAGTTTACTACTTTGATTTTGCTTACTTTTCACTGTCTGCAGATATTACACAGGTCTACTCAATGTCAGCGTTAGTAGAATGGTAAACAACACACACATTGTTGTGCTTGCACACTATTGTAATTAAAAAACATCCTGTGAATAATGTAATGCAACACTTTGACACACCCAGACTCTCTAGGGACTACCGAGAAATTCAAAACCTGCCTTTCCTCTTTTTTTATGGTGACAGCAGACAATTCTTAAAAACAAATCGATGAAAGAATGCCAGGGAGTTACGTTTTCTGAATAAGGAGGGGTGTAATGTAGTTCCCTGGATTGCTAAACACCAGAGGTATTCATCTAGGGTCAACTTAATTCCTTAGAATATTGATACTGATCCTTTAAACGCACAGTATGTAAAATCCGCTGCCAGGAGGCTCTCAATCAAAACAATAATAAAAGTGGTCGTCGAGGCTAGCGGGGAATCATGGGAGTTCTCTCTGCTACTCCCTCCCTCCCCGGTGAAAACGAACTCTGTGTTGACCGTAGTCAATAGGAACGGGTGAAACGGACCTGAGAAAGACGATATGTTTACCGACAATGTATCCAAGTATAATTTACATGACGTTTTTATCACAGCAGCACATACAGCAACAGTACAGCAGCTTTCAGTAGCCGCTAGCGCTAGTTTATGCAGCGGTCTTTGACGTAACGATAAACATTTTGTGTCTGTCCCGTTACAACTATAATATTTGATAACTGTTGGAAATATTTGAGGTAATGTAAGAACTCATCCAAAAATTATATATAACTGTGCTGTTAAGAACCATTGTTCTTTTAGGAAGCCCCCCCACCCCATAAAAAAAGTCAGTCTGCTAATTGCTTCCAATAGTAAATAGTTATATAACACTTTAAAATAACAGTTATTAATCTGTTAATCATTTGTTCTGTAAAATATAAAAATAGTGAGCATGTCCATGCCCGATTTTCCGGAGCCAAGGTGTCATCTTTGTACAGCACATTGTCAAACTATTCCTGATGTCACTTTTATAAGCCGTGTCTTGTGACAAAAGCTTATGTACAACACAATGACAATCATCTTTGGCTGGTGAGTTTGTTGGACTTCAGATGGATTTACATTTTACTGAACCTGGATAACTGGCTGAGTCTGAGCATTATTCTGCTCTTTAGACTCCGTGTAACACTCCAAACATCCATAAAATAAGTATGAAAACACAAGCTATAAAGAGAAGAAGACTTCAAATATACATATTTGTATTAAGCTTCAATAGCATGACTTTCAATGTAATGGATTTGGCTTGTGTCACTACTGATCACGAAGCAAACCTGTTTCCTTGTGTAGGCACATTGTTGTTCCTGCTACCTAACCTGATTTGTTTAGTGCCAGCTGCATTTCCGTCTGCACCAAACAAAGTTAAAGTCCTCTCCCAAAGGGAAACAGAGCAGTCATAAAACACAGATTTTTCTGATATGTTGTGTTATTGCCAACCTGTTTATTTCATTAATATTTCAGTGTCATAGACACAATGTAGAGGGTTGCCAGCTGTTGGGAAAGATCTCTTCATGGATTTCTGTAGCTTGTATTCTTGTGTGCTCACATTTTGGCCCTATTCAGACATCTTTATTACCCTTACAATTTATTTATGTCATGTTTTCTGTAGCAGGGCCTGCAGCAACTAGTTTATAGTAACCATAAAGAATGTCAGTGACAAAAGAACAATTGGTTCAAATTCAGTCAGACAGAAGCAAGAAGGGGTGTATGAAGCTATTATAAAGTTGTGTGGGTAATGGGTCCCTAGCCAGGTTCCTCTTCATCCCATCACTCAGGTTTAAGAGCACAGGGCGCCCGTCAGCTCCAGCAAAGCTTCTGGGACCTGGTATAGCTCAGGATAAAATGACACATCTTGACACCTTAAATTCTTCAAGATTAAACCCACACCCGAAGAGGAGGAGCCAAACTTTCCCTCTGCCGTTTTATGTCCCTTAGCACCCACTCTTCTGCCTTCTTTGTGTTACTTTAAACATTCTTCTGAGACCTCTGTTTCATTGTTGTCTTTGAGGGCCTGTCTTGAAAATGGAATTATCTCCCCCATCGTTTCACAGCTGTTCCAGACTGTCTCATGTTTGTCTTTTTTTTTTTTTTTTTCTGCAGAGAGGATCAGACGAGCTGAGTATGTACAACAGTCCCAACTCTGGCATGAGCAGTATCAGTGGTGAGTTCGTTCCGACCACCCCTGAATAGGGAGGGGCTTGACAGAATTTGCATGAGGCAATGACTATCGGCATCAAAAGAAACCTTAGGATCAATAGGTTTTTTGAAAATGAAACAGGCTGTGTGAGTTGAAACGTTCTCTCATTGGAGCTATTTGGTGTCTGAATAACATCACGCTCCCCTGTAGGAGGGCACCCACACACCACAGCATGTGACTGCAAAAGACATAGTGGGTATAACTGCATTATAATGCCTCCTCACTGCTGAGATGAACTCAGAAATTACTCAAAGAAATCTCCAGAATTATGGTCGACATCGAGCTGCCACAAAGACGGCACAGACACAGTTAGGCTGTTACACATAAAATAATAACAATAACAGGCACACACGACGGGTGTGATCTTTAGTCAAAGTCCCAGTCTACCATTATTACACAACACCCCCATTACAGCTCATGTCACCCTAGTGACCTGTCTGATATAGTTAGAGGGACAATTCTCAGACTGTTCTCTTGTCTCTTTTTAGGTAGGTTCACAGTACCAGCCATTGTTCTTAAATAACCAGCTCTGCAGAGGTACATTGAAAAGATTAAAATGCAGGATATGTCAGCATAGGATATGTTATAGATAGCCCTTTACATTTAATAGAAGAGGCCAGTAATCCTTTCACACCTTGGGAATAGTTGAACGATGCAACAGTGCATCCCCTCATCATATTCTCATCTTTTTAGATAATTCATTCATTAAGACTTATAATAAGAGTATTCATCTACACTCAAGTTCTATCCTCAAGAGAACCAGGCTCAAGTGAACATATTTTGTGTACCCGTCTGTACTTGAGAATAGTGCAAATGCATCAATAAAACCTCAGGAGGCAAGGCATGATGTAAAAAACAATGATGCTGATGTGGTAGATGAAGCTATAATGAGATTTTTTTGGCTTTATATGAATGCTACCTGTAGCTTGACTACACACATTCACCTTATCAACCAAAGAGGGGAGAAGATCGTCAGTGAACACGATGAAGCAGTTTCGTTACGTGCATGAACACGGTGTGCATTCAGTTTATAGTTGTGCACCCGTTACAGGATTTAAACCTCGACACTCCCTCCCGCTCATTTGCGGGGAATTTTCCTAAATATTACCTGCTACATTCTCACATCAACCTGACCACATATTGAAAATGTACTATGGGGATGGCAGGAGAAAGTCCGGGTAAAGTTAGAGCGAAACATTTGGCTGTATTCTTTCGCAGCTCAATCTGATGACAGTTTTGCACAAGTGTGAAAGCACTATAGGTGCTTTAATTGCAATACAGATGTGCTTTTTTCACTTATGTGCAGTGATAATGCAGAACTGCAATACTTGAATCGTAGGGATACTTTCTGCTGAATACTAAAACTCAAAAAGCCATAGAAAGCATGTCTCACTGTGTCTATGGTTCATTTGTAAACAATTCTGTAACTCGCACACGGGAGACCAGATTTGTTCTCCAAGTTCAAGGCACAAACATTGCTTTGAGTTTGTTTCCATGAGCAGGCCATTTTGAATCGGCTAGCTCAGATTGGTTCAAATAAAAAATAAAATATCTGAACATGATCAAAGTAACCCAGGCTAGCTTTTTGAGCTGTAAATAGTTACCAATTGGGTTGCACATCATTTTAGTGCAGTAAGAGAAATGCCTTTTTCCCATACCCCATTCGAACATGACAACGATGAAACCTTGTATGTAAGCTAACTAAATACATGCTTTCACTCTATTAAAGAACCCAATATTTTCATAAAACTTCTTACAGATGAACTGACTATAGTAGAAATAGTCTTCATCTGTTGTGCCTTTGATTTTATACCCAATCTTTAGGAAAACAACCATATAACATTAATATTTACCTTAAAGGAACTTTGAGCTGTCCATTGCTGTCCAAAAAACAAAATCTCATGTCTCTTTTTTTTTACCTAACACAGTGCAGCTTTTACAATTACCTGTTCTATTACTATAAAATCATCACAAGAGCATCAAAAAGTAGATTGCTTTGTATATATTACAGTCAAATATTGGATATTGCTGGTCATATCCTTTTAAATTCACATGGCCAATCATTGTTCAGAACTGCACAGGTAATCCATGATCATATGAATATTTTAGATGGGGCTTCCAATGGCAGTGACAGCAAAAAGCTGAGGGTGGAGGAGGCTCCACCATCCCGCGTGCTCCACATCAGAAAACTGCCCAACGAGGCCTCAGAGACGGAAGTCATCGCCCTCGGTTTGCCGTTTGGCAAAGTCACCAATATTCTCACACTGAAGGGGAAGAACCAGGTGAGTGGAGTAATCTGATGTACAAGGTGCATCTGTAAGTACCAGCAAACAAATGTTAAGTTTCAGTTTGAGACGACAGGATTGGTTCATACTGGACGTGTGATATGTGGGTAGGATGGTGAAAACAATGTTTATTGTTCCGTTTTGGCCTTTTGGGAACACACGAGTACTTTGGACTCATTCAGTATTTCTATCTTCAGCTGCATCGGAAACATGCCCACAGCTCAATACAAAGGCTTTTGTGTGTCTGCTGATAAAAGTCTTAAGATGTACTTGGCATTTGTCCCTTAGATTCCTGTCAAGCACAGTTGGTTTGTTCTCTTTAGAGTACCAATGTCAGAGAGTCAGCTGGTCTTCATCGATCAGCAGCTGACTCTTTTCGCCATTGAGATCACTTCATGTGTTGCTCCAATGGATCTTATGCTTTCACCACAGTCATGACTCATAACTTACTCTAATGACCTTAAGAATAAAGTGAGTTAGGCCTGTGTATTTATCTTTTACGTGCAGACTACATAACATTACTTAAGTAAAAGAAGTGGTAGGATATTTAATCAAACTTGATTTTTCTCTTTTCCTTTCGCACCAGGCGTTCTTGGAGATGGGTACAGAAGAGGCGGCCATCACTATGGTTAACTACTACACAACTGTAACACCTCATGTCCGCAATGTCCCTGTTTTTATTCAGTACTCAAACCACAAGGAGCTGAAAACTGATTCTGGCAATCAGGTAAGTGAAGTCCTGACTAATGGACCATTAGCATCTTTTAGTTTTCAGTACATTAAATAGGTCAACATTTTGTCTGTTGAGCTCTATTGTTAAGATTGTGACCAAAGCTGAAGCTTGTGTTTGGTTGTAGCGGACCCAGGCGGTGCTTCAGGCAGTGTCGGCAGTCCAGTCTGGAGGGTCACCAGGCTCAGATGTGCAGGAGGTTCTTGCTGCAGCCTCCAGTCCTGTCCTCCGAATCATCATTGACAACATGTTCTACCCAGTGACGCTGGATGTACTGCAACAGGCAGGCAACAAATTGTTCATTTTTTTGTAGCGCAGTGTCCATAGTGTTGTGTGCACTTATTAAACATTGTATTTTCTGTGTTTTGTTGGCAGATTTTCTCTAAGTTTGGCACAGTCATGAAGATAATCACATTCACAAAGAACAATCAGTTCCAGGCGCTTCTGCAATTTAGTGATCCTGTTAATGCACAGCAGGCCAAACTGGTAGGTGGTTGTTCATTTGTAGCATTTTTAGAACTATTCACCTACTTTCTCCTTAACTGTTTGTTAGGGCTCTGCAAGACCAAAGCAGTCGAACACGGAGTAAGAATTTTTTTTTTTTTTACCCTGCCAGGCACTCGATGGTCAGAACATCTACAATTCCTGTTGCACACTGCGTATTGACTTCTCCAAGCTGGTCAACCTAAATGTCAAGTACAACAACGATAAGAGTCGTGACTACACGCGACCTGAACTGCCTGCTGGTGACGGCCAGCCAAGCATCGACCCATCAGTGGCTGCTGCCTTCAGCAAAGACTCAAACTCGCTCCTCGGTAAGATCCCAGGTAGATCACGCTTTTCTTTTACTTCCATACATCTTCATGTTATTTGTATCTACTAGCTTAATGCTGGGAACTTGCAGTAGTATTTAATATAAATCCATGAACCTGATGAGGCATTTTGTTAGGAATCTAGACGGGTTTAGAGAACTTGTGAACAGCTTTGTAATCAGTTTGAATGTCAATGTCACATAATGAATGTGGTTGCCAGAGTTGGAGCAGTTGTAAAAATTAAGCCCATCATTTTGGCTGGTTTAAAAAAATGCTGGTTGCATCCCTGCTCAGTGTTGTAAAGCTGTTCAGTCAAAGTGCTGCTCTCCATGCCATGATTATTTTGTTCTCTTCTTGTCAGGAGCCCTGAACCCCCTCAGTGCGGCAGCGGCAGCTGCTGCTGCTGCAGGGAGGGTGGCCTTAGGTGGACATACGGGGTCCGGTGGTGTTCTGTTGGTCAGCAATCTCAATGAGGAGGTCAGTAACACAACTAGACACAAGCACCAGTCAGGTGGACTAATAATCCTCTACTCTTACCCACCACCTTCATTTCTTGTTTTGTTTTTTTTGCTGATTATGGCCAGTTGTCCTCTTGTGCTGTGATTGCCATTTCCATTTCACAATTTGTACATTTGCACAAATGTGACCTGAGAACATTAGTTTTGTGTGTTAACCTTCCAATACGTCTGTTGCCATGGACAATTTAGGTTTGTTAATTTGAGACTTTTTAAGTCTTTTACAAATTATAGTAAGCAGATTCTGTGATGCTTACAGTATGATGGTAGTTTTGGGATTTGGTTGAACTTGCTGAAAAGATGTCTGTTTTTGGGCTGACTTTATCTAAGCTAGAATACTTTGCCATATGCCAAAAAACCATTGTGCTTTGATTTTTATAGCAGATGTATAAAATGTTCAACCTTGGAGAAGCTGCAGGTTGTAAACAATCAAATTGGCGTTAGTCACAAATCAACTGTCCTGATGCATAATTGACATTGCTCTTTGGGCATCCAAACCTTTGTTGAATTGGTGGACGAGATCCCTTGTTATTCCAGTTCTGATTTGGGGGCAGAACATTTTTTATCTAACCTTTTTCTTTGCTGTATTTTCTAGTGTCCTTTACATGCCCAGAGCGTTGCTGTTTTTTTTTTCCTCTTTTGGTCAAGACTCATTACGTCCCCTTTAAAAAGAGGGGGCTTGCTGTTTCTGTCACCGCAACAAAACCCTCCCTGGTCTCGTCCTACAATGTTCTGCCCTTCTCTTCTCTTGTCAAACTGTATCTAACTCAGCTAACTGTCTCTCTTCTGTTTTTCTCTAAGCTCCCCTCACCTATCCTCAGCTCATATGAAAGCTCATATGAAATCATTCTGTGGTCTTCCTAACCTGTTTCTCAGTCCTGGGAACAAACACCTGCCTCTCTGAAACGCTTGCTAGCTGTCTATTCTACCTCTGTATTTATTTTACTGCGACTTAAAAGGATCTAATTTGTCTTACCTAATGTCTCTGTCTCTTTCCTCATCAGTCTGTTATCTCTGGCTATAAATACATGTGTCATAGTAGACCCTGACAGTATCTCACACATTCTAACTGAACCCCTGATGTTAAGATACTGTTCTTAAGATTTCCTTTCGCCTTTGGGACTTGTGTGAACTCCACACGTTACTAAAGTGAAGTGGCCTTCACAACAACTCCAGCATGCTTAATGTAACTGCAAACCCATTTTTTTACTGCATGGTTTTTTAACTAATCCCCCCCCCCCCCCCCCCCCCCCCCCCCAGCTCACATTTATAGTATCATTCTCCCTGCTGAAAGATTGTAGATCTTCAGATTTTCAACCTGCTGCATGTTGTTTTTATCCCATGGTTATAAAGTTTATATTGCTGATTTTGTTATGATTTTGACATGAATGTACCTTTGACCCCATGCTTGTCCAGGGTGAAAGGCATTTTGGCTCAAGTTATTTGCTGTATTTTGACTAAAGAAAACATTGATCCAAGCCATTATCTCTGACCAAACTACCTGCATTATTCCAGTGTACTGACCTATATTTTATTTTTTGTCCCTCCCCCCTCCTCACTTTTTATTTTTAATCCTTCCCCAATTTGCATTTGCCTCCCTATTCATCTCCCCCCTCTCTCTCTCTCTCTCTCTCTACCCCCACCCCTCCCTTTCCCCTCCATTCTTCCTGCCTCTCCCTTCACTCCACGTTCTGGCGGGGGACTTTTAACCCCTCAAATCATCCTTCTTCCTTCACCTTCTACTCCCATATTAACCACCCACCAACCCTCCAAAACTCCCCCCCCTCCCCCTCCCCCTTCATGACTCCTACTCCACCGCCTGCTCCCCTCCTCCATGACCCACCACCTCCATCACTCTCCGGGGGGAAAACAAAAACCACCATTCCTCCTACCTACCTCCGCTCTGGATCGATCTGTCCATCTCTACCTCCGCTCCGCTCCGACTCTTCTACCTCTCTACCTGTCTCACGCTGCTTGTTGCTCTTCTCTCCCTCTAAAGATGGTTACGCCCCAAAGTCTGTTTACCCTCTTCGGTATGTTATCGTTAGCGCTCTCTCTCTCTCTCTCTCTCTCTCTCTCTCTCTCTCTCTCTCTCTCTCACTCTCACTTGCTCTCTACATTTTCTATACCTTCTCTTTTGGTTTAATTTTGTTTTATGTCAAAGACATTGGTAATTATTATCATTATATCTATTATTATTATAATTATAATTTGTTATACATTTGAAATACCTTTTGGCCCCTCTTTAATTGGTTTGGGTTAATGTTTATTCCAGTAGTCTCAACTTCCTACATAGTAGTCTGTCAGTGCAAGGTTAAGTCCTTTATTTCTGCATGCTGTATATATTTTTATAGCCACCTGACACAGCTTGATAACTTATCTGTTTGGAGGGTGTCTCTTCTCTCCTCCTGTTCTTTCTACACACCTTTCTCACTCTAAAGTTCTACTGTGAATTTCTTGTGTGTTCTTTGCTCTTCTCTCTTCTGTGTTCTTTGTCCTTATACATCCTTGTCTCGGATGCTAACTTTGTTTTTGTTTTTCTAACTGTCTGCTTTCTCTCCACCTCACCTCTTCCTCTCCTGCCTGCCTGTGGCTCTAATGCAGGAGTTTATGGCGATGTCCAGAGGGTGAAAATTCTGTACAATAAGAAAGACAGCGCTCTCATTCAGATGTCAGACGCCAACCAGGCCCAGCTAGGTGAGCAGATGTCATACTCGGTCAATTCCTGATTGTCTAATGATGATATTGGCAGTGTTTATCTTTTTCTTTTCTGTTCATTACTTTGTATTTGAGCCAACCTAAAAGAACAAACTGTATCTACAAGGCCAGGCCTTTTTACGGCTCTTCACACAACTGATGGTAGCTTCATTTTGTAACTTTATGTAGTGATGTGACTGTTAATACGATTCATGGATTAATGGCAGTTATGACAAACTTTAATGAAAAATACAATCTCAGTCTTTGGGAAGAGCTTCGAAGGACACCTTTAATTTACACGTGTTGCTGATTTACATACTAGTCCCTTCATTATCCATCATGGTCAATTAATACAACATAAAAGTCTGCAGCATCTTCACCATGACCGTCTTTCCTTTTCAAAAGCAATGAGCCACTTGAATGGCCAAAAGATGTACGGGAAGATCATTCGGGTGACGCTGTCCAAGCACCAGACAGTGGCGCTGCCTCGCGACGGCCTGGACGATCAGGGCCTGACCAAGGACTTTGCAAACTCCCCACTGCATCGCTTCAAGAAACCTGGCTCCAAAAACTTCCAGAACATCTTTCCGCCATCTGCCACGCTCCACCTCTCCAACGTCCCGTAAGTAGCAGGGAGACTGCAACAGGTCACTTGTGTTATTAGATGCAGGTGAAGGCTCTTTCTCAAATGTCATTTGAAATAACCTGAAAACGAGGCTGTCCATACAGGTAGCCTGGGAATTGAAGTACAAGTAGTTCTTTATTGTAAAAATGGCAAAACTCGGACTGGAGACCCACTTTCAGGAACATCTCTGGGGCAAACCCCTACAACTCTCCTGTTATGATGTTTTTTTTTGTGGGAGCAATGTCTAACTTTATGTAGGCAGTGAGTGTTTAGATAAATAACAAAGGATATCAGGGCCAGGACTTCTTTCTCCTCGTGCTTATAATTGTTTAAGCCGCCCAGTACCTTGAAGCGCGAGAATGAAGCTGGGAGTGGAGAGATGATGCCTGGAACAAGCTATGTTAGCTGCACTTTAAGGCAGATGTTGTTTACCGAAGTAATTAAAAGCGATATCGTCATCATATGTTGGCTGATGGGTCCCAGGGGTACTGTTGCTTTTCACATGGGCTGTTTTCCCAAACACTACCCCACAGGTACCAAACTCAAAATGGAAACAAAATAGTTTCAGACACCTGAAAAAGGTTTCCGTTACCTACAGGTTGAGCCTTCATGTAATCTTTTTATAGAGGCTATCACTGGGGTAACACAGTTCTCATAAACCAATGCCCCCCATGTGGAATATGCTATTTTTTATTTTCTTACTAACACTTCCTGCTATGGCAAAATCTGTTAGATCAATAGGTGACTCTAAACAGCCCGTAGGTGTGGATGTGAGTGTGACTGGTTCTCTGTCTCTTCATGTCATCCCTGTGATTCACTGGCGAACAATCCAGGGTGTACCCCGCCTCTTGCCCAATGAAAGCTGGGATCATCTCATTGCCCCCCTGCGACCCTGAACGCGAAGAGCAGTGTAGATGATGGATGTACGGATGGAACATTGCGATGATGATATTAACTGTGCATCCCTACAATGAACTTATCAATATTTCAAAATAATGATAATAAATCTGTTACTGATGACGGTGTCTTCATGCAGAGAACCCTTAAACTGTGACAGCAGCATTGTTCAGCAGGAGGAACTTAGCAGCTTTAGTTGGGGTGCATTATGTGTGTGAAAAGCACGGTGAACCTGTAGGTAGGATATTGGCCCACATGCAACTGGCCATTGAGGAGTGGGTCATGCTACCCCAGTAATATGGTCTAGTCAAAACAGTGCTTCTATTTTTTTGAGTATTCAAATTAGAGGTGGTAAAAAAAATAGATTCATGTAAAAATCGAGATTCTTCTCTTCTAAGATTTAAAATCGATTCATAATTTCAAAAAATCGATTTTATTTAAAAAAAACAAACAAAAAAAAACCAAGTTTTTTATTTATTTTGGGGGGGCTAATAAGTCACTCCCTGCTCTTTAAATCAGTAGACTACCAAATAGAGCAACAAGAAATTCAACCAGTCTCACAGATGACTTGAGTAGATCCTGAAGTATGTACTAATTCATAAATAGACCTTGAATCCATGGATCCATGACTCCAGAATCGTTTTGAATTGAAAATCGATTCTGAATCGAATTGTTACCCGAAGAATCGAAATCGAATCGAATCATGAGACACCCAAAGATTCCCACCCCTAATTCAAATACAACTAATTAAACCGTTAGTACTATATGTTCCATAAAATGCCAACAAGTCCTGCCTTTTTTTAACCTCTGAACTTTGTTTTATAGACAAGATGTGACAGAAGAAGATCTGCGGCTGCTCTTCTCCAACGCTGGAGGCACTGTGAAAGCATTCAAGTTTTTCCAGTACGTAGAAATATCCAACAGTTTTTAAAAAACAAACAAACATGTACCTACCTAACAGGCCCTGACAACCGTTTTTCTGATATTATTGACCTAATGAAGTGTTTTATTTCTACAGCAAGATTTGTTTTCCGTGGCAATAACCAATGTGTGCACATTTTTCAGGGATCGTAAAATGGCTCTGATCCAGATGTCAACAGTGGAGGAGGCCATCCAGGCTTTAATTGACCTTCACAACTACAACATGGGAGGCAACCAGCACCTGAGAGTCTCCTTCTCCAAGTCCACCATTTAAAAAAACAAAAATCGGATCCACAAATACCTGACAGTACCGGGGGTGTACTGTTTCAGAGCTGGCTGTCAGCAGCCTTTCAGACTGTCTGGACACTGTGGGGCACATTGATTGAATCCGTTTTGTTGTTCAGATTTTGTTGATCCTGTCATTCCTTGAGACTCCAACCTTTGACGTGCATCCTTTTTTAAAAGAGAACAATTGAGTACATTGCAAACACTGGATCCTCCCAGCGTTTCTTTACTGTACCTCTGTATTTTTATGTCTAGCAAAAGATTGAATATGATTGATTGTCCCCAATCTGATAGTTTGATGTACACCAGTGTTTTTATTCTTGATTTAGTTGAACAGATACAGTAATGTGCCTTACTCGACATTATCAACAGTTTCTACAGCTGGACATGTTCATTAACTATCCTCCTATGCTTTGAGGCACATTGGTACTTGATATGTTTGAAGGTTATTAAGAATGCAAACTATTTTGTCATCCTCCAGACTTAATGTTGTTTTTAAAGCTCTGCCGCAGACCAGACAAAGCTCTATGGTTTCGTTCCAGGGTTTTCCTTTTTCATTTTTGTGTAGGAAAAAGATATTCTTATGGCAACATGTTTGACTTTTTACAACGGCCTGTTTCAGGCGGTTTAACTTGAATTCCATTATTCCACTAGTATTTTCAGTTCAAGCTTGTTTTCCAGTTTTGAAGTCACATTGCGTCACATATCGTAATGTGGCTCATGGCTAAAGTATTTCTTTGTCCGTGTTTTTGGAGCCTCCAGGGCTTTTTTTTTTTTTCCATAGCAGTGAGGTGTTTGTCAGTGACAATGGTTTTCTAAGCATGAATAGTTATGATAGGATCAGACAGTGTTGCATGCTGTGGGAGCAGTTAGAAGATGAATCCACTGTGATTTCATTGTCATGTGACAGTATACTCGAGAGGGCTACTCCGTTGGACCAAAGTTTCTGTGCCTTTAGAGTTCCTTTAATTCAATTTCACAAAAGCATTTGAAAAAAAACCCTGAAATATTTAGAGTTGACTTTGTCCCGCTTTTTTTAATACCCAACAGGACCTCTTGGCTGGAGGTGTTTGCTCAGAAAAAAATACTTATGTATATTTCTTCTCCCAAATCCAGTTTTATACAGAACAAAATGTAAGGTTTTGGTATAGTTTTGAAGAGGCACAATTAAAGGATGAATTATTTTCTAACAAGGAGAGGTGCGACTTGGTTTTCTGCTTTTTTGAGTTTTCCCTCTCATGGTCTCTCTCGTGTATTCTGCATTACGTCTGTAGCATGCCTAATAAAACTATTCTGTAGCTCTGCAGTCACCTCCTCTGTCTCTCTTCTTCTCTGCTCTGTCTGCTCCGCTCACTTCTGAAACCATCTTCAGTCCCAGGGTGGGAAGGAAGCCCAAATTCATTTTGGAGCCACTTTAAACAGGCGCTAATAAGCTAGATTGAGCCCTCTGATGTTACTCATTCACGAGACGAGAAGTACGTTTTGTTGATGTGCTTCCCACCCTGCCAACTGACACAATCTATATCTTTGATGTCTTGCTCTCCTCTCTGGTAGTTGCCTATTTTCTAATCAGTCTCTACGGGCCTCTGCTATCTGCTAACAATCTATCTGATCTATCTACTTGTTCTCACACCTTTATCAATTACATAAATGGCCTCAGTTGTCATATTTCCAAGCTTTCTGCATTTAACACTGCTGCCAGCTTTGGAGTCTATGTGAGTCATATTGCGAGAGGCACACATACGTAATGAGATGTGTTTAGCCAATTAAAGCCACACTGTAGAGCTGCAGTTTTTCAGGATGGGATACTGTACAGAATTGTGTTTGACACCATTTTTTGTCTCTAAGAGTATAAAACTACTATTCAGTCCTGCATAAAGCAACAATCTGAACCTTTTCCCACTGCCCTGGAGGAGGAACACCGTCCTCATTTTGAGTCAAAGGACAACACAAGTATACTTACTTTTATAATACCATTACATCTGCAAATAAGTTTGAGCCTATTCATTTCTTTCCACAGCCAAAAGCTTATTTAATAGTGAAGCCCAAGATTGAACAGAACTCCCTGTACTAATAACCTACCATTGCTTTTCTAAAAAATCCCTTTAAGAAAGGTCACAATGACAAATGGCAACAAGACTTCCTGGAAACATTTACCCCACACATGCTCTTGTGTGATATAATGGACACTGAGGTCATTATTGTTCGTATTATTTCTCAGAGTTTGGGAATTTCTCATTCAATTCAATTCAGTTTATTTAGGAAGGGGACAGTGCAAATTAATAAAACACATGATTATACATGGGTAAAATGCCAGAATTAGCCAAAACGCTACTTTTCATCTGTAGTCCCCTGGCCTTGATGTTAAAGAGGCTTTTAATTTCCTGCAGTTTTAATCTGCAGGATGAAAAGATTCCAGTCCCCTCAGCTTTCGTGGGCATTTTGGCCCCTTTTAGCAAATTGTTTTGGAATATTTAGTCTTAAGTTGCACTTTTCTCTCTCAACTTGGTTTTAAGTTAAAGTAAGAATTTGTTCTCCTGTACAGCGCTGTAATGAAGTTCCGTTGTCGCCTTTAACACATTGAGACCCACCCACTTAGCCATGCACTAACACAGAGCGCTGTTCCACCCTATGAGCTTGAACTTTACTCACTGCCACCTTCTCCCCTCTGGTACGCCTCCATTACTACCTACAACGGCGGATCATGAGTGTAACGAATTCACCGGGCCATTTAGCCTTTGGGCGTTACACATTGTTGTTAAGGAGTAAGAAACCTGCTTTCAACTGCCAATCTGTAAGCGCCAAACTTCAGAGACCAACTTGACCAGGTAAAGACAGAAGGTGATGGATATATACCAAACCCTGGTTACAGACAAGTAAACACCGGGCCTATATTTCTAAGCAGCACACAAAGCTTATGTCTCCTTGACTGCTGGGCAGGTAAACAGGCATGTCCTCAAGCCATGCCATGGAAGTAAGTGTCAGAGCTAAAGGCAGATTTGAACATGGAAGAATGAAGTGAATCTAGCCAGCTTCTTATTCCTGCTAGAGGCTAGCTTCTGTGCTCCAGGTACATCAGCCACATAACAGACCATTATCTCTCACTAAAGGTAAACAACTTTATGGTAACATAGATTTGCAAATTATTTTGAGATTAGCACACATAGTTTTTCATGAAGTACTGTAGTGACTGAGTATTTTCACGGATCAACTTGGGAAGGATCATTTGGTAAACCTATGGACATTCACACAGGAGGTGGAACAAAGCTTGTTTTCCTCTCAACATAAACTGAGAAATGGTTGATGTTTGGTTTGTTAAAGGCTCTATTTACCCAGGTTACATTTGGGAGAAGAAAGTGTACAGGCCCAAAAAGAATACATGTCTATATTGTTTCACACAGAACACAAAAAGCAGTTTCCTGGGTGATAGAGCAAGTAGGGCCTGTGGAACAGTTTCCCAAATCTGGGTTATTAGCTTGGCAGGACCCGGGCCGAGCTGTTGATTGTAGAGTTGCTTTGTGGGTATTGCAGGTGCCAGGTTTCTACAAAAAAAGAAGTATGTGTTGAAATCATTTTTAGTTCCCTTTTACAACTATTATGAGTCAAAGACATTACAGAAGAAGAACTGAGAAAAACCTTTTTAGGTAAACAAATACCCCAATCAGACATGTTCTCAGAGAGTTGAAAAGGCTGATTTTGTGTCAGTCAATTAAATATATGCACATATGACTGAACACAGTTTTACTTTTTACATTTCTGGGGACAAATCCCTGCTGTAGGAACTGTTTCTGGCATAAAGAGCATCAGAAGTAGCCTCTGTATACAGCAACCAAATATAAATGGATTCTTGCAGGTTTACATTTACATTTAAGCTAAAAATCAATGTATGTACATCCCAAATGCTTAAGAACTGTGGTTCTCTACTGGTTTAGCCTCAGCACCCACCACCAACTACTTCATGAGATGATATGTCTGATACTTTTCAACCTATCAGATTTATTTAATGAAAAATGTTTGCAGTTTGGATCTCAGAGAATACAAAACTTGACAGAAGAAAGAAACTGAACACGTTTAAAAAGCACTTCACAGACGTAGAAGTATTGTTTTCCAGGCACACATTAGTGACCCAATGAAAATGGCTTTGAGACCCTCTTTGGGGTCCCGCCCCACCAGTTGAGAGCCACTTCTTTAGAACACACTCTGCCTACTAGAGTATATTTAAAGCTTTGAAACTGTTTGAACTGTGACTATTAAACTGCACAAAGAGTGCACTCGGTAGAGGTGTGTTGTTGCAGGTAAATGTTACAATTCCTAGTTCCCTTTCTTCTTTTCAAAATAAAGGTAAGTTGAACATCCCTGAAATATCCCTACTGTTTCCCTTAGAGTCAGTTATATTGAACAAACACAGGGATGTAATCGTTTGGTATTGTGTATATCTTTATTATAAGATGTGGCCTACAACAAAACAATAAGCCCTAATAATTTTAGATTTTCATAAACAACAAAGGTCTCTCTCCTGTGTTCTTTAATCCAACTTTCTCAACCATTTTCATTTTTTTTAACCTTAAAGTTACCAACCATGTCACCATAAGTGATGGGTTAATGACGTAGATAAGTGAGGTACCTGGACATGCAACAAAAAACACATAGTTAATATCACGTTCCCTGGGATGGCTAGGGGATGAGGGGAGTAATAATTAAAATAAAACCCAAGGAAAAGAAGGAGGAACTAAGTATAAGCTTAAACTTTGCTTAAAAAGATGTAATAAACTAAAGAAAAAGGTCCAACTCAAAACAAGCTTCTTCCGCAAAACAAACAAATGAGAAGCCAATCTAATTATAGAAGTCAAAACAAACAGGCAAAAGACAGCGAGAACAGTAAGGCCTAAACCAAAACACACCCACAGAAGGAATACACTGAAGCTGCTTGACATCAAGACACAAACAAGCACGCGCGTGCACACACAGCCGAATGACCCACTGGCAACTTGCTGCCTCCTCTCCTGCTCTTTATAGCTCAGCTCCTGATTGGTAAATTGCCACAGGTGTGTGTGGGCCCTTTGAGGCCGAGAAGCAACACCTGTGGAGCACACAGGAGAGAGAGAGGGAGAGAAAACAGGTGCACACATACACAACACTACGGCATGTAACAGTTAATCTGCCAAGACCACAAAATACAAAACCCTTTGTGTTCAAAATAACTTCTATCATTAACTGCACACCACATCCGCCTAAGAGGGCGTGTCTGTGACATGAAGCCAACCATTGAGCTGTGTGAAGTTGACAGTTTTATTCATTACACCTGGCAAACCTTGCAGCACTGAAATAAATGAATCAATAAATAATTAATAGAAATATAATCACGGTGTAATGAAAAATGACCTCTGCAACCAGTTACAGTGGCTGCAGTGCAACACAATACATCTTTCACAAAATAGGTCAAACAATTTAAGTGTTATTTCGAATTTAATCAGGTTGGAGAAACACATGTATTTCCTTTGAAATGGTGTATTTTTATTATTTTGTGCAAAAATCTAAATGTAGACACAGGACTCTAAACAATGAAGCTGTACTCAACAGTCTGTATAAATTGTAAACCATTTTTTTTACGTCCCATGCCTCTTTTCAACTCCAACCGTCTAATGTCTGTAGCCCCATTTAGACTGCCGATTCAAGGCGTGATATTTACATCCCTATGATGTTTTGCCTTCAATCTGAATATTGCAGAGGTGTAAGGGGGGGGTGTACCATCTTTTGAGGTAGTGACAGGGGCCATACAGAGGCGAGACGGGATCAGCTGAGCCAGCAAGGGAGCACAGTGTTGTATGTGTGTGTGCTTGTGCATGCATGCGTGTGCGGAACCCCAGCTGTGCCGCGCCTCTGCACCGCAGAAACACAATGTTAATTCACAGACTGGGACACCAATATTAAACCACTGCAGAATCAATATCAATGTACAAAGACATGATGATGGCTGACCTTAGTTACTGCACTTTTGCAGGAACGCAGTCTGAAAAGGGCTCCTGTTGCTATGTTAAAACCCCCCAAAGCAGGCAACCTACAGCCTAAAAAACAGGTTTTTATCATGATGAGGATTGAACAACAAGGCAATCTGCTTGGTGTGCCAGTGATTATTGAAGATGTACACAGATAATATGCTTAGAACATGGATTTTGCTGCCACTTGCAGCCTCTTCAATGTTAGGGCTTGCTTCCCCATGTGCAAGTGTTTCATCAAACAGTAGTGTTGTGAAAAGATGCATTAGCTGCATCCATGTAGCTTGTCCAAGACAATTGGAAAGGGTTTATGAAAATGTTAACAGAAAAAGCCTGAAAATGATTCATCAAAGTGTTAGTTAATGAGGGGAAAAGCGGTATAGATAATAGCTGGATGGATGGATGGGTGTAGTCAGACCTTACTCCACAACTGACAGAGCACTCAAAGTGTCAGACAGGTCGGGCCTTTAAAGACTACATCTGACATCCGATCCACTTTTCAAAATGTGATTCTTCAGTGGCCTTAAAACTCCATGGGGTGCCTTTAGACCTTAAAAAAGGTTAACCTACACACACCTACACAAACACTAAACCTGAACAGAGATTGAGGTATACCACTTGTACTAATTCAATGACAAATGTTATCCAAACTGTAAAAGAAGATGTAATGATGCTGCAACTTTTCTGCAGAGCAACAGTGTCGTTTCATTGAATGTCTCGCTTAATTTTCAAAATAAATTGAAAGATTGGGATCTGAATGTAGTTCTGGTAAATCCCAGAGTATACAGGGGTTTGCAAGTGCTAAAGTGCTGCTATGGCTTTCCCAACGATACAAATTCTAAAATATATGCAACAGTCCAAAAGTGCTATACAAGCTCAAGTCCATTTACCATTTACTAATACAGACAAAGAGACCAACAGAGGTCTCACTTAACCCTTACTTTGGTCTTAGCAGTTCTCTTCCATCCCAATGGTGTCTAAAACATCTTGGCTGTCAGAGTTACCCATTACAAATTAGCAAACTGTTCTGCCAATCAGAAATCACCTCTCTAGTGTTATAAAGTGGTTTTGCACAATAGTCGGTGAGGCTGGCTCTCAAAGACACTGCTCTGGCAAAATGTATAGTTATGTGGTCTGATTAATAAACGACTCTCTTCTCCCTCTCACATATAGTAAGAGTTGTAATTAGTGTACCGTATGCTGACCCCTATTAGTATGATCATCATTATCAAGTGAGTAGTTGTTGACAAAGGCAAGTATGGTACCTGGACCTTGAGCATAGGCAACTTATTTTCTTCACTGCGTTAGGTTCCTCAATTATATTTCTTGACTCAGTTCTTTTACCTTATATTTGAAACCTTGCTTAAGGTTTTAATTTTCATCATTTCAAAGAGGCATTTTGTTCCTTCTTTTAGACATTGTTTAGGGTGTTGACCTTGTGTGCCACTGATCTGCGTAGAGCATCCATGTCCAGTCCGTGAGAATCTTGATAACACTGTGCATTCCATCCTCATAGAGCATAACTTTAAGCGTGTGGTATCTGGCAGTATGAGGACATACAGTAACAAGCGTGACAGTTTCTACCCTGTAAGCCTGAACTTCTGATGATTACAGTCAACCTCTGAGGGTCAATTTGAGTCCAGCTCTAAATGACCTCACATGATAAGTTGCTGCTGATGTGTTGATGTAAGCAGGTGTTGCTCCATTAGATACCAGGCCCATCGGCATGACTTTGTGATGATGGACGTCCTGTCAGGCGTTGTCTGATGAAGATGACGCTCCACAGTCAAGCCCTGGGACCAGGCAGATGACCTGATCCATCATCACACAGACACACCGCTACTTACAACCTATGGAGGGGGCTTTTATTTTGCAAGCTTTCAATGGAAGTGCTTGGATCCCACTCTCTAAACACAGATGACATGATGCATCAAGGCAGAAGGGCAGCGCCAATCAATAGCAAGTCTGGCCAATGCATCACCAGGGCAGGACACTGTGATCCTGCTCTCCATCACTCTGCTCATAAACGACCGCTTCTCCCTCGTGTTTAACTCCCTCATGTCTCTGCACTAGCTTCCTCTCTATTAAAACATTTTGCCAAAGCTTGCTTTTTGAGTGACTGATGCCTTGTGTTTGCATTTGGACGTTAATAGTTTATCTGGAGATAGGGAATCCTCATTTCTCTACAAGTACTATGTCCATTTCCTGTCTTACAATTCCAGGAAATTATCTGTTTAAAATCAACAATCCAACCAGCATTTCCAAGCAATTCTGCCACATGATGTCCTGACACGGACCCCTGCAGCACTTAATAGTGGTATGAGTCATCATTGTGGTTTGTTCCATCCTCTTGTGACTCGTCGGTCTGATCAGTGGAGAGAAAGCTTTTTTTACTTTGATACCAGTATTACTGGCATCCACAAGTAGAAAGTAACCAAGTTTAACTCTGTTCACCTTATCAGTACAATTTTAAGTAACTGGTTGTGTAATGGTTTTTCCATTTATGTACTTCATTTGTAAGCTAAAGATTCATTCCATCGGGGCGTGGGGTTGGACTTAATAAAAAGAAGTTTGGAGTACTTCTTTATTTCTTTACTGAATTAGGACAATACACATTAATCAACATATCAGCAATTACTCGTCTATGTAACTATAATTAGTAAATTAGCTACATTTCCTCCATAGTCCTAGAGGAGGTTCTTACAAAGAACATAAAATAAATTTTACAATTATAGGACACCTCACATGAGACTGGGGACCCCACCACTGTCCCCATATCTCATTGTTAGGAAGGGTTGAAATTTGTTGGGCAACTATCACCATTGACATTGGGTCAGGATGCATCAACCCAGTCAGGAAACTTCTGTTATGGTTTGTAAGACTTATTTGGTTAAATTCAAAGGAGTTCAATTAAAGGGTAACAAAAACACACATGGGGTATTTTAAACAGCAGTGCTGAACTGCCGCCCCATGTGAAGGTAAAAAAAAAACTGAGTGCAGGGGAGTGCAGTCTTTAAATAAGCAGTGATCAGGTGAGTTCAATCTAACTAACGAGTGACAGAGTGCAACAAATCAAGAGAAAGGAGGGGAAAGGAGAAACCAGAAGGTGAACTAAAGGAAGTGAGGTAGGCGAAGAAGGGAAGTGAAAGATATGAAATAATGATCTTTACTACAAGCATACTTAGTAATTTATTGTAAAAAGGCTCAAATCAGAACACAAGTCCATGTATAAACTGTGGACATATACAATTTAATAAACAGATACACAGGTGTGCTTAGGATAAACGCATCTGCTGACTGTATTGTAGAATTGTCTTTGTGTATTTTTATTCGTAGGGAGCAACAGACACCTACCTACATTGTTTCACTTATATGAAAACTTACATTCAAAGGATTGTTTTTACATATCACTTACATTTCAGTATAAATCTTATTTAATGACTTGTATTTTAAATGAAGTATTTTTACAAATGGGTAAAATAGGCAATTTCGCGAGCCCCCTCTCAGTGTCTCACAACCCCCCAGGGGGTCCAGACCCCTACTTTGGGAAACGCTGATGAAGAGTCTGGAGAGGACTCAGACCTGGACCCATGAGACATTTGACAATGTGGAGTAGTATTTTTTCTAAGTAGTATTCGAGATATTGAAATCAACAAATAAAGCTACTTTTATATGTACAAGTATAAGTGGGCGTGGACGTTTTTCCACCAAAGTTATTGTTTGGATTGAGAGCCCCCTGGAGGCTGAATTTACATACTGTGCCTTTAAGAAACCAACAGGTTTGCAGAAACAGACAGACAGTGAAGCTCTACTTCACAATAAGATTGTAATTTCCAAATGATGAGTAGGCCGACTGTCAGTATCACAACAAGGCAGGCAGGTGTGAAATTACAGGATGCATTCCTACAAATGAATCTCCTGCATAGGTTTTAGAAACAACAAAACAACAAAGGTGGGTGCATTGGATCCAATTTAAAAAAGCCTAACAAGAATAGTAAACAGTGAAAGCAAACAGAAGTGAAAGTGAAAGAAAGGATAATAAACATTGTGTCATCATCTTCAGTGTTCCTCAGACTGTGCCATGTGTCTGCGCTCCCTCCAGGCATTTTCTCAAAGTAGAGGCAGAATTTTCTCACATTCCACCAAATGTTAACACGTCTGAATTCAGTTGGTACATTTGGCCTCATGGGCTTCATTCTACAGTATGTTCAGGGGATGTAAGGTTCTTTCTACAATCCCTTCATCTCTACTCTCATAAAAGGAAAAACGTCTGCTGCTTCCCTGAGAGAAACAGTCAAACAAACCAGCAGTTTCCTGTCAGTGTCTGACATCCTGAAATATGAAAAGCAAATCTGAAAATACAGATTTATTTTAGCCTCTTTCTTGAGAGGATGTGCTGTGTGAACATGGTGAGATTTCATTTTTGGATATTGCTTACCTGTGCCTCTGTTCTTCAAGAAGCTCCTCAGGGCAGAATTAGGTGTTGTTCTCCGTTCTCTCATATCCCAATTGTTTATTGGTGGAAATTTAAAGTCTTTACTGTATATCCCAAACTTATATAAAACTTGAACTTGATTTTATTTTAAAAAAGACAAAAGTAGGGAAATGGTATAAGGTTTGGAATTGTTGGAAATAAAATTGTGCCAAGTTAAAAAGAGTTGAATTAAATGCACATCAAATTAGGTGCCATGCTGTATGAAAATAAAGCATAGGGGTGGCTTTGGCTCAGTTGTTACGAGTCGGTCATCTCTCAACCGAAAGGTCAGGGGTTTGATCCCAAGCTCCTGCAGCCACATGTCCGATGTGTCCTCGGGCAAGACACTTAACGCCAAGTTGTTCCCACTGCTTCGTAGACGGCGTATGAATGGGATTAGTTACTTCTGATTACATAGCAAACCTCTGCCATCAGGGTGTGAATGGGTAGGTGTGACATGCAGTGTAAAAGCGCTTTGAGTAGTCAGAAGACTAGAAAAGAGCTATATAAGCTCAAGTCTACTATTTACTAATGTTATGAAGATAGTAGTGGCAGCACTGTTCCTGTATATTCACAGAAGCATATTCCTGAATGCAAATGATCCCCGAGAAGTTGTTGTTTTTTTTCAGTCAGAGAAGAGCATACTGTATTATTGTTTCAAGCTTGAGTTGGATGGAGACGTTCAGGGTGGTGTGTGGGCTTACAAAATAGTCAGTGTTGATAATTTATTCTATAACCAAGACCAATAGTGCAGTGAGTGCCTAAACATAGCCACATGTGTAAATTATGCTGTATTTGTAACAAGGAGGTATTTTATGACAACCAGTCAAACGTATTGTAATGCAACATTAACTGTTTCACTTATCAGACCAGACACAAAAAAAAGTTTTGGCCAAACTCCTCTAGGGGACTGCATTGGTACCAGGGCTGGTCACGTTTCCTTTATAACTCCAACCTTCTGACTGTCCATATAGCCCAGATGAACAGTGCCGAAAATCAGGGGGTTGGGTTAGCAACAGAGCTCAGTTAGCCCTGAAGCTAGCACTAGCTGCAGGCAACCAGGGGCTGCCCCGACAGACCCCTTGCTCAGCTGTCTCACCTCTGGAATGTGAGTCAAGGCCAGACTCGCTCTGAACCTCCTGGTTGCAGTAATTTTAACAATTTTCTCTGCCGTCCGACTATATGCCCACTGTGCCTGGTTTCCCTTTCTCTTTCCAGTCAATAATCAGCTGTTCCCCTAAGCCCCCCCCCCCCCCCCCCCCACAGGCCCAGTGCATGTTTAAAGCTGGATCTGCAGCGTTTTGTCTACATGCAGATGTTTTCTGATTATGTGTGTCTTTTAGACTTTGTATTTGCACAGCATTGGATTTGAATTTGCAGAGCATTCGGTGTAACTGCAGTTGTTTCTGCTTTTTGCATCGAGTTTTCTTTGTTCGCAATGCATTTCAGTCAGTGCATTTGTTCAAGACTTTTGCATTTGCTTTTGAATTAAACTCATGTCTGAATTTGCTGCACGTTCTTACTAATATAGGTCCTTTTCGGCCAATGCAGGTTGGTTGCCGTAGATACTACCTTTCATGCAAAAATTCAACCCAAAGTGCCTGATGAAAACAAGATAAGATGTAAACGAAAGAGCGAACAAACTGTGCAGTTTGATCAATAAACTATAAAATATACATGACAACAAGCTTAACCCAGATTTAAAGCAAACTGTAAAATTTACGTCTGTATTATCTGTAAAAATGTCAAATAGAATTTGCTTTACAGAGATGCAAGGGGAGGTTGTTCTTCAGTTTAGAGCAGAGAAAAAAATAAAATAAATTTGGGACACTTCAGGAGCAACTTAAAGAGAAGCAGTAAAAGATCTGAGACTTTGGGTTGGGACATGAAATGACAGGCAGTCACTGATATATGAAGAAGATGCTTAATAATGTAAACCCTTGTCGATGAATAAAGAAACTTCAAAATTAAATCTGAAAGATAAAGGTAGCAAGAGCAATTATGTGATTACTCGACTTAATGAGAATGTTTGGAAATGTGCAAACGTATCCAGATGTGAAAAGAACCAAAAGCTTAAACAAGGTATAAATAAGAAAACCACACTATGGCATATGAATACACACATACTTTTTCACTGCAAACAGAACACACAAAGCTGTATCCATCTCACAGCACTACTAATGTTCAGATATGTCAGATCCACTCTTTAACCCCGAGGCTGTATGACATCTAATTCAGTCTTACACAGGGCCGATAATGACAGTATTGATTTGGCTTTTGTTCTCTTGTCTCTTTCTCTCTTTCTATCTGAGTTGAGCACAGACAAGGCCGTGTCTCTCTTATGCATGGCTATCCTTTGCTATCCTCGTGGCCCCTACATCATCACCTCTTCTCCATCTCCTTGACTGGCACCAATCTGCCACCACTCTCACCAGTAGCTGTCACCACATGTGGGCTGGAGGAGGAGATGAGGAGACAGAATATGTGTCAGACCACATCAACTGTGCATACATTTGTCTAAATTAAAGGCCTTGTTTGGTAAAATGACAAAAAAAAAAAAAAAATTCTCTAGTGCACTGGTTTCGAAATGGGATCATCTTTTTTTGATACAAATAGATAGGACAAATTATTAAACATCAACTCAACCATCGTACAAATTACAGTCTCCAAAATGACTAGCACTCCACTAGTAGAATCAACATATCTCTTGTACAGTTTCAACAGGGTTGTTGTATTAGACTGCATTAGCTTTGGAAAGGTTCCTCTCATAAATAGGCAGATGAGTGTGTTGTTCTTCATAATGAGTACTGGCTTGGTCATTGGGTTTAGGCACAGTCAAAATTTAATTAACGGGCCTTCGGTCTATTTTAAAGCATGATCTGAAAACACACAACTGATTGTATTATTCAGCTAAGCTAATAGCTAGCCACATAATGCTCACATTAGCAAATATTTATTAAAGTCCCAATGAAATGGAACTTTGAGAGTATTTAACTGCTGTGTTGTTGCGTATTATAGAACCAATTACAAGATAGAAGGCGGGACTTTACGTTGGGATGAATTTGATTGGATCGTTGGCTTCAACAACACCTTTTTAATTGGTTGAAAAAATGAGTAAACACATCTGACTGCAGGATGAGTCATCACACTTTTTTTTACATCAAAATAACCATATAACCAAAAATACTTCAATTATGCTTTATTGAAATATATTTAGCAGTTTATGGCAGATACATGAACATTTAAAATAGGAAGGCTGGATTAAAACCGGGAAACTGTAATTTCCATTTCATTGGGACTTTAAGGGTGTGTATTAAAACACGTAAGTAGTGCATTCTGATTTCATGGTATGCAAATTAGAGTTTGCAAGAAATCCCTGGATGTATCATCTATTTGTTTGGCCATCATGATGATACAGAGCTCACTTGTGATACTCAACTGCGTCATGTGTCAGGACCTTATTTTAAACACGCATTTTGGTTTGATTTATTTGAATCCTTTTTACATTTTTATTAGTAAGCAAAATCACGTTGGGGCAGCTTGTGCTAACTTGTGTCTTTATTGTACCGTCTAGGCAGCTTTGCTTTCTCCTCTCCTGATAGAATATGTATAATGGAGAGGATCTGGGACAAAGTGGCAGCATCCAGGCTTGCAAGAATAACACAATGCAAACTAAAGAGCACTAACGTTAGCCTGCTAGCACAACAATGCAGCTCGAGTTGTTTTGGTTTCATGCTGGTGCTCAAGGGCGACATCTACTGGATCTAAAAGTCGCACATTCAGCCTTTAATGTGCAGTTATCCAAGTTCACTGTGGATTAAGTCTTGTATTCAAACTTGCAAACTTGTATTCAGTCTTTTTTAACTTGTATTCAGTCACTGTTGATAATTAGGAGTCTTTGCTGGTAAAAGTCCTACCCAGCACCATAGGAAAACTTTAGCACTGTCTGTTTCTTCAAAGTCTTACAGAGTTATAATTGAGGATGCTGTGTCTTCTCCTTTTTCCCCAAAAAGTTGGTGGATCAGTGATTTTTTTATCATCATTTATCATTGCTTAAGCTGGCAGGAGGTGATGTTGGTGGGGGTAGGTGGGTAAGAGATGTCCAGTATTTTCTTATAATGTTCAAAGCCTGGAGGGCAAAAATGCAAGGACGAGCTTACAACCTGGTGTCTGCTAATGACTGATCAGATATAAACACACAGCACAGAAAAAAGGAAGCTCATAGTCAGGATACACAAAAAAAAACACCATGCATTGCATCATGTCCATGCATGATAGAACCAAGTTTGCTTCATTGTCATTGGTATGGTCCAGGGTGGGAAATTAGCTGCAGCCAAATGCTAGTAAAATAGGGAAGTGGCTGGGAGATATTCATATTTTAAATAGTGTATTTCCTAAAGCAAGCTGCACAGACGTTAATCTACAGGTCTGTTTCTGCCAGCTGGCCTTGGGCCTTTTTTTGAAGAGCCAAGAGCTAACTCCCAATTTCCAAATGCTCCATGCAAGCCGCGGTCCATCAGGGCTGGGCACTACGCTCTGCTCAGTTTCAAATACGCTGCGTGTCTATTTTTTGACGGAGCACGCTGCAAGCACGCATCAAGATGGACAGAATAGAAGGAGCCGGACAGGAAGTCATACAAAGTAACCCAAAGAGCGTCCGGTCAATTTCAAAACAAAACAATATATACAGACTCACAATCATTATTTTCTTTTCTTTTTTTTGTGAACACATTTTTATTGAGTTGGCAGCATGTATACACACACATATACATTCTCAAAATCATTAAACAGCAATTTCATTGAATAGAGAGTTGACATAATCATAGTGTCAACGGTCAATTATCAAAATAAATACATAACATGTGCAAGTAGTTTGCAGATACATATCTGCATCAGTGTAGACAATTTAAATACATCATATATGTTGTGTGTGTATATCTACAAGTACATATGCATAAACAAACTTATAGTACAATAAAACAACTAAATGCCAACCCCTCGTTTCTTTGGTGAGTGACCCCACAAATATTATTTTCAATCACTTTATTGACATTACGTCAAAACAGGCACCGAACATAAACAAATCAACAAATCTGCGTCAGAAAGACAAAGCAACATGTTGTTTGCACGTTTTTCTCTTCATTCCCGCGTGATCTTGTAGTTCTCCTGTGATGTGTGTACAGCTGCTCATGGCTGCGCTCATGTTCCAGAAACGGGCCATCAGATGGCACAAAACCGTGGTGCTAACTGACGCGCTAACAGCGCGAACAGACTATGTGGAAATTGGAAGTAAGACCCCTGTAATTTAAAAAAAAGTGATCAAATCTTATAAATACCTTAAAGTGAAAAAAAACAAAATACAACTCATCATCACACAAGAGATCTTGTGTTTCAGTAAGGCATGTTCAAGGCAATGATTAGGTGTCACATCTAGTTACACAAATTTGAAGCAATCACAAGTGGAATTTGGATGGTTATCTCCCATGAATTTCAAACATCTAAAGTCTTAAACTTCTCCAACAATTTGATTGATTATCCTTCATACACACATAACAGATATCGGTCAAGTTGTCTCAATAACGTTTTTGAGATTTTAACATCATACATTCCTCGACAGACTAAAATAACACTCCATAAGATTGCAAAAACTGTTCTTAAGAACAACAAGACATTTTTACAAACAACTCAATCGACTTTTAAGACAACTAAGTACACCCATAAAACAGGTGCTCATCATCTTGAATGATATGAACCCTCTGTCTGCTTCCTTGCTCCAAAAAAAGGGTGATTCAGACACCATGCCATTTACAGAACCAGCTTTTGTGATATGAAATCTGCTCCTACCACTGACATTAGCGCTGCTAACTCACAGATCAAATAGCAGCTGCTATGAGCTCTGTTGATTGGAAACTTCCCCGAAACACAACTTTAATGCTTCTACAGGCAAAAAGCAGAACTTTGTAGAACTAGATCCCTTTAAAACTTTAGATTAAACACGAGTTTTTCAAATCGAGAGAACAATAGGCCTCAAACAGAAGAGAATTTGTATTATAAGAGTTGGTTGTGTTTCACATATATTATCTGCCGGAGCACAGGCCAGCACAGTGATTAAGTCAGACCACCGTACTCACAGCAAAGGAATGGAGGCAAACTGAATGCAGATTGCTCTCTTTTATGTTCCCATCGATCTACATTATCAAATCAACAGAATAAGATGTCCACTAGACGTAACATCAGTGCACTTCCATCTTTACATGCCACATTACTAATTGGATTTGTCACAGATGGGAAAATATAATGGTCCTTTTTCCCACAGTCTGGCACCATTAAGCTGCCAATGCTCTTTTTTGTGCGAGACACCCCACCTTCAGAGGTAAAAATTTTATTACATGGTAATTTAAGACATGGTTCGTTCATCTCAAGTGTCGCCGCTGGACATACAAATCAAAAAGAGGCCCGCTGATATTTTCATTCCTCATCTTCCAAAGCCCACACATTATCTTTTTTTATAATCTGTATTTTATTTGCATTTTTCGCCCCCGAGGTGAGGAGAGGAATCCGGCAATAGCCTTGAAAACCCACAGCCGCCTGCTTTTATGTGCCTTGCTTCACTGAGGACCTGAGAGATTTATCACTTTTTTTATGTCACTGTGCTTTTTATGACTTACAGTGATCATCAAGGTGTACAACCATTATCATGCTGAGTACATTATCTTCAAGACATCTTTCACCCCAAACACACACCCCAAACCACTGCCAAAGGACATAGATAGAGAAACATCTGGTTCACGACTCCTCAATCTGCATTCAATGGATAAAGTATGAGCAAAAATCTGATAAAGGACAGTAAAGTTAGAAGTCCCATAGAGCAAAAAAAACCTTACAGCAGTCCTAGAAGTATATTTTCTTCACAATTGATGTTGCAAAATGGGAGATATTGTCCTTTTTATTTCAAAAAGTCTTCTCCCCTGGCAATACTTGCAAGGCATTACTTAAACAGCAACATTTCAGTCGTTTGGAATTATCGTAGTCGTGAACCTAAAGCATTAGAGATGTAGAGTGGCCTATAAAGGTCTGGTGAGCTCATTATTTTCTAACTCACTAGATTATTTTCTGTCTCAACCATCTGTTGAGACCAAGGGGAAACTGCGCTGAAATATTTATTAGAGATGTCACGCGCAAACTTCCTGGTGATCAGGAAAACAATCCCACCTCTGCATGACCTCAAAATAGAAGACCTGTATACAGAGTCTGGAAATATCACTTTGACATTACTATAATTAATATAACCAGAGGTTAAATCAGTTCAGCGGCTCAACACTTCATCCACATCTGTGGAGCCTTTACGGATGAGAATGCAAGAGTTTATTTTCCGAGTTGTCCTTGCTTGCTCCATTCAGAAAGGAAGCTTTATTTTAAATGTTGAAACTCATATTACACTTTTTCAAGTCTGGCATAAAATAAAACCTTAAACAGCTTCCCCCCCACTCCTAGTTCATCATCTTTATGTGGAAAAGACAACCTGAAACAGCTCCGTCAGCATGAGAGCGCAGACAGGTGCAGACTTTATGGGCGTGTTTGCACCTGAATGTAGTAAGCGCTATATGCTTTGTGAAATAGACCATGAGATGGAGCAGATAGCTGGAGCGAATTGTGCGCAATTTTGAGAGCTACTAGTGGCTGCAATTCAACCATTCAATTAGGCCCTCAGACTTAGGGTTCTTTTAAGTACCTGGGTACTCACCTGAACAATAAGTTGGACTGGCGTGATGACACAAATGAACTTTGGAGGACAGGGAGGACTCCTGAGGACCTATTCTGTCTCAGTGGTGGTATCATCCATCCTTTTTGGAGTGGTCTGCTGGAGCAGCAGCATTATGGCTGCAGACCAGAACAGACGGAACAAACTGGTGAAGAAGGCCAGCTTTGCTCTGGGCTGGTCCCTCGACCCTGGTGGTGGCAGATGCTGTCATCTGTAATGGAAAATGTTTCCATCTTGTGCATGTTAACTTAACTTTTTGATTATCTGTGCCCTGTGCACAGCGTGTATTCCTGCTTTGCTTTGCTTCATTGTTTCTTTTGATGCTGTTAATGAAGCTACATTTCAATAAAGGTTCATCTTATCATCTGGCTATTGAACTTTCCTGAATATTTCTTGCTGCGTTCACAAATTGGCTCTTTGTGACTTCATGAGAACATTTTACTAGAAGGCTGGTAGGAAAATGTCAGTGTCAAGTAATAACATTCTGCCATTTGCATTCATACAGTTCATCCAGAAATGTCTGGGACATATTCTGGGGTTTTGTGCATGTGTGAAAACACATTCTGTTACGCCTCTGCTCCTACCTCAGCTGCCGGCGTAACAGATGAACTTACTTGGCCTCATCATGCTGGCTTCATTTTTTTTTCACAGAACAGCTAGGCTGAATAGTGTTGCAACAGTCCTTTCCATAACAGGCTGTTTAAAAAAAGACTTTTGGTTTATGCTGTGGAGTGGATGAGGATCAGCAACAATGGGGTCAAAAATCTCAAACTAAACATCAACTTAAATGTAAAGTGGACTTCAAATATCACCAGCTAAGCGACAGATTTAATGACTTACTGAACAGCAACAGGAAAAAAATATAATAGACAAACTTGAATCATGCTTTGCTTCAGGTCTTCACTGTAAAGAATTGGGAATAAGTGGTAGTATTTCATTGGAAAACAAGACAAACTATTGTGGGTAAAACTGGCAGAATTTTCAACCTGGGACTATAATTTCACACTTACATGATAACACTGGAGCTACTTCCATAACATCTGGTGTTAATGTGGTGGAGTGAAGATGGAAACCACTGTTTCTGTTATTGATCTTTCTTTAGTCGTCCACTAACTACAGGTTGACGATCTTGACCCCATCCTCCTCAGGATCCTCTCTTTAAGTTACAGCAGCAGAGATATAAAGATGCAGAAAAGTCTGAGTTAAGTGTTGACTCCTTGCCTCTTGTAGACTCTGACTATATGTAAAATCGTCCCACTGGGATGCTTCTTGTGGTGTCCGTTCTGCTCTGTGCTTCTTCCTCTCTCTGTCCTCCTCCTCCTCACTGATAAGATATTCTGCTCTGTGTAGGAGGCTCCTCACCACTGATCTTTTGGTGGTTGCAGTTAAATTTTAGATATTGGTTACATAATAAATAGGCATGCTTTTGAATATGATTTTTACTATTAACAGGAACACTCCCTTGAATGCATTGATGTGATCAGAGCTGATTATAGCTGTCATTTGAATCTCAATATGGAGGAGTTATTGCACTGGATATATGGATTCAGCCCCTGAAAAAGTTTGTCCGTAGAGCGTGTATAATTATAGGTTTACTTATGTGTAATTAAGGCGTCCATGTTTTCAAGTTTGCAGGTTCTACATACAGAGAGAAAAGAATATACTACTTCTTCATTTACATATTAATGTGGTAAGTGTAATATTTCTTGGTCAGCGACAAGCTGTGCAGTTGTCTGTTTGTATTTCAGATTATTGATATGTGATTGCCGTGGGCGGCAGTAGCTCAGTCCGTATGGACTTGGGTTGGGAACCGGAAGGTCGCCGGTTCAAGTCCCAGTGCGGACAAAATCTGGAAATTGGTCTGGTAGCTGGCGAGCCCCCTCCACCTGCTCAGGAGCCTGCTGTAGGCCGCACCGTCACTCTGACGTGTCTCCATTAGTGCATGTCCATAGGGTCCTGTTTGTGCATGTGTATATATCAGCCTATGTGTGTGTGTACAGAATTTCCCCTTGCGGGGATCAATAAAGTAAATCTTAATCTTAATTTATCAAGATATATCTTCATCAATTGCTTAGTTTTCTATGCATACTTGTCTATTAGCTAAAACTTTTTTTTGCAATAGAGAAAATGAAGAGTTCAAAATTCCAGCTCTGCATGGCGAGTCAGTTTTGCTCGGTATGGCTAGACCATAAAACAGCTTGGCAGAGGTTTTTTAAAGGGATGGATTAATGGCGACTGTATCCGACCAAAGACACAGTGCTGGATCAAGTAAAAACAAAATGGTTTTCATGATCTTCATCGGGTGGGAAACAGTTTGTAAATACCTAAAGCTGAGGTGTAGTTAGATGCACTGACATAGGTAGAGAACCCAGAACTTTGTCCAGGCAGAAAAAACATGCTTTTCAGAAGAATATGCAGAGATCATTTCTTCAAGAATTAAAAAAAAAGGTAAGGAGAAGGGACGCTATGATTGCTCAATAAGATTGAGTTTCTTCTAAACCTTTGCTTCAATTATAATCATATCCAACTACAATAATCATTTGAGATGCTGAAGTGTTACTTTGAATGCCAGTTATTATGTCAGAGGTTCAGCACGTGGTTGTCTAGGGCTGGACAGTGTGGTTCCAGAAGTATAAATTCATTTTCTCCATAACAATTTGTCACACTTGAGCTCTTTTGTTGCACTGATCCCCCCCCCCCCCCACACACACACACACACCTCCAGTGGGTGGGGTTTTCAGTAATATGTCAAATTGAACTTTCAAAAACCAACAATCTGACGCCACATCCCCTGCATGCAATAGCAAATGATTGGAACAAAAGGCTGATCAGATTCTGATCCTATACAGTCCATTCAACTGTCTTCTTTATTCCAATCAATACTTGTTCTGATCATTAATTCCTAGTTGGGGTTGAATCTATTCTTACTGTGCATGTCTGCCTCTCTCTTTAACCGTGCATGTCTGGAGGTCCTCCTGAGCTCTCCACCTCTTTTTCGTTTGCAGGAGAAGTATATACCTCTGAGCTTGCATGCACTTTGTAGAGTGCACATGGAACAAAACGATGGCAAAATTGGAAGCAATCTGACTGCACTCCCTGCCCATGATCCGTCATGTCGTTTGCTCTAAAGTCGCGTTACGAGAGATATTCCAAATTTCCAGTTTTGAGAATCTGGACTCCGGTTGATCAAATCTGTTAGTGTGTGATGTGCTGTTTTGGTGTTGCTCTCCACACAATATGTAACAAAACTGTTAAATCTATTATTACTTGTCATCATGTGCGGGGTCCCACATTTTCAACATTTGAGAGACCCCATGCCGTGCTTTAGTGTGGCACCATGTTTGTCGTCTGTATGAAAATGATGTTATCCTCATATTAAAATTCTTCTGACTTTCAAACGTGTTTGAGCCTCAGCACTCCTGCTTTTTCATCAAGGCTCATTAGTTGTACTCGTCCACCACATTTACTTCTCAATCCCCCGTTCATCCACCCATTCATCAACCCCCACATGCTATGCCTGAAATATATATATATATGCGTGTTTGATGTGTGTGTGGATGTGTGTCTGCGTGTGTGTATTATAGGTTGCCGGGCAGCAGACAGAGAGGTCACAGTGGTAATAGGAAGCTCTGAGAGAGACTGACAGGAGTGTGCATGTGTACATAATCTATTAATTAAAGGCGAGGCAGCAAAACGAATGGGGAACCTTCTCTTGTGTGATATCTTCATCCCCCAACTCATCTCCTCCCCCCTCCTCCCACTGCTCCTCCTCCTCACCCACTCACGCTCTCCAGGTAGACAGAGAAAACACACAGCGAGACATTTATTGGGAGATTAAAACCAAATCTTCAAGATTGCCATATAAAAAGGTAATTTACAATATTAAACTGGCTTTTATCTATATGCAAATGACTCCCCCTCCCACAACCTATTTGAATAATTTATATGAAGGGTTTTTTTTGGGGAGGGGGAAGTCAAGTCTTTCCCCTCCATCTAAAATAACTCTGTTATGCTATAAAGAAAACTATTAACTTCCTTTTCCTTTTACCTCCATCTTCCATTTCATTTCCCCCCTCATCTTAGAGTTTATTTCCCTCAATCACACCAATAGCTTTCGCTTCAGGTAGGGCATTGATGGGAGCTAACACTGCTTATTGCGCTGCTTCCTGATTTTTCTTCCCCCCCAGTGAGCGTTTCCATCCTCTTTTCTTTCACTTTTGCCGTCAAGGGTAGTGACAATTAGGAGCAGCAGGTTCCTCCAGGCTCTGTCGCTGCTGAATGTCATGCATTCCGACATCAGGCTGCTCATGGTAATTTCATCTCCTTCACTGCCCTGTTTGTTGTCATTTCTTGCTTCTTATCAGCAATGACTTGCATCTTCAATACCTGAGCTGTCAGTCAGTTGTTGGCTGATCTGAATGAGAGAAGCTCTGCTGTCTAGTGATTAACATCTCACGTCCCTGTCCTCCCTGTAACACATATCTACGAATGCTGCTGAACTGTACCAGCAATCCTAGATAACCTGGAAAAACTATATACGTATATATATATCAACTGTGGATTCTTCGTGTCCGGGTACCT
This sequence comes from Tautogolabrus adspersus, assembly GCA_020745685.1. Classification (NCBI taxonomy): domain Eukaryota; kingdom Metazoa; phylum Chordata; class Actinopteri; order Labriformes; family Labridae; genus Tautogolabrus; species Tautogolabrus adspersus. The sequence goes on along the minus strand of CM036551.1, from coordinate 20,886,330 downwards.
TAGATGTGGAAACTTAACAGCCATAACGTGTTGTTCTTTAACATAAATATCTCCCTCGTTACCAGCTCCTCTCCTATGTTCATCAGAGTGGCTGTTTTGATCTCAGCAAGCTCGGAATTTAAGGATTCTAATGTATTCATTTATTTAGCCATGTGTGCCTTTATTGGATAGTACAGCTGAAAAGAGACAGGAAATGTTGGGAGGAGAGGGTGGGGGATAAGTATATCTTATCTTATCTTATCTTATAAAGCATACGGCTGAGGTTGGATTTGAACCCATGGACACTGAGACGAGGACTATGGCCTCTATACTTGGGGCAGGTGACAAAACTACCAGGCTATCCGACACCCCAATTTGTTTATTTGTTGAATATTTCATTTTTGTGCTTGCAGATGCAGACCTCGCGACTGTGTCAAGGCACCCTCTGACCTCTGTATGATCTCTGTTCCACATGTGCGCTATATATGTTCATTCCTGTGCAGTTTTACTCTTTCACTGTTTCAAGATTCCCTCATGACTCTTCAAAGACAAACATGTGCCTGTCTCTATGGGAACCTAGATACATGCCGTGGAAACACAGGACAGTGTCATGGTTCCCCCCCTGAATTCTGTCACTGCTGTCCAATAAAAGATACAGACAGACAAGGCATGTACAGTTTCACAGTTCCAAGATTCCCTAAAACCACAATTTTTCTATTCATTCGATTTGATACAGGTCACATTTAACCCAGAACAGCCTCAATGTACCAACGTTTGTCTCAACTATACAAAAGTATAACATTTGAAAATATTCTCGTTTTGGGGTATTTTGGTCTCTTTAGGAAAAGTCAGCAAATTTGTTACTGCTATCAAATATCAAAATGGGTCAAATTTGACCCAAACAGAATGTATGGACTACATCCAAAATTCAAAATTTACTTAAAAAAAGAGCAATTGAGAGCAACTTAGCAGTAATGATGCAGACTATTTTACGAAGCTCTGACTTTGCTCCTCAGAGTCTGAGTGCAGAAGCAAAAAACATGTCCCTCATCAACCTCCCTCATCCCCGCCTTTACGATGCCTCAGAACACACACATAAAGCAGCCATGGCTTAATGGGATTACAAGGACAAACTCTTTCCATCAAGTATCATTTCTATACAAATCAAGCTTGTCTCCAGTAAACACAAAAGAAAGTGATTTGAATGGGCCCTTAAAAGTCCAATGATGGACTTGTGATGAGATCTAATGCTATGGTGCATGAGCTCAGTCTGTGTATGTTCAGAATATTGGTGCAGACAGTGTAAGGCTTTAAAACAGAAGAAAAAAAAACATCTCTGTGTTTATTGTTTGATATAAGTGTGTCCCAGTGGAGTATTCATGCACTTGGAAGAACGGCTTTGGTGATTTCTAAATACTTTGGTTTATGACAGTTAAAATGCATCCAATGCAGAAAGAGTATTGATTTTCACAATTTAAAAGCCTTTAAAGCAGCCTGCGGGTCTGTTAACCATGACCTCCTGCTCCCTCGTCTGCTCTTCATAATTTGATAATTGTATCATTAAAAAAACAAACCAAATCTAAGAAAGTCTCCTTCAATTTAGATGATCAAGCAGTGAGAAGATGCTCCACGCAGTTCATTTCATCGCTCTGCGTGAATCTCATGAACATGAAGCTGATGTTTCAATTCCCATTATTGCCCAGAGACTGGCTGTGATCATGAGTGAGTCACACTCCCCATAATGAGGCTCCAGCCGACTCTTAGAGGTTAGCAGAGGTGCCATCTCGACGCCTGTGGCTAATTGACGATTATGTACAGTACACGGTCTGGGCAAAATCATTCATTTTAATGGGGTGATTATTGGCAGGAAAGACATGTGGCCCGGAGGCCCCTACGGTAGCCTCCAAGGGACAGTCTGACACCGGAGGGGTTTACATCAGTGAGTGAGGTGAGTTCACCATGGTGATCTAATCTCCCGGCAGGAACTATCAGGGGAACGAAAACAAGTTTAATTTCCTGTGTCTTAGACTCAGGATATGTACTTGGTGTAGAGAGGTGTTACTGAAACTACAAAGGAAAAAAAAAGAAAAAGCAGCCACACAGGCAGACACCGCTGATATTATCTCATTTTAATATTTCTCTCCATCTAACCGCACCGCTGTTCTAATTGGATCCATAGCTACAATGTGGAGAATACCTGGTGCTTTATTATCTCTCTGTGGAGCATCAGATGCACAGGGCTGTATGCTCCAGGCTCATATCTTGTTACTCTGTGAACACGGGCTGAACAAAGATGTGATTTTGTAGTACTTGTAGGCTTAAAGGTACCAGTAAGGCACATACATTTGACCATTAGTAAAGTGTGAAACTTTGTGAGTTCTGGCCTCATTAAGACTGTAAGGTATAGTCAGATCCTTTGGAAGTGTTCTTTCACACCAGGGTTTTGACCTTTGGCAGACATGTACTTTAAATTGAATATATTTTACAAATGATATTAAATGAAATTCAGTAATATAAAAGTATATACCATTATTCTGACATACAGTAGTAGCTGGGTTATTGTGTTAATTAATCTTCAATACAATAAAATGGAAAATCAAATCAAAATTATTTGACAAAAAATGAATGGGTTCCAAAATGTAAGACAGGCATTATCATCTACACTAGTACTGTATAAAACTACAACATTTTCCTGGACCCAGTCTAATGCTATAGTGAAAGTAATGACTTTTTTCAGAGAAAACCAAGCTTTGATCCGATATTCATAAAGAAAAAATGAAGAAAAAAACCCAAGTCCTTTTCAATCTTGAAAAGTCTGACGTGGTTCTAAAAGCACACAAGATATTAAAAGATGACTCCAACGCTGGATGTGTCACATCTATAATGTTTTGTTTTAACCATTTGGATGGTGTCCCTCAAGGATCTATCCTTAGTCAACAGTTTTTGCCCACTTTGGTTAACTTCTCTATAATATTTGCATACAATGGGAATCAGTTTTATAACAGAAATTAGAAAGAATGTCCTTGTTAGTTGGAGATATTGGTGACTAACAGGCTAGCGATGCTGCCAATCAAGCACCTTTTTAATTGAATGAGGCCTTTAAGAGGCAGAAACCTTGACCAGAACTTCTTTGTTGCCTTGTGTAGCGCCTTTCTAGTCTTCTGACTACTCAAAAATGCTTTTACAGCAGCGCAGGTCACATCTACCCATTCACACCTATTCACATACTGAAGGCAGAGGCTGCTATGTAAAGTGGCCATCAGTATTAGCAAACCCCATTCATACACATTTGTATGCCACTGACAAAGCTAGTGTTAAGTGTGTTGCCCAAGGACACATCAGACATGTGGCTGCAGAAGCTGGGTGTCAAATCCCCAACTTTCCCTTTGAGAGACGACTGACTCTACTACTGAGCCTCAGCCGTCCCCTGTAAAATCAGTCTGTGGCTGGCTATGGCAGACACAGGCACACTTCCACCACATATGTGAAGAGAGTCAGAAGCCGTAACGCATGGTGGGGATGAGAGATTTTTTTCTGTATAAGTTTCCCTGCTTGCTCAATCAAGGTAGGAAGTGCTGTTTTTAAACGTTGAAACTTTTTTTTCATTTAACTGTAAAAAGTGTCCGGTCCCCTTTCAGCTTATCATCTATTTGGGGACGCCTGGTCAGCATGAGAGTGCAGCTCTGAGCAGATGATGGAGGAGCAGGAATCTTTTCTCCAAATTCAATCAAAGTTGGAGCAAACTGCACAGCACTGGACGGGAGGTTTTGCGATTTAATATCAATACCACAATATGTTTTGTGAGCAAGACCTTGTGATGGAGAAGATAGTGGTAGCAAATGATAGAATGAAGAACTTTCCCCTCACAATTAAATGTAATACCACAATGCTTGTTTTACTCCCTGAGAAACACAAATAGCTTATATCTTGTATATTAATTTAAACTTCAGCTTCACAAAAACCATCACAGTCATTTATCTTTTGAGATAACTGGACATACCAGTTTGTTTATACATATATACTATACATATGAAACTGTTGGTTGTTGCCAATTTACCATGTGTTGTAACCTTGGGCTGCCACTAGATGTTACTCAAAACTGAAATGTTTGATGATGTGGATTTTTTTTCCAATAAAACAGTAAATATGTAACAAAGGGCCAGTAGATCTGTTGGCCGAAGCAGTTTACACTTCCTCAACTCTTGGAGCTTTTTCTTCTGTCCACCGCAAGCTGAAGGCCTTCTGTTTCTACACTCGTTTGGCGATGTCTTAACAAGGTCTCCTCGGCATAGAATCCAAAACAAAATGTTGGCCTAATTGGCGCTGTTAATACGTTTATTTCAGACACATGCTGGGGTGCCTTTATTGTAGCTCAGAGGGGTCTAGTATTCTCTCAGGGCTTTTGTGTGAAATTAAATAAAGAATACATTGTGCTAATGAAGCTGCAAAGGGATTATTAGAGAAAGAGATTGATCAAAGGTAGAGTCTGTGGTTTTTAAGTTTACTTAGCATGACTTGGTTCTCGGTTTTCTGTTGGCTGGCACTCTGAATTCATGTAAAGAATCGACATATTTTATTCTCTAATGAAGTCTCATTTAGCATTCTGCAGTCCTGAGTGACTAAAGAATGTGTGAATAACTGGAGTATCATCATATGGACATGAGGAGCTGTGAATCAGTTTGCTCTGGAAGACTTTAGAATAATTTGAAATGAAAGTTGTTTGTCATGGAAGCATCTCTATCTTTAAGATGTTTCCTGTCCAAATCGATAGAAAAACAATTACTTTATAGCTTAAATCAAATTGATATGATGTTAATGGCTTTTGTTCCAAGACACAGAACAGATACTTCCCTTACAAAAGCATGAGCCAGATCTCTTTATATAAAGACAGTGTCACAGGGGGGATGTGCCATGGTGGCTTGATTTTTTTTATTTATACTCTGCCTTTTCAAAGGTGTCAATGAACTCATTTTCAAACTTAAATAAACTTTACTGTCCATGCTTTATGCTTTTTTGTCGCAGTCCACTGTTGTTTTTAATGCCACTTAATAATTATACATTTTATTTAAAGGTAATAGTACTAACTGTAGATTAGTGAAGTAATGTCATCATGGGCTGGTGCAGCATGGAGTCATGATGCTGGTGGTGCTGCTGCAATGTATTGGTATCATCACAACACCTTTCAGTGATTGGATGGAACATGTACACATGCAAGGGAGGAGAATTGTAATTTTTTAAAAATACATTTATATATATTTTGCAGTGCTGGGCACACGTATGTTTATCTGTAAATCGTTAGTAATCTGCGTTCATTTAAAAAAATATATTTGTTTACCATGGACAGTTAAAAAAACGATTATCTTTAACTTCCCGTAAATTCATTTTTTCCCCCATTAATGTCCAAACCCTGCTCTTACAAGGTAAGATGGATTGCAGAGAACCGGATCAAGAGCATACCACCTCCGGTACTTTAGAGATCTTATTAAATAACGGGCAAAATCCCCGTCTCTACCCCGGGCGCTTTTATTGTGAAATGCTGCTTGACCTACATGAAGGAACTTCTAGAGCCCCACTAGAGTGAAGACAGTGGTGATATATATTTAAAAAGTCGTTTTTTTTTGTAGTTTTTTCAATACATACATGGATGTAATTTGGAGTTTCTGAGTCATCATGGCCTCTTAAGAACTTACATCTATTGACGTTGCAAAAAGCGGATGTTTTTGATTTTTGATAATACCTGTTAACATTAACATTCACTTCAGGTCACTTAGAACAGACCTTACTGCTATAGTAGAGCAATAAAGGACAATATGTAAAACATCTACTGAATACAATCATAAACTGACCCTACTATTTCATCAGACATTAAGGAAATTTGCTACATTGAAGTGATGGCTTCTCTGACAATAATGCAGCAGCCAGTATGTCCTCCTTCTAAGTTTCGAGGATCTGTTTTTTTTTTTTGTTTTTTCGAAGGTAGGCGGTTTTAAGGCACCCCCACACAGATTTATATAACTGTATAGATATAACTGATTCTACCAGACTCCATATTTTTCTAACAAGCTCCACGACCAGAAACGTGGTAAAGCTAGGAAAAATATTGGAGATGCTTTTGAAAAATGGAGAGAGGTTGGAGCGCAGAAAGGTTTCAAGGCTAAACACTGAAGCTTCAGTGTCCGCGACATGGCAACCTGCGTGCACATCCACCCTAGGGAGGAGGGGGCGGGCATAGACAGCACTCTCTAAAGTTTTGAATTTGGACTGCAGTACCCATTTTAAACGCTCTGTGTCCTCCTTTCATGTCTTTGCTAACGGATTAACAGTTAACAAAGTACATTTTTTGATTTACTGTTCCAACCTTTGATAATTTGTTTCAGGAAGAAGTTACAATGACTTTCATACTGAAGAGGAAAGTGGAACAGGTTAAAATAGGGACAGGAAGCAGGGAAAGGGGCTTAGTGTGTTTGGAAAAGGGAAAGAAGGAAGTATTAGATGAAGTCTCGCTATCTGAGGAAAAAAAAAAGTGCACAAAAAGTGACACATTTTGATAGAAAAGGTTCCATGATCATAGTCATTAAATATGAGATATTAAATATTCTTAGAAAATAAAAGTAAGAGAAGAAATTCTAAATGAGCATTTGATGTATGACTCTCTAAAGGTTGAGTCTGTGCTGCCTCTGATAATCTCCTCCTGCAGTCAAGTGGAACAAAAGCTTAAATTATGAAAACTCATATTCTTAAGATATTAAAAGAGTACTTTGTACTGAACAAAAGGATTTCAGGCTCTGCACTGTGACTTTAATAGTGTGTGATTGTTAGCTCGCTGAGGAGATCCTCATTATACAGGTTAGACTTCAGAGCCGAGTACACAGCAACTGAAAAATGGGAAAATGGTCAAAATGTTCCAGCAAAGATTATAATTCAAATCCCTATATGGAGTCAAAAAGGTGAGGAAAACACAATCATTAAATATGTATCTGTTGGAAATCCATTCAGTCTGGAATCAAAGACTGAAAGAAGAAAAAGTGTTTTTTGTGTGTGCTTTTTTAAGGAACACAAGCATTTCTGCACAGTCTGATTCATTTAATCTGGCCCTCCTGCTGAGAGCATGTTCCCAAGAGACACCGTCTGGGTTTGTTGGCTAATTGGGATGATTTAACCGGAGAAATCTGTATGGGGGGGGGGGCTGGCTCACTCTCTCTGCTCTTTCTGCTGTGCTGGAAGGAAACCAAACATTTACATGCTCATTATCATCCGTCAGAGCTCTAAAAATAATATGTGGCAATCACAGGGTTATGGAAGTATTGCTTGAAATAAGCGCACGACTCTTACATGTTGGTAAATCCATCTATGTTCACAAGAGAGTATGACATAACCTAAACTACCAGCCAATCTTCTAATGCAGGAGGTTGACAGATAGCCAATGATGTTGATATGATGTACTAATTAAATCAATCATATCCATGTTTGTGATTTAGAACAAAAATTAAGATTCAGTGTGTTCCCAAAGGATTTGATTCTGTGAGTGCCTGCCTTTGAAACAGCATTAAGATGATTGAATACTCAAATTCCCCCTTTTTTTTATTTTAACAAGTTAGATTAACATACCACACAGGAAGTCAGCTTGTTAACGGCCATTTATTCACATCCTGCGGGACAAACTGCACTTTGAACAGCAGCTTCAATAGCCAGCCCAGCATGGACTAGTATTCATAGATCAGTTGTAGCCATAGTTTAATTTTCAGAAATGTCATGCCAAGATTGCTATGTTCTAAAAAATATTTAGATGTGTCGTCCCACCCGCCATTTAGACTGACTTCCATTCAGTCTGACTCAGGGCTGTCCAATCATAATGGGTTATTTTTGACATTTTTTGTAAATAATCAATACAGCTGCTGGTTGGAGAAGTCTGAATACACTATCATGTCATTATTTAAAGGTCACATATTATGCAAAATGCAATTTACCATGGTTTTCTGACACTAAGATGTGTCCCAGTGAAAACTTCCAGCTGTGAGGGAGATGTATGAATAACAACTTTGGACATTTTTAGGGGAGGCTGTCCTGAAGTTTTCTAGACAATTTCAGAAATGCACGTTTGAAAACACATGTACTCAATCATAATCATGGCCCTGATAAACTAATATAGCTGGTGTAGAACTTAATTTTGTCCATCCATTATCTATACCGCTTTTCCTGTTCGGGGTCGCAGGAGGCGCTGAAGCTGATCCCAGCTGTCATTAGGCGAGAGGCAGGGTACACCCTGGACTGTTCGCCAGTCAATCACAGGACTGACATAAAAAGACAGACAACCAGCCACACTGGTGGTTGTGGGACTGTGCCGTAACACAACCACCGCCTGACGCCCAGCCACCACCATCAGACTGTGTCGTCCCTCAACCACCGCCTGAGGCCTAGCCACCTCCATCAACCTCCACCTCAGCGGCAAGGAAGAGTGGACAACAGGAACGGGAGGAATACAAAGGAGAAATCCGATTGGACACAGGTGCTGACAGGCTTTGCACAGAGGCAAAGCACAACATTGACGGCTGTTCTTAAGAGTTCTAATCAGTATAGAAACCATCTTTAAAAATCGTTGCTATCAAACAAAACCAACGTCATTACCATCATCATCATCATCATCATCATCAATAATATCAGAACCACTGTCATCATCATCATTACGATTGTAGGTATTCATGAAAGAGCTGGGTCTTTAGCTTTTTCTTGAAGGTGCTAACGGACTCTGCAGATCGAATGGAGTTTGTAAGTTCATTCCACCACCGGGGGGCGACAGAGGAGAAGAGTCTAGTTAGTGTCTTAGGACCCTGTTGTGAAGGTTGGGTCAGACGCCTTTCATTGGCAGAGCGTAGCGGGGGGGGAGTGTAGACCTGGATTATAGAGTTTAGGTAAGGAGGAGCCGTTTTTGTCGCTATTTTGTAAGCGAGCAGCAGAGTTTTAAATTTGATAGGAGCAGTAACTGGGAGCCAGTGTAAGCAAAGTGACGTGCTCTTTTAGGTAGGTTGAAGACCAGTCGTGCTGCTGCGTTTTGTATCATCTGCAGGGGTTTGATAGTGCATGTAGGAAGACCTGCCAGGGAGTTGCAATAGTCAATGCGTGATATCAAAAGAGCCTTTACCAGGAGCTGTGTAGCATGTTCTGACAGGTAAGGTCTGATCTTCCGGATGTTGTACAGGGCAAAGCGACAGGGCCGGGCAATCGAGGCCACTTGAACCTTAAATGTTAGCTGGTCATCAATCATGACACCCAGGTTCCGGGCAGATTTTTGTTGGTATGAGTTTGGTTGTACCAAGCTGGATATTGATCTGTGGTTGCAGAGAGGGACTGGCTGGGATGACAAGGAGCGCAGTCTTTGAAAGGTTGAGTTGAAGGTGGCGTTCATTCATCCACTATGAATATACATGCTATACAAATAATGATTGATTGATGACACTCACACTCACACCTACGGACAATTTAGAGTCTTAAGGCGCATTCACACATACTCCGTGCGCGCCGCGGTCCGTCAGCGCCGCGCACTATGCTGTAGTTAGCCGCCACTCTAGTGAATCATTGTGTTCACACAGCCGGCGCTGCGGTCAGTCTCCGGAGCGTGCCACCAGTGCCACGTAGCTCTGCTCCGTTTCAAATACGCTGCAGGTCTATTTTCGACGGAGTACGCTGCAGACATGCGTCAAGCCAGACAGAATATCACAACCTGGACAGGAAGTCAGACAAGGAAACGCACAGAGCATCCGGTCAATTTCAAAATAAAACACAATATACGGACTCGCGATCGTATTTTTCATCACTTTATCAACGTAACGTCAAAACAGGCACCAAACGAACAACAAATCATCCTCAGAAAGACAAAGAGATTCCCCGCGTGATCTTGTAGTACTCCCGTGATGTGTGTACAGCTGATCATGAGTGCGCCTGCTGCGCTGACGTTCCAGAAACGGATCCAGTGTGAATGGGCGCGCGCCGTCCGACGGAAGAAAACCGTGGAGTATGTGTGAATGCACCTTTAGAGTCACAACGAGCATGTCTTTGGACTGGGGGAGAGAACCAGAGTACCCGGAGGGAACCCACGCATGCACAGGGAGAACATGCAGCATCAGAAAGGCTCCTGTTAGAAGGGGATTCAAACCAGGAAGCTCCTCCCTGTGAGGCAATAGCGCTAACCATCATGCAGCCCCAAGTTGATTTTTGTGTTCATGCTATCTGGAGTTCAACAACATTGAATTCCAACTTGGTAACATAGACCTTTTTTTCTGCTTGTTTGAGACTATGTTTCTTACTTATTTTAATTCCTATGCTTTCATATCATATTCCCCACATAGTCGGATGTACACTCCATTGGAAAACAGTTGATTATATCAGATTCAGCTTGTGATCAAAGATTATGTTTTGTTTGATTTTCAGCCCTTTCTGAATATCATAATCGCAACATTTGGTGCAGCATGAACTACAGCCATTCCATTTCCTTAAATGGATTTCATTTCTTAAACAGGTAGGGGTTGAAACTCACATGGCGAGAGGCATTTTGAAAAAAAGATTGTCTTTCTTCTTCTTAATTTTTCTCTACATGGCCTAGCCAGAGGGGACCATTCCTCCATAATACTTATGTTAGAGCAATCATGTTTGATAAATAACTCTTTCTATTACCCATCACCACAGAAAAAAAAAACAATTAACCCACTCAGCCAGATGGTGGCATTTACAAACGAAGCTTTTTCCCTCAGACCCAGTAAGATTAGTGTTTTGGCTTAGATTTGTGTGTCAGCTAAACTGTTTTCCACCATTAATGGCAGGATCTTCTCCTTCAACGTTTATTTCTCTCTGATTAAGGGCAAACAATATTTATTTTCTTCCCTGCCAGCAACCTTACATCCACACTTGAAGGTGGAGTGTCTGATTTCAGTGCCCCTGTTTTACAAATTTGCAACTATCTCCCCTACATCCATCTATCAGTGCTGTGTATTACACTATTTGGGTTTGTACAAAGCGCCTGGCTCTGTTTATTGAAGCAAGCAAAGTGTCTGTAAGCCAGCCAAACAACACAATTCCAGCCAAATATCAACAGGTAGCATTTGTGCAAGAGTCTACCTCTGCTGGCTACATCCCTTCTCCATGTCCTCTTTCATGTGGAGCAGAGCGACAACATAATGATTAAACTCAACTCTCCTGTAAAGCGTCCTTGGGTTTCTTGAAAGGCACTATATAAATCCAAGCTATTATTATTATACACATATACTCATGCACACACAGTTTAGTTTTAGGGAATGAATAACTATAATGTCTATTTTTTTCTTTGTTTATGATATGACCTAATAAAGAAGATGTGAAAAGTCTGTAAGTAAATGAACTTAGTTGCCATGCACCTGTTGATCAGATGGGCATATCTGCATCTTATGCTTCACACTCAGAGCAGAGCTGCATCGTGGAGAAACCAGCCAGATCTGCGTGAAGGACAGTGTGCTTTTCTCTCCCCAGATGGGCAAGAGGCCCTCAACGGCACCGAGCGTTGACCTTGAGAGCGAGCTTGGCGCGCCACTACTTCATGTTGAGAAAAACGTGGATGATATTTCCTCTAAACAAAGCACAACATCTATCATTTGCATTCAGTGTCTGGATTCAGGCCAGGCTGAGTAAATATTATGTACGGCCGTGGAGGGAGCAGCTGGAGGCTCAGATGAATTGGACTGAATGGGGAGCTGGGCTCTGATGATGATAGCACGTGGGATAACAAGGCAGCGCACAGACAGACTGGAGGTGGATGCTGAGCCCCGTGGTAGGCTGCCAACACATATAGTACTGTTTACAAAGACACAAAAGAAGCATGGAGGGAGAAGTTTCACAACAGAGAACAGAGGGATACAATTAAAAATGGAAAAAAAGTAGCCAAAAAGGTTATTCTTTTCTTCCACAACCAGCCCAGTTCCTAAAGTGTCTGGCAGTTAAATGCAGCAGCTGACTTCTCAAATCCAGTTCCATTTTTGTGGTAAAAAAAAGAGGCATTCATGAATTTGATAGAGAGGATGCTAATCAGGGCCAGTTTAAAAACCAATTCTAACAAGTGTGCGATGCACTCTGCCAAAACAACAAAGCCCTTTAGGCTTCTTATTTGTAATTGCCCCCAAAACAACCAATGTCTGTCGGGAAAACAGTCCTAACAAAAGATCCATTTTAGTTGCTTTTGAGTTTTCCGTCATGCCAGTTTACTATGATGGTGCACTCAGATTAGGCCCAGATGCCCTGTACCATGCTGAAGCATGATTGTCCCCCCTTCTCAGTCTCCTGCTGGCCTGCACTCACGAACGGGCCTGAGCATTGTTACCACTTGTACATACATCTTCATTATTTGTGTAGTGCTGCTGGAGCGTTTTTGGGACTTTTTTTCTCCAAGTGAGGAAATAAAATATTTGCATTTTGCATAATCCGCTAGAAATTCATGTACACTTTTTTGAGAGCTTCAAGATCAGATCATCACTAATTTGTATGTCACGCACACACACACATGGAGAACAATGAAGAGAACGTGACTGCAAGTTTACTGATTTTGTGGCTTATTTTTGGTCGTTTTGGTCAGATTTGGCCCTTTTACACTTCTGGGTTTCTCAATTATGCACGGCGAGGATCGCTTATAAGTCATGTCCACGTTGCGTTCCCGCTCTTGTGCTCGTGCATGAGCGTACCGTGCTGAAGCCCACCTCTTCCAACCGTGCCAAGGCCAATGATGTCTATGGTACGGAGCACTCACTCTACTCAAATAAACTGGACTTTGGGGTCAAACATGCTTGGGCACGGTACGGACAGTGTGAGTGCCTCCTGAGTTAAAATGGAATCTGAACCTTTACTTTTTTTAAACCAACAGAGATGTCTCTACAGTTCCCCAGAAAGCAAGGTAAAATAATTAGATTACTGAGTTGATCATTTAAATTATAGGTAAGGATGAAGTTCCTTAGAAGTCCAACTCGCACGCAATGTATACGTTAAGATTATTTTAAATGGAATTATTTGTGCTGCAGTTCATTTGAGCTGCAGGTGTCAATTAATAAGGATAAATCGATGTTGTCACTTTTAACATTATCTTCCTTCATAAGCACCTGGTGAGAGAGAACAAGTTGGATGTATTGCTGTCAGCCTGTTGCTGTCTCTTGTTCAAACATTATGTTGAACAATACAGCAAACCATTGCATCTCTGTGACGGATAGCTTAACTGTGACAGTCACATGGAGGTCATCAGAAAGGCAGCAAGTGATGACAAAAACTGCTTGTTGTAATATACAAATTGATTTATGGATGACAGCTGCCTCCATTTAATTAGTCAAGCTTCAAAAACTGTCAGAAAAAGAAAAGTCTATTTTTGAAGTATGGGAGTATATTTCAGGAAAGCTCTAATATGTATTTTAGACTTAAATGTCAGCAATGTTTTTGAGTTTTTACTGAAGAAAACATAAAAAGTGTATAGGTTAACTCACTGGACTGCCTAGTATGTCATATACATACACATATTCTCATCAGATGGTCTATCTTTATAAAATCGTTTTTGTCATCTTTGCAGTATGACATACAAATCGAGTGAGTCTCCCACCATTGTCACAGCAAAGAAACACTCTCCAGGAAGACAAATATAGGAAGTTTTAGAAGGGAAAAAAACAACTTTGGAAGACTCTTTTTAAATAACTTGAAGATTTGATGGATTGACAAAAATTGCACTCTAGAGCTTGTCCTCCTTTCTGAGCTTGGGCGAGCAATACAACCTTTTTATGAGTCGTTATACGGCCCCCTCACAAACCTAACATATTCTCTGTCTATTGTAGAACACTTAATAAGTGGTGGTTTTACATGTATTATACAATCAGGCAGGCAAACATGAATAAATCAGGAACGAAATAAATAGTAAAAAAAGAGGAACTGATATGCATATTAACAATAATGTAGAAATATTAAAATAGATACATGCATACTTACACATGTAAACACCTACTTTAAATGCATGTGCACAAAAACGCATTCAGAGGTGCACACATTAAAATATATGCATACATACATGCATACAATAAGGTTTAAACCGTAGATTCTACCTGTTGACAAAGGTACAAAAGAATTCCTGCACTGGGGATTTTTAGAGGTGACAAAGTCAGTGACAAGGGAGACACAACATTAAAGTAGTAAATAATATAAGGTCTCATAAGCCACTGGAAGTATTGTGAACTGTCTGATTAGTTAGTGTGGAAGCACAATCTGCACAGCAACAGCAACAACATCTCGGTTTATGCTGAATAAAATACATTTAAACACAAACATTCACAAAGACAACAGTAAAACATATTGTAGTGTCACTTCTTGGTGATTTGAAGTCATGTAGTCAGTGACAAGAAGGTACTGCTGGCATATAAATGTCATTTTTTGGGTACAAGATTAAATATTGTTCGGTCACATATTTGGATTTTGGATGTGACATTTTTTAACTGCTGCATGTCAGTAAGCTGTGCTAAAAAGAGAAAGCAACGACTTATACGACCAGATAACACAGAGGACTCCCCTTTAAGGTGATACTCTGCATTCAAACTCGAATGCTACATTGGTTTCCTATTAAATTTTGCCCTTACATTGGCTCATATGGCTTATTCACTTTTTTAACCTCTCCTTGCCGTATCCAAGTAACAAAAGTTTTCCCAATAAGTGTTTATCTCCTGCGCTGAGGCTCACCACATGAACCTGTTGTTTGTGTGGGTGTCTGTCTGTGTGTGTGTGTGTGTCTGTTTAATTAGTCCATAATTACCACTTAGGAGAGAGAGAAGGGGAGAAGGTGAGTCCGGGAGGCTTCACCAGCAGGGCATCTGCAAATTAGATGGCTTCACAATTAACCAGCCTCTACTTCAATCCAGCTCAACAACAACCTCTGGACTTGCATCACTTTTTTTTTAAGGAGGCGTTGAAACAAGTCAACAGGCAGCAAAACTCAATTAACTCTCTCAACAGCCTTGTTCGTCCCACATGAAGTATATCAACTCTGACCTGGCATCTGCATCTCATTAGAAGTAAGAACAAAATAGCTTTTGACTCTTCTTTTTTTTAAACTCAAAAATCAAAAAACTTAATCCACTTAATTCTACATCTATTTCCTGAAGCTATTTTAGAAAAACTTTCTTCCTTTGTGCTGAATAGACTTACTGTGGATCATTTGATTTTATTGAAACAATGGAGTCAATGAACACTAGATACAACTCTATTACTACTTGAGAACAGTCAAACTTCTATTGTTGAGACCCATCTTCGTGGTACTGCCCAGCTCAGAGTTCATGGTGCACAGGTGGGAGGACATGAACAAACAGGTGGGAGGTTCATAGAAACAAAGCAACACAACCTAGTCTTGAGTGTGTTGTTGCTCACACATTTGTAAAGCAGTCTGCTATAGTCAGTGATGCAAATTGACATCGACAAAACATGCTTTGCCTCTGTGCACTGCCTGTCAGTACCTCGGTACCATCAGACTTAAAGCTGTTCATTAGCACTTCCTGACATTGTTTCCTCCTCTTTAGACCTTTGCTTGTGTTGTACATTCTGATGTACGTCGCTTTGGACAAAGGTGTCTGCCAAATAAATTGTAGAATTGTAGAACTGATGAAGGCTTCATTAACTAACTAGCTTGCAAATCATTCAGGGATAATACATTGAACCGTCCACCTTCCTGTTGAGAGATGACCAACTGTACCTCTGAGCCCCAGCCTCCCAACGGCAGAGAAGGTTAAGGGATGGAAAATAAATAGGGTGTTTTTTTCATACGGTTTAAAAAAAGTTATAAACCATTGACTCCTTATTTTAGCTTTTTCTTGCAAACAATTATGGCATGTTGTGTTGGTCTATTCTGTTGGGATTTTATCAATGAAAACAATTTAAATTGATAGCAATGTATCACTCCTTTCCTTCTTAGATACGAGTAGAGGGGCTCCAAGGAAAAAAGGTTGGGAACCACTTTCGTAGAAGACATTAGAATTTCTTGATAAATGTGACAAACTGTTGTGAAAAGACTAAAAAAAGAGAGCTTAAGTTATTTTCCAAGCCTGGCTCCTTTTCAACTCATAACTGTCCAATCACAGAGTGAGGAGGGTGGAAGTGTTTGTATCAGAAACAGACCCCTAAATTCCACCAGATGTTCTGTCCGTCTCTGCTCTGTTACAGCACTTTATTTGGCTCCGGTGCGTTGCTTCTCTGCAGCAGATACGCAGGGCTTCTATTTTTGCCAGATGCCGGAGAACGACGCATCAATTTACCACAGAGCAGACCGAGCAGGACAGGAAGTCAGACACGGAAACAACATTGAAACATCCATAACGGAGCGGTCTTGCTACCAAGCAGAGTGGTGTGGAGGGAGTTGGGTTTGTAAGTCTTCAGTTATCTTGTATAAAATGGAACATTTCTTGTCTGTAAATAAATTTGGAGAAAAGGCGAATGATGACACTGACAAGTAAAAGCTAAATATTTTTCATAAATCCCGGGCAACAGGGATTACTGTCCACTGGCGTGAATGTCAAAGAAAAGAGGACAAGATTCAGATTCAGCACCCTGGACAGCAGCTGTGCCAGAAAACACCCATGTAGAACAACAACTATAATATTTGATATTAACAACGCAATCATATTGTCTAGGTTTAAAACTATCTCCTGCCCACTAAGGAAACATTGAGGCCATACAACAATCACTTTAAACATTGTCCCATACTACTATAACAATTTAAACTTAAGCGGGGTACACAACAAGATAATCGTCCCGATTTTGGGCCCAATCCCCGCCGTCCGACTAAAGTCAGCAAAGACCAGACTATCTGATGGATCCAAAGATTATCTTGCCAGATGTTCCTGTGGAGTGAGTTGTCTTAAGAGTGATTTTACCCTCCCGGATCTGCTCGGAAGACGATCGGGGCCGTCCCGATTTGAAATCGTAAATATTAAACGTGTAGAATATTTACGATTAGAAATCCTGTGGTGTGGGGAGACCACGAGCAGAGCACCGACTCTGTGAATTGTCATGTGGAATGGAACAATAGCCAATAGGTAAGCAAGCTGACTGAAGCAGGAAGCACAACGAACATTACCATGGCAACGACAGCAATCCCGACGCATAAAGTTAGATGGATGTCATAAATTCAGGACCAACTTGTTGATTTGTGGCAACAACACGAGTGTTTTCAAAATGTGTACGAGCTAACAGCTAGCCACATTCAGCTTGAACATCATGTTTGTTTACTCGCGTCTGACCGTGCAAGATTACACATTTTGATAGTTGAGACACTGGTTGTTGGTGAATGAATCGGTTAGTGTGTGGTGTGCTGAGTTGGTCATTTCGTTGCACACCACACACTATAAAAACTGGGGCCCGTTTCAGACGGTTCAACAAACTCTCAGACTAACCCTGAGATCTGAGTTGTTTTACCCTCAGGTGGGACACTGAGTTTTCGGTTCCAGATCAGCAAATGAGAGTTTGTTAAATCAACTCTGAGTAGGTTCACTCGATGTACAGCGCGTGCACCAAGACTATAAAAAGCCAACATGAATGGAGCCCCGATACAATGATTCACCATGGCAACATCTGAGAAAAAATGGTCATCATAATTCACTTCCCTTGAACTTGAAATTCTGATGCAGTCTTACCCTGATCATGAGCCGGTTTTTAAAGAAAGAGCAACACTGCAGCAGCAGCAGCAGCTAAGGACAGAGAAGTTGCGTGGGAGAAAATTACTGCCCGCATCATTGCGTGAGTTTGATTTGATTTTAATTTAATATTTAACCACGCTTATAATATTTTATCAGATGAAACTGGTGGAATAATGGTGTTGAACCTAAAATGTATAGCATTTGGGTGTAATCCGAGCGGGGAAAAACGCAACTGGAAGCAGCTAAAAATGAAATACAAGAACATTGTTCAAACAGGTAAGGCTACTTAAAAGGTTTATGATGGTACCTTAACCTACTTTAAACATATCCGACATATAATGCCATTCAGTAGATATTTTAATGTAGGCCTACTTTATCCTTTATCCTAATGCTTTCACACATACATGTCTATATACTGTTTAGTTTATTTATTAGGCCTAAAAATCTAAATTTGAGTTCTATTCAGCGAACAGAAAGAAGGCAGAGGCCCGTAAAACGGGGGGAGGACCAGCACCACCACCTCTGACAGAGGCAGAGGAGCTGGCCCTGAGCCTAAACGCTAGAAGGCCAGTGGCAGAGGGAATATCTGGAGGGACCACATCTGAGCCAGCAAACCCCCAGGACACAAGTGGATTCATAAAATGTAAGAAAAAGTACGCTCTTCTGCACTACATGTACAGTGTGATGAGATAACTTTTGTTGTGATTTAGCATAGACAAAAAAAACGATGAACAATTGATGTAGGCATAGCCATTTTCCCCAACAGTTTTTGATGGTGTCGTCTGCATTGTGGAGCCTCATGGCACAACAGAACTCCTTGCACCTGTAACTAGGAAACTCAATACTCCAGAGATTATTCCAAAATAGTAGTTTAAAGTAAAGTTTATTCAAACATAACACTCACCTTAACAGGTTAAAGAGGACAATGCTGCCACAGAGAGGGATCCAGAAAGGCCTACTGTACAGATGTAACTTCGTAATGTTATGTTACTGATACTTATCTCCCTATTCCATTACTTACATGTTTTTTTGTATAATATAATGTGACATGAAACCTACATTGAAGTATGAACAGACATTCTTATCCTTTTTAACAGAGCATGGCGGGGCAGCATGATGAGGGTCCATCGACTTCCACAGCAGAGATGAACACAGTAAGAAGTTCAGTAAAGGCTAAAGGTTAATTCTGCATGTAGAACTGTGTGATCTAATGTCATACTTATGTATTCCCAGTTACCAATAAAGGAATTGTACAGGCGGAACATCATTAAAAATGTTGTACTTGGACCGCCAGACACTTAAGACGGATCTGGAAATTGAAATACTTCAACACAAGTTAGAGGTGGGTTTAATGCCACAGGGGAAATGTTTTAAGTACTGGTGGTGGTGGTGGTGACTTGGTCTTCATCATGGTCTTCTATTTGTATGGGCAGGGTGTTGCTCTCCTCTAATTGTGGCAATATTATGGAGAACAACACATGCCACACTAATGTCACAGGCCCTGTCAGGGGTTACCCTGAGGTGGCATAGGCACTGAAAACAGGCTTTCAACAGGCCTATGGTCATTTCCACCTGAGCTCTTGTTCTACAGTGAGCGACATTAAAATGCTGTTTGGGGCCTGGCTCTGGGTCAGGGGGTGGGGTCATCAGAACGTACCAGGGTTTGTTTGGAAGCGGACCTAGACCAACTCTTTGGCTGGGTCTTGGTTTGGCTGTTTTGTACGGACCCGAGTTTGATGGTTTGTATTCACACCTGCCCAAAAGATCCGCACCAGGGCTTTAGTTAGTTTCAAGCGAACTAAACAAGGTAGGTGTGAATACACCCTAACACTAGCACAATGGACTGACTGAAGAAATTAGGAAATTAAACAACGTTTCTGGCTCTGAAAGAAGGAGGAGTCGGAGAGCTACTCGGGGTTCACTATAGGAAACCGACCAGGTTAACTGAGTCTGAGCTAAAGTAACCTCTCCCTCTGGAACGGGCTTGAGTGACCTCCCCTGCTGAAACAGAAAGCCCAAAATTTTACCTCATTTCAGGGTTAACTGACTGTGTTTTCACAAAACCTGCTTACTGACACGGGCCCCTGAAATGCTAATCTGTCATGATATGTCGTCATGTGTGGGGTCTCTCCCATTTTCAAAATCGTTTAAGATTTTAAAACTCTTTTAGTGTGTGCCAGGGCTTAACTCTTTTTAATTGTTCTAACTGAAGGCCTGATCCCATTGGATAGTGAAAACATAAATTGTGATAAGTGGAAAGCCCAATGGAGCGGTGTAAACAGTCCTCATTTCTCAACAGCACGTTACGTTAGCTTGCTTCTTCCTTTTCAGACACTAAACCCAGGACTGTCTTGAGCATCTTAAGTCTTTAAGTCTTTTCACCCTCCTTTACTCTAAAATACATAATTGTCTTTTTTTCCTGGCCCATTTGCTCTACATAGAACAAGTTGTATGTACTTGTTCTAGGGGTCTGCTAACCGGAAGATATTAAGCATCGTCATTCATTCAAAAGCTCTTTGACTTTCAGTAGCACTTTAAGGCTCTCTAGATTTATTGTGAAAATCACAAAATCTTTCTGTATTCACAAGCACATTTCTATTACGTTCCCCGAGATGGCTTGGGAATGAGGGGAGTAACAATAAAATAAAACCCAGAGAAAAGAAGTAGAAGCTAAATATAAGCAAAGTTTAAAATGATTTATTAACAAACTAAGACAAATATTCAACTCAAAACAAGCTTCTTCCACAAAACACAAACAAAAGCGATCCAATCTAATCATAAAAAAAGGTCAGAAACAGACAAGCAAGATACAACACACTCCTGCTACAGAAGGAGTCCACTAAAGTTGCTGGTCGTCAAGACACAAGCCAACCGCAGCCCAATCCTCTCCTGCTCTTTATACTTCAGCCCCTGATTGGTAAATTGCCACAGGTGTGTCTGGGCACTCTGAGGCTGAGAAGCAACACCTGTGGAGCACACAGGAGAGAGAGAGGGAGAGAAAACACAAACACACATACACAACACTACGGCACGTAACAATATAACATATACACTTATATAGGTAATGGAATTTTGTAGAACTTCCTGCAACACTTTCCCCTGAATACCTTCTTTTGAGTAGCATTTGTTAGCGAAAGGGAAAACGTCAACTTTCAAAGCTCGACTCCCACATGAACGGAGACGGTTTACACTCTGTGTGCTCAGCCAGACAGATTCAGGGAGGCAAGGATGTCTCTGAGTCTTCAAGGGAGAGGGATTCCTTTTGTGGCTTTATCATAGATTTACCAATATATGTGATGCCAAGCTCCGGAGGTAGTGCATTTGTTCTGTTTGTTTTATCTCTCTTTCAGATGCAGCACCTTTGTTCTACAGGGGAAGGGCAAATGGATTGATCTGCAGAGAGGGAGAAAAGAGGAAACTCAAAACAAAGACCCACCGCGAGAAAAAGACATTTTCCTTCGATGAATAGAAGAAGATAAAGATGTGAGAAGGTTGCTGAAAGATGGGAATTTCTGTGATACAAATTCTCTTGCACATTCTGTAAAGCACATGGCATTAACAGTACAGCGATTGCACATGCAGTCTTCCACCACAGACAAGGAAGTTGTAATTATTTGGTGAATAATTTACAATTTCCAATGGTAAATTACAGCAAAAGTTGGTACATTTTGAAGAAACTGACCATTGCAATACTGAATATTGAAGGCTTCGAGCTTTGAGCTGTCAAACTAGCCTTGACCTGGCTTTGGGTCTATCCATTTTCTAGACCAATGTTCAAAATGATGGTCTTGTTTATTCTTCTGGGCATACTAAAAGCAGGTAATCAGGCTTTTAAACCAAATAATTTCCTTTGGATTCAAATATGCTGCCATACAAACATGTCATTCGTCCTGTCCCTCGAGTACACAATAGATTTGTTGATACAAACACAATTCGCAAGTGTTTTGGGGGTAACTGTTATAACATTGGGAAACATTTTTCAATAGTTTGCATCAGTGTCATAAACAGTATACATTCTGCATCTTTTTATTTATTTTGAATAAATGTGATGCTGGAAGAATTCAGCCCCATCCCCACATCAAAAGGATCAATGTAGTCTTTTTTATGAGCAGTCTATTAGAAGGGTACCATTATGATTCAAGCAAACACTGAAGTAATGCAATCAAAAATGAAGGAAATTCATTTGGGCAAAAATGTTTTTGTTCTTTTATATTTCATTGGGTAAAAATGTGGCTAGTCCCTGGTACTCACTTGGTATCAACACAGCCGAGATTCCAATCAGATGAGCTGATATTATACGCTGCATGAAAGAAGTGGATGCAGCCATGGGGATGTCACTTAAGATAACCCTGCTTATTCTCAGTTTTAATATAACTGGGACAATTATTAAAAAAAATGGAAGTCATACTATATACATATCACTGCAAATTACTCTGTCCGTTACACTCCATTTTATTTATTTCATCGTATACTGATCATTGTGGTTTTTAAATGTTATTGTGGTTTTTAAATGTTGATTGTTGTACAGTGTCCTTGGGTGTCCTGAAAGGCGCTTTTAAATAAAATGTATTATTATTATTATTATTATTATTATATAGGTAACTTAATAGTAGCAATTTCAACCATTCACTTGAGGTTTAATTTTTCAGTTTACATCAGGTCAATGTAAACTGATGCAAAACATCAACTGATTTACAGAATCAGACCTCTTTTTGCATGGTGAACATGGTGCTGGTTACACGTTCCATCTTCATGTAGGGGCTGCTGTGGATCACTCGGTAGAGTCTGATGTCTCTCAACCGGAAGGTCGAGGGTTCGATCCCCAGCTCCTGCTGCCACATGGGTCACGTGTCCTTGGGCAAGACAAGTTGCCCCCCGCTGCCTAGTGTAAGAATGTGTATGAATAAGATAAGTTTCTTCTGATGGTCACTTTACATAGCAACCTCTTCCATCAGTGTGTGGATGGGTGTGACCTGTGGTGTAAAAGTGATTTGAGTAGAAGAAGACTACAAAAGCGCTATACAAGCTCAAGTCCATTTACCATGTAGGTCCGTGAAGAATAGTCAACGACACAAAGAAAGTTGGATTTATATAACAGGCTTGTCTAAGTTCAAGTCACTGCTTTGGCGATTTGTTCACTCCATTATTAATGGCATCTTCACTGAAAATATTCAGTGCCAAACTTGATATTTCGGTAATAATAAGACCTTTGTTTGCCAGGCTCTAGACAGAAAGAATGAACCCATCTGCAGCCCTGGCTGTGTTAAACAGTGTGTATTGCTTCCTCCGTAGCGCTCTTCATGGCTCAGAGGATGGAGCTGTGCTGGTTTTGATATTTTGTCAGTGCTCTCTGCGTCAACAAGGCCACAGCTGTAGGAGAGCTCTTTGAGATGGCGACTGTGGTCCTGTGTTTTTTATGAAGAGAGCAGGGCGGGGGATAATCCCTGTGCTACTCCATGCTCCAACAGGGAGGGATGGATCAACCAGCATGACACACATCATCTCCAGCTCTCCCCTTCTGTCTCCGTTTCCCATCAGCCACCATGTCTGATGTCCTCACTCTCATCGAGGGTGCGAGGAGCAAACAGCTGTGTCTGTCATTACTCTGGTTTCAGTAACCCTTTCATTGTTCTGTGAAATGTTAAAGTCACTTACTATGTTATCAAATTAATATATTATGCAGTAATTCCGGTCATAGTAAAGTTTCAAGGTTCATTCTTGACCTTGGCTTCCTCGAGTTTTTAAATAGCTCTTCTGGATCTTTCATGTAAATCAAACTGGTGGATGGTAGATATAGTTTTTTTTCAATTACAGATGCAGGTTCATAACATCAGTAACAGGATGTGCTTGCTTTCTTTGTTTCTATTTTGAATCTGATAAAGTACATCAATTAATGAAAAACAACAAAGGAGACATAAGATCGCCCAACTCAAATCAACAATTACTACACACGCCATTTTTTACAGTGTATCTGTATGCTTCTGTGGTTCTGCACTTAACACACAGGGTCACGGGGGGCTGGAGCCGATCCCAGCAGACATTGGGTGCGAGGCAGGGTACACTCTGGACTGTTAGCCAGTCAATCACAGGGCTGCCATATAGAGACAGACAACCAGCTTCTCACATTCAAACATACGGGAAAATTTAGAGTCACCAATTATCCTAACAAGCATGTCTTTGGACTGTGGGAGGAAGCCGGAGCACCCGAAGAGAACCCACGTATGCACGGAGAGAACATGCAGACTCCACACAGAAAGGCTCCTGTCTGACGGTTATTCAAACCACGAACCTTCTCAGTGTGGGGCAACTGCGCTAACCACCGTGCAGACCTAGCATGAGTGTGATAAAAACATTGTATGACACAATAACAGTAGTAATAATCCAAAGTAGAATCATCATAATAATATTAATAAAAGGTGCTATGATAACAATAGTTATAGTATAATAATAACAGTAGTATAAATGTGATATAATGGAATACGTAATGAAAATATTAAATACATAAAAAACTGTTATTTTCCCCCTCTGTGTGTCCCAGTAAAAGGTCTAAGCTGTTTTTCTGTGTGATTATTTCCTGTTGTGTTCAGCAGAGTCCACAACATGAAGCTTCAGTGCATCTGTGTGGCTCTTTCTATCTCCATCTGTCATCTCCACGTGGAGTCTGCAATCCTGCTAGCTACCAGTACGTTAGTTGAACTCTCTCTGATAGCTTTAAAGTTCAAACCCACGGCCTGCAACAAATTTGCCCTGAGTCGCGCTGCACGCCACCGCTGGTCACTCGTTGTCTTTCATTGAGGAGCTCTTTCAATCAATGCAGCACTCTACAAGGTTTATTTACTGAACAGCAGTGGTCTTTCATCTGAATCTTCATTTTAAAGACAATATTATGTTTTGTTTTGTTTAAATTTCTCCCTCCATGACCATGATACAATGGAAGGGAAACAAACTGATGAGCAGAATGGAAATATAAATCACAGCTGTATATAGAATATTGTTCTTACCACTTCTACTATCTCGGTGCATGTGAAAGCACATGCATTGACTTGAACATTGTCAAGATGCTTTAGAGAAGAAAAGATATGGATTCAGATAGTTATAAGCCAATAAGGTGAATCCAGTCGCTCTATGACATTAATTTGACATGTAATGCAAACGGAATAATTTTCACACTCGAGTATAGAGCAACCTTCAGCAGGATGCCTTGAGCAGGAAAGCTGTCTTTCAGTCAGAGAGATTGATTGTAACACTGGTTCAGTCTAACTTGAAGGCCAGCCTCGTCTGGAGGGATACGTTTCCATGGTAATTCAGGATAGACTTAGAATGGGTCGAGCTGCCGGTCTATTATGAGGTGGAAGTACTTTATGTTAGCAGACGTTCAAACTCTTTCTGCTATTTCAGGGTTTAATTCTCCTGACTCACACATTTTTGGACTTTGGGAAGAAACCGATGAACATATTACACCTGAAACTATCCAGCTGATTCAGTTTTACTAAATGATTTAGTTTAGCTTATGTGTTTATTTAACTCAGGGACAGTGTACAAAATAGCATTAGTCTCAATAGAGAAAATATGCTTTACCAGATTTAGCTAACTAGCTCATTTCCATCTGTTGTCCCTGGGCAGATGATGTCAAAAGTTAAATACAGATCAACCAGTCATGCACGCACGCACGCACACATTTCACAAGAGAGAAGAAGATCACAGAAGAATATATTAAAACATTATGTACAAGTTTCCCTGAGTTATTACATACTGTTGAGATGACAAATTAATGCTGACAAGACTGGCTCTGTAAAATCCATTTTTTGACTTTGTGGGAGAAAGTGTGGATGTTTTTGCAAAGTTTCAGACTAGTTGGGAGATTATTCCATTCTTTAATGGCTTTAAAGAAAAAGCAGATTGTGCAAAAGCGGAGCCACGTTTAGGGATACTAAAATCTCCGCTTGAGGTAGACATTGAAGCTCTGCTCATGTGCTCATAGCGAAGTTTCACAAAGCTCTTCAATGGTGGGGGAGCAGCGTTATGGATTATTTTATACACTCACCATTGGTCCAAAAAATCAGAGACCGCACATCCATCTTCACCTCAAATCCATGTCCATGACATACAGTGAGCACAGAAAACTTGACATTATTTTGGATTCTGACCTTAGCTTTGACAATCATATCTCCAACATTACTAGAACAGCATCTTACCATTTGAAGAACATATCAAAACTCCCATCCTTCATATCCCAAACTGACGCAGAGAAGTTAGTCCATGCTTTCATCTCAACTAGGTTAGATTACTGCAACTCTCTATATGCCGGATTATCCAAACAATCTGTAGGAAGACTTCAACATATTCAAAATTCAGCAGCCAGAGTCCTCACCCGTACGACAAAATTTGATCATATCACTCCGGCCCTCAAAACTCTCCATTGGCTCCCCGTACAACACAGAATCACCTTCAAAATCCTATTATTAGTCCATAAAGCTCTCAATGGTTCAGCTCCTGAGTACATGTCTGTCCTGCTCACAGACTACAACCCAACCCGTCACATTAGTCAAAGATGAAAACACCATGTCTTTCAAGAATTCTGGTTTTCTGGTGAGACAGATATGTGCATACAATGTGGTATCATCAGCATACAGGTGATATGTGACATTGCCATGGCAGATGACTTTACAGGAAGGGACTATGCAGGGAAAAAAAGAGTAGGGTATGCTTCCTTGAGAAAAACCCCTTTAAATGGAGAGACCCACCCATTTTTAAACTTTATCAATTATAATACTACGTGAACTTCTCAGTTTGTCATTTTCCACTCTGGCAGTATACGGAAAAAGATCAGTTTTAACCATCCTTTACGTTCATATACTCTCAGAATAATGACAACAAGTTCTATGCAGACTTAAAAATCAAAGATCAAAGTCCGGAGAGGGGGCCTTTAGTTACTGTGGTCCTTCTCTATGGAATCTGTTCTCCAAAGCATATGAATAGTTATTTTTTGTATGTGTGTGTATGTATGATCACTTTTGTGGTAACTGATGTTTGCTTTGCGGTGTGTATGACTTCATTGATTAGATCTCTGTATCTTATTAATGGCTGTGGAAACACTTTTTTTTTGTATGCTGTGTTTTGACTTTGTTTTTAACCTCAATATCAAACACATTGAGCTTATCTGTAGCGTAAATGTGCTATATAAATAAAATTGCTATTGCTATTGCTACTAAGCGGACATCTGAATACAATATTGAATTGTCAGAGCTTAGAATTTCATATTTATCGAGTATATCACAATGATGATATTGTTGTCGTTTCCTGTCCAAAATGTTCAGGTCTTGTTTATGGAGTGACCTTATGGGTTTTAAGACAAGTCTTGTTTGCTTGAGACCAACATGATACACAGTAATGAAAGTTAAAAGAAAATCATAGCATTCAAATACATTTAAGACACATCAATTGGTAATGAGTTCCTTATGTGTCAAATGTTTCAAAATATCCTGCTTTGGATGAAACCGCAGTAGCTAAGTCCCAGAAAACTAGTTGCTTAAGTGCCTGTGTCCACTAACCTCCCCTTCTAATGACAGGTAGGTCTGTTTGAGAAAGCTCAGTGTGCTTTATATTTGCTTTTATTCAAGGAAATATCACCAAGAAAAAATGAAAATAAAGTTACGGTATCGTATCCTGTGTAAGCAGCAGCTCTGTATTCCTGGAAACTGTACCCTTGAAAAGACGAGTTAGATGATCTTCTTCTCCACCATTGTTGTTGACAAAGCTGAAATCCCGCCGCTCCTTGGTTTTGATTGGTTGGTGGAGGAGAAATTACATTGATGAGCGTGGCGCTGTTCCAACATTTGAAGTATTTTCAACTGATTGTCATGAACGCAGCGACAAAAAACAGCTGTGGCAGAGGACATTTTAGCCTTCAGGACGCTGAGCGCTGTTTTGTACTGAAACTAAGTGCTGCCAGCTCAAAAAAACACTATCTGTGGACACAAGCCATTTATCAATATACAACAGCTAAGGAAAAACACATTTTATTAACACAGCCATTGATATATATCAGAGGAATACCCGATGTAAAGATAAAGATCTGAATTTTACCAACAAAATGACAGTGGACCATGTTATAAAGATGTTTAATACCTACAGCATGCTCCACCTGAGGGGACTGCTGTTTTCCTTCAGTCCCAGCAGCAGAGCTGGATGAGTGGAGTATGGGGCGGCAGCAGCCTCCAGCAGTGCTCAGTGAATGCTGGATACTTGTGGAGTTTTCTCCTGCAGGGCTTCCCACTGGCTCAGGGGTCATTGACTCCGCAGCATTGACTGCAGCTCTTTCCACACCACATTGGCCAGCTCCACTCCACTGGGCCTGCTTTCGTCTGTGCCACAGACATTCACAAGTACACGCGCACACACAGACACACACACACACACACACACACACACACACACACACACACACACACACACACACACACACACACACACACACACACTTCGATGTTGGAAAAACTACACAGGAAACATTAGGGGAAAAGGAAACACAAACAAATGCATACAGAGGAAAGAAAAAAGGAAAGCAGCTAAGGCACACAAACCAGTCAGTTACACACACTCACACAGATGCTTGTGTGGACCTTTGTCTAGCTACATTCATGCTATTACTCAACCTTTACCTTTAACATTTTGGTTGAGTCACTTACTCGGCATTACACAAAATGAAATTTTAAAGTCAAGTAATGATGACTGTTATTAAACATATAATTTAATGGAATTAAATTGTATTAAAACAGCAAGTACTGCATCCCTTTTTTAACATACCAGCTTGAACTACAGTATGTTTCCACACATTTGAAAAACGTGTATGGGAATCCCCAATCCAGACTCATAATAGCTAAAATAATAACTAACAACACAACACTGTAGACATCTGCATTATGTTCTCTGTCAACATGATGAGCAAACATTAAGATGTTAATAATCAATATATTGGCAACCAATTATAATCCACAAAGCAGACATATGAACAGAACACCTTTCTTCACGCTCCTATGAAGAAATGTCACTTTGTGTAAATTTTGTCACCACCTGTGGATAAAGCAATACCTCCTCACCAATGGCTGATAAGCACCTGTACATTTGTAAGTATGATTTTTTTTCAACAAAATATCTTCTCTTGATCTCTTTAAGCAGTCAAATGTATCACTTATTGAGAATCTTGCCATGGAAAATGGAAAAAAAACAAAAACGGTTTCTGCTACATTTCACCTGACACCGACCCTGTGGCAACAGTTTCAGGCATTAAAAATAGCTGCATGCAATGTGTCCAGAATGTGGTTTGGCATTGTCTTCCTGACATAAGCATGGGCCTCCCTACAAAATATGTGGCCTATTTGGCAGGATATGTTGCCCCAAAACCTGTATACAGAATATATATCTATATATACACACAAATGCGCAGGGTACTGATGCAATGTGCACTAATGCACCCCCCATACCATCACAGATGTTGGCTTTGGAACTTTACATTGATAAACAGCCTGATGGTCCCTCTCCTCTATAGCACTAAGAGCATGGCATCCCTGGTTTCCAGATATAAAGTCAAATTTTAATCTGATTTACTCGATGCATGAAGGAGTTTCAGCTAGCATTTGTGAATGCATCAATGAACCGCGTTTATTGACAATGGCTTCCTGAGCACATGCAGTGATGTACACAACAGAATTGTGTATAAAACATGTACAGCAAGGCATACCAACTTTTAAAGCCAAATTAAAGAGATATATCTTTAATTTATTGTGAAAAGAAAAATCTAAGGGACTTTGCTCTCATTGGGAGGTTGTTCCACAGTTTAGAAGCCAGAAAAAAACTGAGAGCAGCCCCCCCCAGATTTCTTGAGGGACACGTCAGGCTTTATTAAAAGAAGATCTGAGGGTTTGCTGTGGGACAAAAATGAAAGGCAGTCACTGACAAATGAAGGCGATAAATTATGTATGTCCTTGTAGATGATTAAAAGGACTTTACAGTCAATTCTAAAACATACAGGTAGCAATTGCAGAGATGAAGGCAGAGTGATAATCTGTTCTCCTTTCTTTCCATTGGTTAAATCATGGTTGAAATATTTAAAAATAACTGTAATTTTCAAAGACATTTTATGAAGACCAGTGAAATGTGAGTTAATCTAAATGGACAGTAGTCAAAGCATGTATCATCAGGTTAAACATGAGTCTTTTTTTAACTCAGAGTAACATTTAGATCAGAGGATGGAATCATTCCCAGATTCCGTTTGATTAAATTTGCTTGGACGGGCAACAAAATGACTCCAGTCTCCTGTGCACCAAATGTGTCAAATTTATTTTTTCTGCTCTTTTCTTTAAAATATACATTTTGATTATATTCCAAAAGTCACACCAGTCAAACATGAAAACACCATGTCTTTCAAGAATTCTGGTTTTCTGGTGAGACAGATATATGCATACAATGTGGTATCATCAGCATACAGGTGATATGTGACAATGCCATGGCAGATGACTTTACAGGAAGGGACTATGCAGGGGAAAAAAGAGTAGAGTATGCTTCCTTGAGAAAAACCCCTATGAATGGAGAGACCCACCCATTTCTAAACTTTATCAATTATAATGCTACGTGAACTTCTCAGTTTGTCATTTTCCACTCTGGCAGTATACGGAAAAATATCAGTTTTAACCATCCTTTACGTTCATATACTCTCAGAATAATGACAACAAGTTCTATGCAGACTTAAAATAAAACCGTTGTGGATACTGAATGTCAAACAGTCAGATTAAGAATTTAAGGTATTCAAGTAGCAATAAACAAAAAAGGAAAACCAACAAATAACAGTAAAAATATTAGTGCTGGTCTAAAACGTCCAGTTGGTAAAGACAACATTAATAGATGTACGAATTTCAGGGTGAAATGTCTTCCAAATATTCCACAGGGTCAGGCCAAGGGAGTAAATATTCAACGCTCCCCTGATTCAAGTCAATCCACCTGCTCTCTCTATCTCAGTACAAATGGACCATGCTAGTATACCATCACCGAGTGGTCCATTTTCCTGGTGAGGTAACCACTTCCATTAGTGTTCATCAGCCTGGCCTACCGAGGGGCCACTTTACTGACATCTGCTTTATGCTGGCATCCACACACTAAAAGGCAAAATGTTCATGTTGAGAGAGAAATAGAGAAAGAGCCTCTTGGCTCTGTGGCTCCGTGGAAGAGTGCCAGGGCTCCATGAAGTATTAATTGATGGCTTTTGGGCCATGTCAGGGCATTAGTGGTTAAAAGGTTTTTTCTACAGTCCAATTGTACCATGGACTGGCATTAAGTTATACTAATATTCTATTTGATTGCTGGTTATAATTTGTTTTATATATATATAACCATACATATCCAAAAGGAACTGTCAGTTTGGTTGAATATGAGGAATGTGATTACATAAAACTGCTTCTTGCTCCTTTGACCCATTCTGAAGCATTTACATGAGATGCTACTTGTATATGTGCAAATGTATGCCTTACAGAGTGATACTTAGAATTGTCTAAATGTTTGAAAGGCTTTCTTGAGATGAACATCTTGATTGAAAAAAAAAAAATCACAGAAACATTGAAGCTTCATTGGTTTATTTCTGCTTCATCCCCAGAGACCCAAAACCAAAGAGACAAACATCCAGAATCATCAATTTATTGTCAGTGTACAATTTCCTTTGGCTAATATTTTTCACAGAAAACACTGACTTACTCATGTTGCAGACAAAGAGAAATATCTGCTTTCATTTGAAGGCTGGTTTGTGTATTGGAACATATTCTTCTTATTCATTATTTTAGATATTTAACATGAATAAACCCTGAATTCAGCATTTGGAGTTGTCTTTATCATTGTTTATATATAAATAGTGTTTCTTTAATTTTGTATGGTGGCATTAAAAGGATGACCCATCTACAGTATGTCATGGATATTATTAGGTATAACTTTTGGAGTTTAAAGACACAGCACTGCATTTCAAAAATCCTGATATTGACATTTTAACAGCAGTTCAATAAAAAGCTATGACTTATTTGAACAATTATTTGCTCATTTGAATTCATTCAAATGAATGTTATTCAGATAACAGTGACAAGGGAGATACATCTGGCTAACAGGGAATGCCAGACAATGGGGAAGGAAGGCAAATAATCAGTGAGAAACTAAATAAGTGACATATAACAGGAGAGTATACATAGATGGAGAATAGTGGGGTATCTGATCAGTTGAGGCTCAATGTTTTGAATGTTCTTAAATCCAGTGTTCAGCAAGGCAAAAGGTATACAGTCACAACAGTCATTATCTGATTGATTTGAAGAGCAGGAGCTAAAGCCCAGCAGTTACAAAGAAGTGACTTGGAAATATAAAGCCATGATTGGGATCCAGGGGTTGGAAGATCCTGACCACATGTAACTGTGACAAAATAGACCTTCTCTCCACTAAGGTTGTTACTAAAGAAAGTGGAAAGACTGACAGTTGAAACCAATATTTCTTTGGCCGACATCAATGCTGATTAATATGGACATACAATGCTATTACTCAGAGACACACTGATGATTAGGGGCTCCCAATAATATCTTGTGGCAATGTAAAACAAGTGGTGAAGAACTACTTGGACATAGCAGTTTCTGGGAAGACTTCCAAAAAAATGATGATCCACATGCTCTATCTGGTCACATCTCTTATGTGTACAACTTTTGACTTTGTAAACATGATAGACGTTCCCTGTCACACAACAGAGTAGACAGAGTGTTGTTCAAGAGCTACTACTACAAGCTTGTAGTA
The DNA here is from genome assembly GCA_020745685.1 of Tautogolabrus adspersus. Taxonomy (NCBI): domain Eukaryota; kingdom Metazoa; phylum Chordata; class Actinopteri; order Labriformes; family Labridae; genus Tautogolabrus; species Tautogolabrus adspersus. Next base: position 20,853,877 of record CM036551.1, on the reverse strand, counting down.
GGAAAATGGGATGAAAATGGGTTTTATGCTTTTACAAATAATTGGGAAGTAATTTCAAGAGATTTCAGTGGACCCAGTGGACTCTGTATAGCAGGCCCATATCATCTTCCACATGATGATCAGGATGATGACTTCTGCTGTCCAGACGTGGAATCTTTCTGAGGTCCATACATGTCTCATAGACATTCACTTCTACTGTTGTAGTATGAGGTGGCGTTGTCACAGAATAGTTAAAGTGGCCATTGCCTTACCGATAATCTATCTATTGATCTATGCTAAATGGTGAATGGACTTGATCTTGTATAGGGCTTTTTTAGTCTTCTGACTACACAGGTCACACCTACCCCTTCACACATTGATGGGTTGCTATGTAAAGTATCCATCAGTATAAACTAATCCCATCCATACATATTTATACGCCACCAACGAAGCAGTGGGAGCAATTTAGGGTTTAGTGTTTTGGCGAAGGACACATTGGACATGTGGCCGAAGGAGCTGGGAATCAAACCCCTACCTTCTGGTTGAGAGACAACCGACTGAGCCACAGACGCCATCTTTAAGTTAACAAATGCAGTCATATAGTGTCATTAATGACCATATCCACAGATTCTCCCAGCACAGCAGGGAAGCATAGCTGCAGCTGTACTCACAGCCAATATATGTTCTACAGCTTGACATTTTGAACTGAGGGATTGACAATACATAATGATTAGTGTCAGATCATTTCTACCTTATGTAGTACCTGCAAAGCATTGACTGGCAGTATACCTGGAATGGATAAGCCTGATAACTGTTCCTGTGGATCAGGAGAAATGAAACACATTGTGAGTGACACCATTTTATCCAAAATACCACAAAGAATATTGAAAGTGACGAAAACAGATGGAATCATATTTCTGCTTGACATTGTGACCCATTACATTTGATCTCTGGAATCTTTCCTAGAATGACTTTCATTCTCGGAAAGATTTTTTAGCCGCCTGATGTTCAAGAAATAAGCCACATTATTGATGAGCTAGAAAACATCTTCATCTGGTCATGATAATATTTCTGCACTCCTTGTCAAAGAGGTGAAACAGTCAATATTGCAGCCACTTTTTCACATCTTCTCTTTGTCTCTGACGACAGGGATAGTACTAGAGGACATACAAGTTGCACAAGTTATTCAAATGTTTAAAGCAGATGATCCAAACTCTTTTAATAATTAAAGGTCTATCGCTATTTTGCACTGTTTTTAAAAAATACTACAAAACGTGTATACAAAAGGATTCTCTGTCTTCTCAATTCAAATTCTATTCTTTATAAACACCAATGTGATTTCAGGAAAAATCATTCCACCTACTGTACACGGCTTTGCTTCATCTAACTAACAAAATTACTTCTGCACTCAATGATCATAAATATACTTGTAGTATCTTTTTAGACTTTTCAAAAAAATTGTAATTAGCTTTATCATTTTGGGAAATAATACAATTTTACTTGACCACATATTGTCGTCATTAGCAGTAATGTTTTAGAAGTCTTCACAAAAAATGTTGGAGAATTACCATTGTCTTTGAAACAACCCAGTTTAGTCAAAGTTTAGAGAAAAGAAAAGTGAGTGATGGAATTAAAGCTAAGGTTGGTAATTTTCGAAAACTAGCATGATTTTGAAAGTAGCAGTCTCTCCGTGCTCCGTCTTCACCTACCCCCTCCCCTCTGTGCTCCCTCAAAAGCCGCGCCCCTCACTCACATGCACTACGACGTTGGTGCAGAAGCGGATTTCAGCTCATGCTTTGAGTGTGGGCTCGTGCATGCATCCGAGCAGGGAGACCGGGTGGAATGATTGGTTCATACAACTCGAACTGAGTGCAAACATTGGTCCAAGCTTTTACGAGTTTACAACTGCTACAGATGACGGATTTTCTTCGTTTCTTTTTCAGAGCATATTAATTATTAATTTCTGTCAGGACCTAAAGACAATTTCAACCAACATCTTAAAAAGTGTATCTGGAGGAAATTATCTACCCTACCTTTAATATGTACATTTTTTTCCAGTTCAATAAAGGTCCGACGGTCACGTTAATGGTCTTTCAATTTTATTTCTATTTACTGAAAGGGGGTAAATTGTCCCCTTCCAAAACTGCTTTTTTTTTTTACAATTACCAAACGCTTTAGCTAGGCTGCAGTGTTCTCAGACTTACACTACATTTTAGTACATCAAATGTAATAATAATGGAAAGAAACAATAGCCCAATCTGAAAAAATAAAACCTCTGTTGAAAACAAGGATTGTGATTTAACATTACCAATAGGCATTGGTTCAGATATCCAATTCTTTTCAGCATTTTTACCAATGCCCAATAACGATCCTGCAATAAATCAAGTGTCTAATACCATTGCTACTATCCTACATCTTTCAACATTGCCCTTTTTTGGTTTATTACACTTGACCACATAATGGCTTTAAATACACCATTACCCGAGGACCATTTTAGAACAAGAACCCTTAACTCAAGAGTTCAGGTTCTTCTGTCAATGAAGTACTGCTCCATCTAGCATTTTCATTTAATGATTATTCAGCCTCATTGTCTCAAATCCTCCAAATTGCCCTCCTCTCATTTCTTTCTTTCTCTGTCGCTATGGCCTACATTTGTCTTTCCTTTCCCCCCCCCCCCCCGTGTTTTCTCCTGTGAAACCTTTGACAGCCATGGTATTTGGCGCTCAGCTCATCCAGCCATGCCTGGTGGCAGCGGGCATCCCTCCAAAACCAACCCCACTGAGCAGGCCTGCCCGTCTGCCTGCCTCGCAAAATGAAATTAGGGAAGACATGATGGCACAGTCATCCTCTCCCCACCCACAGGCTGATTGTATTAGCAGAGCATAAACTCGATTTGGTACTTTTCTATGGCCATCGGAGGGGAATTGATTTGGATTTAGCCTAACTGGCTCAGCCACATGTCCTCAGCCGACAGGGATAATTTCTGAAGAGGGACACTGGTGGGATGATGACGGTGGTGTTAGCGGTGATAGGAGGGTTGGAATATGAATTTAACCAGTAGGAAATGTGCCCATATCAATATTTCAAAGGGAAGGGTTGACAGACAGTGAAGTTAAACCATATCACACTTTATTATTCCCCTAGATGAAGTCAAGAAGTGGATCTTTGATGCAGACCCTTCTTTCATAAGGCAGCTCTTGTTTTCATATGGATGCATATTAAAATATCTTGCAGATTTTCTAGGCCCTTATACACACCGGCTCACTCTTCTCATAATTCTGGCTCTACACCTACAGAAAAATGCATAAAATACTTCAAATAATGATTTCTTAATAAGACTTCACAATTGTCACTTTGCACACTCTTGAGTCAAATATCACAGAGACCTGAGGTGCTCACACATAGAAAACTCTTTATATACATACTATATTTATCTATTTAAAATAGTTTCAGACATGTAGTGGATGGTATAACTTTATTAATGACCTCAGACATATCTTTGATTTCTGTACTACTGTCATACAATGCCATATATCTTTGATAAATTAACATCTGCTGGTTTACTTAATCGGTTAGGACAACACCATTTCAATATTTAATACCTTTCACGTTGTCATGCCATGAAACCTATAATGTAACATCATGTAATCCTCAATGATTAATATCACCACTCCATCGTTATGTGCCCCCGCTGTGCCGTCAAGCTGCACTAAACTTCCACCAATGTGAAGAATACTATGTAAGATATTTCCAACATGCATGATCCTAAAATAAAAGACGAAAAAAGAGTGAGTAGAAACGATTTAAAGCAAAACAAACAGTTATCAAAGAAAATATATTGTAAAACTTCAAATAGAAGCCCATCCCAATTTAAGGCCCAGCCGGGGTCAACGCACGTTTGGACAAATAAAGGCAGCTCTCAATTAGAGGCCCTAATGTATTTAGTGTTGATTAGTTTGCAGATTTAAAATACATTTACAAGGCTGTCTGCCTGTCCCCCACAGTTCAGCAGGTTGGTATGGTTGGGCTGTCAGAGCAAAGAAAAGATCAAATCAAATACGTGATTTCATTTGTTTATTGATATCCTAATTTTAAACACAGTTAAATATTCTTTCTGGGGTGAATTTACAATTTATTGGTGGGTTCCATATTCACTCTGCATGAAATTTGTTTGAAAATGATTAAAGGCCCGTGTCCTATTGACGCCTGTTCCAAATAAAGGCAGGGTCATTTTATAAAATGAAGGAAATAAAAGCCTGGTCTATTGATTGAAGTTTTGCGTTAGTCAAAGGAAGAAGGCGTAGTTCTTTTTAGATAGTTAAAAAATATAGTAAAAAAGGGTATATCATTATAGTGACCTATGTTATTTGAAGTAAACAATTGGGCCAAATTAGAATTCGACATCCTGCAAGGTGAGCCTGAGATATTGCTTTCAAAAGACATGGACAGTGATTATGGCCAAAATGGTTGGAAAAAATGATATCATAAATGGAAGTTGAGCGTTGAAATTATCAGTCAAAATGTTTCATCACTTTGTCAATTTATCCTATTAGAATCTATGGGAGGTAGTGTCATAATAAGAGTATGAATTTTTGAGTTATGGCCAAAAAAAAGGGTCATTTGGAGGACACAGTGACCTTGACCCATGTCAGCCAAAACTAATACAAGATAAAAAAACAAAATGCTTCCAGCCATGGCTGTTGGCATTAGAAAAAAAGAAAGCACACTGGAGTTAAAAGATTAAAAAACTATGGTTTCAATTTCATAGACAGAGGAAATTGGAGATAACTCGTGTTCATGTAGTTAGTTTACATGCATACATAAATATGCTTGGGATAACACAAACGTGTACTATACACCACACATCCACCAGCTCTTACACACCTGTGATAGACATCGACTTTTGACTCTATGGACTTCTGATCAAAGCTTTGTCCCAAGGTGACAAAGTAATTCTCCCCAGCAGGAGGCTTCAAAGAGGTCCTCAGCAGGATGGATGGGCCACAGTGGGTTTGGTCCACCAACAATAGACACCAACTTGATTTTTTTTTTTCCCACTGAGCTGAAAATAGCTTCCCATGCCCAGAGCAATTACACTGATAGAAGGAGTTGTACTGCACCACCATTCACCTCTTATCCAGCCCCAGCAAACTCAGGATAGAGTATGATGTACAAACTACACCTGTATGTGCCCAACACATAAAGTTTGCCTTTTTTCCCTTTTTAGGCTGTAATACATTTTTATTTGGGAAAATGTATTTACAGTGAAGATTAAAAAATATATATAGATTTAGCGTCTGTGAGTTCCCCAACAGGCATGAATGGATTAACCCACAATGGAACCCAGGGGCAAAACGGAGCCTTGGGCTCCTACTGTGTCCAGCTTTAGAGCAGGGGGGGAATTGTATTGTTGGGTCCATCTATACTTGCCTCCTTGGCTTAGAGGTAGAATCTGCCTAGGTAGGGTTAGAAAGACAAGACAAAAATCTGCCCCGCAATGTTATATTTATGGCTTCACAAACTCCACATGCCAAACCCTCACATAGGACAGCTGATCGGTAGACACTGCTGTGTAGGAATCCTAGAACAATGGAGCCTATGTGTGTACTGACTGGATCAAAAAAGAAGTCAGCTTGGATTTGATGTGAAGACCTAAAGAAATGTTTGGATAGCTGATTGAAGTACTTCCTAAATTCTACTCTAATGATAAGCCTTTTTCAGACAGGGAATGTCATTTATGACTTCAATTTTTGTATGGTAAATGGTAAATGGACTTGAGCTTATATAGCGCTTTTCTAGTCTTCTGACTACTCAAAGCCCTTTTACACCGCATGTCACACCTACCCATTCACACACTGATGGCAGTGATTGCTATGTAGGGAGACCATCAGATGTAACTAATCCCATTCCTACGCATTCATAGGCCGTCGACGAAGCAGCGGGAGCAATTCTGGGTTAAGTGTCTTGCCCAAGGACACATCGGACATGTTGCTGCAGCAGCTGGGGATCAAACCCTCGACCTTCCGGTTGAGAGACGACGACTCTCTACCACTGAGCCACAGCCGCCCCATGTATACATGGTCACAAGCTTTTCTTTTTTCGCCAGCCAGAGGAACTTCAAACTAATGTATTTTGATGAGACATATGTTGGTCCTGAAAATAATAAATCAACTAAAAAAACTAAAACGTCCTTCTTTATAGATGACTGTCTATGTCTTTGCAGATGATACAGTTCTGTTTTGCTTTATTAATACTGGTGCAACAGATTTCTGAGAAATTGCCTACAGTACTGTGTGATCATGATATTGTTGAAATATTTGTTTGCCATACTCCTCTATGAAAAGATATAATGGTTATATCATGATAAGTGATTGACTTGATTTAATACATATGAACTCGAACGACTAATGGATTGTAATATCTGTGTTTTTGTTATAAATCCAGCTGTGTTGAACACGCATTTCAGGATATAACAAGCAAACATAAAAAAACACAAGTTTCTTTAGATGCTGTGCCTTCTTTGGACTTTTTCTGTGATCTGCTGAAATTTTCTGCTGGATTATATACATCACTCACTGAATGCATATAGGCTCTGTAGGCTTCTGTGTTAAAGTAACTGCATGGCTTTGTTTTGTGACTCTAACAATGTAACTGTACGATTGCAAAAGTTTCCATGAACACGTGACTTTAGCTGAGGATCTATGCTGCCGGTGGAGAACATACCCAGGTAATAAATATGATGGCACGTTCAGGCAATTTAAAGCTTTATTGGCCAGGTATGTTTAACACACAAGGAATTTAACTTCGGTAGACTGTGCTCTCTTTGTACAAAGGTAAAACATTAAATATCAACAATAAACTTAAAAATGAACAGAATTAAAGACTAATATGTACAAGGCTAAATAGGATAATAGTGCAGTGGTGAGTAGTGCAAAAACGATGCTGAAGTGAACATGAGGTAGATATTTTTACAGTATTTACATTAAAGAGTGTGCATAGATGGTAATTAAATAAAAATAAAAATAATATATATTTGCGTATATGTACATTCACATTATGAGTATATAGAGAGTAAGTTACCATATTGACCTAGCTATAAGAGAGCCAGCTCTGACTGGCTCAACAGACCCAGTTTACCCTCAAATCTTGCTTCTTGGTACATCCCGTTTATCTTCAGTACAACAAAGATCAGAATGTTATTCAATTCTTTAGTTTTTTGTACATGATTTTATATGTATTTATAGTGTTTAAATTAAACTCTCATTACAAAATAAAGTATGCTCTTGATGACTCCTTAAGAATTATTAAAAAAAAAGAGTTGGAGGAATGAATGAAAAAATTATTAATTGTGTGTACTTATCATTTAATTATGTGGTCAAACTGTCCTCCAGCAGCCAAGCCTCCTTCCACCCTGTGATATTTTGTCAGGCTGTGGCCATCAAACAAACTCATCTCATTTTTCAGACAATGATAAGACATTTCATTCATGCTTCAATGTGAACGCGCGCACACACACACACACACACACACACACACACACACACACACACACACACACACACACACACACACACACACACACACACACACACACAAACACACTCTCTGCAAACATCTTTGAAAGCGTCCTGCCTGTTGTAATTATAGGAGGTCATAGTTTTGCATTGACTAGCAGCCAAAGCCTTGCCCATTGCTTTGTATCGTTATGCTAATCTACCTCCATGATTACGGTGCCTTGGCTTTTAGTCTTTAATAGAGCTGTGTAACCAGGGCTTCGGTATGTCTGTGCGTTTTTGTGTGACTGTGAGCCCAAGGTTTTCCAAGCTTGAATGGGAGGCCTTGGATTTATTTCAAAGTGCCTGCACTGAGTGAGAATTAGGTGCAGCACTTGTAAAGGTGTTGTGCTGGTAAACTGCATTTCAGAAAAAGAGATTAATTTGAAAGTGAGTAACAGTCTATAAATGATTGAAAATTTAACATCTGTTAAAATACTGGTTGAGAATTTCTTGTGATCTTGGGGCATTGTGTAAATGAATGTCTGCTATCACAGTCACATCAATGAAAACTTCCCTACCATCCGTATTGCTCATATAATCCATTATCAAGCCCCACCCACTGTAGTCTGTTCCTCAACCAAATAAATTAAGACATCATCGAAATTCACTTGACCCCTCCCTTCCCCCTGCTGTCCTCTTTTGATGACAGCATCGCATATTTCCATGTGCACTAACAAACTTTGGTGGTGTCACCCTCCCCTGGTACCCGGCAGCAGAACATCATCTGTTGTGACATTATTAAAAACGCTGGCTACCGACCAGGAATGCAAATACACAGAGCAGTGTAATAGATAGCATCACGCATCATTGCCCTGAAGAGAGAGCTGTGCAGAGGAGGAACAGCGAGAGAGAAAGAGAGAGAGAGAAAGACACATATGAGCAGTGCTGTAGCCTCCGCAGCATCATTTGAATTTGCATGTTATCAGACGCAGGACGTCTCCATCAAAATGTCAGACTGGGCCTGCGGTCTGTCACCAGTGATTTATAATAAAGGCAATAAGTTAAAGTTTGGCCTTTTCATGGGAAGGATACTCACACAATAGCAGTTTGCTATCTGCCTTTTCCTTTTTTCAAATGTCACAACTCAGAACTTCTGAAGGAATTTCAGCAGTAAAACCAGCCTGCAGCTAGCTAGCAGCTATGAAAATGTAACAGCTTGAATGTAAGGATTGAGAAATCATCCAGGATAAACGGTTCAAGGCTGTTTTCCAAGGCAGTGCTTTGGCCTGAAGAGTAACTGAACATTAACACACCCAGTGACATCGGACTAACACATAAACACATAAACTGACTGACAGAAGAACGAAGCAGTTAGAGTATCTGTACTTGCAGACAATAAAGCCATTACACTGCAAAACTTTTGTCACAGCCTTGACGTGTAACAGCGGTGGAGCAGGTGTATCTAATTTCCTTAATGATGACTCAGTTTGCTGAGCCTGCATGCACATAGCAGGGGCCTTGACATATACTAATAGCTAAAATGGGATGGGGTTGTAAATTAGATTATTAATTACGCCTGTGCTTTACTTGCCATTACACAACAAAATGTCTCCTGTAAAAAGGCCTATAAAATAAATGGTATCCCTTAATTAAAGCATCAGTTAACCCAAATCCCCAAAGCTCACTTTTTCAAACAGTGGCACTAAAGTTAGGAACTACTCTGGGGGAAAAATTAGAGATATCCCTTGGCATTCTGATGATACGTAACAGGGCAGAACAAATCCCAATTTAAAGTGGGTAACAGCCATAATATATTCCTGTAGCCTACAGTACTTTCCATTCATCTCGCAGCCTGCTCCCGATTTAAAACTGTCCCTCAATTCTGCACTAGTAATGCATCAATGTGTCATCTTCTGGGATAGAAAAGCTGAAGATAAAACTGGGTGAAGTTAAACAAAGAGCACACCACCGTAGGTGCTATCTGTCATACAATGAAAAAACAAGGAGTGGGAACCAATGGCAGATCTAAACAAAAATGTTCAATTTAACAAAAAGACCAAAAGGCAAAACAAAAGATTACTTTTTTAACTTTTAAGTCCAAAAAAAAAATGGCCATCTTAAAATTTTAACAAAACAAAACCATATGTGAACACAGGGAAATCAGACAAGAATCCACACAGGAAGACAACAAGAAATATCCACAAAGACACACAAGGTAGTTATACGTATGACCACGTGTAGACGAATGAAATGACAACAACAGGGAAGGAACACTGAGACTAAAAAGACACTGGGGTAATCAGACACAGGTGAAGACAATCAAGGCAATAACGATGGAGGGAAACCAGAAAGACTGGGAACAAGAACTTCAAAATAAAAAAGGAAACACCAAAGACCAAAAGAGAACACAAGAATATAACAGTAACAATACACACAGGCCCCGCATCTCAATTCTCTTAAATGCTGTCTCCTCGCCTGCTCCTCGCCCGAACAGGAAGTAGATCTAGACCGGCCATGTTAAGGAACGTCCTAAAGCTCTTATAACTGAAAGGAGGAGAGAGGAGGGAGGAGAGAGGATACACGAGAGAGGACTTTACGGAAGTCTTTTTACTGACAGACACGCCCCCTTATCGAATAACACTCATTGATTGGACGCTGCCACAGATCAAACTTCAATGAAACGTATCAACATCTGCAGAGTTTAATAACGGAGAAAAGACGGACATTAAAAAGACGCTAAACGGACATTTTAACAGACTGTTAACAGCCGTCAGTTTGTAAAGAGTCGTCTGTGCTGAGCTGGGATTAATAAAAGTGTTTGACATGAGGACTAACAAAGAAATATTAAGTAGGTATAAGTTCTATAAAATCAATATGAAGGAGTGTAGACCGATCACTCCAAACTAAAAGTCTGTTAATATGAAGTGCTAAAAATCATAAATGATTCCTTCATTATCATTTTCTTTTCATGATCAGTCAGACTGTTTGCCCTTTTTAATGTATTATGAGAATGACAGGCTGACAGCGTGGGAGTCTATCTGTTAGAAACACGTTTTACATTCATCGTTAATAAAGTTTCATATGAGACTGATCACTTTGATCTTCGTGTTTGGAAAATGTCATGTGTTCTGTTTTCTCTATAATTTAGAACCTAATAAATAATTTTGAGTATTCCTAGGACATCATAAAGTATCTGTGTTTGTAAGATACAGAGTTCATTATGGGATTATAATTACAAACAAATACAAATAAACAATTTAATATGAAATCTTTTTGCCAGTAGAAATTGTCCTTTTGGTTTTAAGCAGACTGCAGGTTGTTCTTCATGTGCAGGTGTTTGTTATCAGGTAACATAAAGAGACTAAACACTGTAACTGTGTGTATTTTATTAGAAATAATACAGTGCGTATTTGTAAGGACATAAACGTTGACAGCAGAGCGATGATCAGCTGATGTCATCATCGCAAATGGACGTCGCTTCACGTGACATTTCGGTGGAAAGGACGTCTCATGTCTCTTAAAACATATTTCCTCATTTCCTCTCTCCTCTGCTTCGTTTCCTTGCATCTCTCCATGCATCTCTGGTGGGAGGGACTAAGACGCAAGTGGAGGAGGCAAGTGAGGGATGCATGGATGCAATAAAGGGAACTGAGACGTACCCAAGGACTTAGAGAACACAAGGATAAGAAATGACAAAATAAAACAGGAAACACTAAACACTAAACTAGGAAACGTTAAAATAAAGAAACACACAAGGGGGAAAAAAGCAAAAACTCTGAAAATACAGCTTTTGAGGCTTAAGAGATGGAAATGTATGACACTTGTCAAGCCTAGCTGACATGATGTGGCATTTATCCATTAGCTGTTATTTCACTCTCTTAAATGACTACTTCACAAGGGGCCTGCAATCCTTTTGGTTCTCTGCCTCTATCGAAGCTGTGGGGATAAATATTTGCCACAATATGCCATATTAATATAGCTTGATGATCAAAATGTATTTTCTAGTTATTCCTTCTTGATGTCCCCGGGTCAGATTTTGTCAAAGGGGGTCAGGGGTATAGAGGAATGATCCTTTGCCAAATAAACCACAACTAAAAGTGACGTGCGTCCAGAGTTTTTCTGCCACATTTCCTGCCAGCAGTGTTGTGTTCCATTGTTTGCTGAAGAGAAATGTCACAACTGGTAAACTCAGGTAGCATGGAACTTAGACAAACACTGCTGGAAAATTCCAGACTATTTGACCGCCCAAATGCACCATTACCTTTCAGGAACACCACCTGCATCCTCCCATTCTGTCAGTGTAGCTAACGTCAATACTCCAACACACAGAGCCGGAGGGCATTGCTTCGGGAAAGAAACAACAAAACAACTCAGAGGCCGTGCCTTTCTAAACCACAGGCTGCTCCTGGATGGAGGATTTGTTCCTCAAATGTTTGAGCTTTCTGGGAAGAAGAAGGATGGACAACTACACAGAGATTCCTGCTTTAATCTTGTCTTTCGCTTCCCATCCGTCAATCTCCTGCCTGCCTGTGCAGACTGATGCTCACATGCCCCCTTGTACTGGATGTTGGACTTAAGAGTGATTGACAGGCGGTCGAATGGACTGAGCTCTGAAGCTGATGGTCTTTCAACGTGCATAATGCCCAACAGAAGCTTAGTCAGTCTGTTGCATGTCTGACAAAGGGGTGATTGATTTTCATATTCACACCACAGCATGTGTTGACATTTTTCATATGGAGCACAATAAATATCACCAACATGAGATTAAAGATATATGTGGCATCTTACATAAAAAAAAAAACATCAATGTGTTAATTCTAACATAATAATAGTCAAAAAAGAAAGAGCACTCCAAACACCACAAGCATTCAATCTAATTGCAGAACACATAAACAGCAGCTAAGACAGAAATACAAAATTATAAATGTGATACATTAGTTTTGAAAGAAGGTTGAAATTGGAGCCTCTTTTACACATGAACCCCTGAGATTTTTAGACAATTTCAGGACATTCGGCCACTTACATTTCCCTGAATTACCTTTCCAACAGGCTCCTCACAGCAGGAGGTTGTCAGTGTCCGACACACTGTGGGGGGCTTGGTAGAGCATGCATAAGGATGATTTTTTTTGTAATGTGATCTTCTGGGTTTATATAACATCAAGATGTGTAAGGACCAGTGTTGTCACTAACGCGTTACAAATTAACGCGTTATTGTAATCTGATTACTTTCTTTCAGTAACGAGTAATCTAACGCGTTCATTTTTCCAAACCAGTAATCTGATTAAAGTTAACTGGCTGTGCGTTACTATTTTGTTATTGCCTCATAATGTATGTAGAGTGCAGAATTTTGTTGTCATTTTCGAAGAGAATGAGCGGAGCTGATACGTTTCACTTTATTCAATGTGTGTGCTTCCACTGGGTCTGCTGCGCTGCGTCTCAGCTCCGTCTCAGCTCCGGCAGTCCGGAGCCCTCCCGAGCTGATACGTTTCACTTTATTCAATGTGTGTGCTTCCACTGGGTCCGCTGCGCTGCATCTCAGCTCCGTCTCAGCTCCAGCAGTCCGGAGCCCTCCGGAGCTGATACGCAAGGCTTCTATTTTTGCCAGATGCCGGAGCACGACGCATCAATTCAGCACAGAAAATAACAAGCGGGACGGGAAGTCAGACACCGATACAACATTAAAACATCCGGTTTATTTTCAGAATAAAAGACTCCTTTTTAACGGTTCAGAAAAAGGACTGTATGTGTGTTTGTTTATGTGTTTATAAGGTTAATATAGAGTTTAATACCATGTACATCGTATTATTTCGTGCTGTCACGAGTTAATCTTTAAAATACCGCGGGAATTCCTTTGTCTCTGCACCCCAGCTGACCGGCTGTGCTCTGCGTGCTGCGGACGGAGCACGCAGCCGGTGGGTATTGAAGGACGGGGGTGCACGGAGCCGTCACGCACCGGAGCGGACACCCAATGCACACTGATCTGGTGGAAATTCGGCGTTATGTTGAGGCAGCGAAGTGAGGAAATCGGTAAAAAGTAACTAATAAGTTACTTTTAAAGTAAAGTAACTGGATTACTTTTTTGAGGAGTAATCAGTAATCAGTAATCGGATTACTTTTTCAAGTAATCTGTGACAACACTGGTAAGGACCTATCATTGTATACACACCCGAGGCTATAAAGCATAATAGTGGAATCTGAGGCGAGCGGTCTTCGTTATAAAGCAATGAATCTCAGCTCAACATGACCCACTTCATCACCCAAACCACTCAGTGGTAGAGTTAGTCGCCTCTCAACCGGAAAGTTGAAGGTTCAATCCTAAGGTCCTGTAGCCACATGTCTGATGTGTCCTTGGGCAAGACACTTAGGGCGCGGTCACACTGGCCATCCGTACCGTGCCCAAGCACGCTTCAACCCTAAAGTCCAGTTCGTTTGGCCAGTGTGACCGCTCCGTTCCGTGCTCAGGCACGGTACACTTCCTTGGCTTTGGCACACTTCGGAGAGGTGTGTTTGGGTACGGTACGCTTCATGCACAAGCATGCGTGTACACAACGCTGACAGCTTTCATTAGCGAGAAATCCAGAGTTTTACGGCGTTATCTGACTGAAATGACCCAAAATAAGTCACAAAATAGCTGTCATGTTCTCCGATGTGCGGACGCGGCCGCATGTCTCTTTTATTTTTTAAATTAATTTACGGCTGAATATGATTAAAGTGACTCAAAATAAGCCGCAAAGTCAGTAAAGTAGCTGTCATGCTCTCTGTGTTGTTCTCTGATGTGCAGACGCGGACTCGACTGTGCGTCCCTTTTCTTTTTTTTTCTCTCGAGTCCGCCTGTTTGTAAACTGAGCACGCTTCATAATAACATAAAGCATGCATGTGTTGTATTACGACGTTATGACCAAGAGGTAGTCGTGCTCAGGCCCGGTTAGTCCTGATGCAGTGTGACTGCAGGCCGTGCTGGCCAGTGGGGGAATGGCGCAGCGGGGGGGCAATCGTGCTTGAGTACGGCACAGTACGGATGGCAAGTGTGACCGCGCTCTTAACCCTATGTTGCTCCCGCTGCTTTGTCAGAGGAGAGTGAATGTGTATGAATAGGAATACCTAATACTGATGGACATCGGTGTGTGAATGGATGTGAATGGGTAGGTGTGACCTGTGGTGTAAAAGCGCGCACACTCACACACACACACACACACACACAAACACACACACGCACGTACGCACGCACGCACGCGCACACACACACACACACACACACACACACACACATATAAATATTAGGCATGTCAAAATATTTTTTTTTTCTTAATGAGTTATTGCAAAATTTCAATAAATAATGGTGATTAATTGAATGTTTAAAATAAAAGTAATTTTGCATTTAGTTTTTGTAATGCCTTTTGTATTTTGTACTTTTTTGAGCTACGGTACTTTACTTCCAGTTTCTTTTTTTAAACTGCTTTTATTTTGAAAGAAAGTAAGGAACGTCCAGTAGGTTGAAAGTTTTTCAATATTAACTTAACCACAGAAAAAATTATCTTGCTACAGATTCAAAAAACAAAAATGAAAACAGCTGAAGAGAACGGGAAGAAAGTGACATGTATGATGTCACAAGGTTCATTCTTTTACCTTGTGAACGGAGCTGTCTGGATGTTTTCAAAAGTGAAATGAGCCGTTCAAAGGCGCACACATGTAACAAAAAGTGTGCACATACAGCCCATGCAATGTACTGTAGGGACATTTTAGGACTGCAGTGTATTTGCGAAGGGGTCTTAAAAGAAAGAAAAGGATTGACAAACCTTAAAATACATGTATTTAAATAATACACTTACTATGATAACAACATACAGAGGCTTTAAAAATGGGTTATAATTTATTTTAGGTTGAGACTTTTTTTCTTGCTTTGAAGCTACAAATTGGATATGGCATGTCCACATCTGTCATTCCGACAAAATGCTTTAAAGGAGCAATATGTAACTCTGACACCTAGCGTTTGAAACGGGTACTGCAGTCCAAATTCAAAACATTTGAGTGAGCTGTTTCCCCTGCCCCCTCCTCCGTGCAGTCGATGCACACTAGGTTGCCATGTCACGAGCACTGAAGCTTCAGTGTTTAGCCAGCTCTACATCGGTCTTGAAACCTTCATGCCTTCTAACCTCTCTCCATTTTTCAAAAGAATCTCCAATATTTTTCCTAGTTTGAGCACGTTTCTGCTCGTGGAGCTTGTTAGAAACATGCAGAGGCTTTTAATGTTGGGTGGAATCAGTTATATCTGAACCAGTTCGCTTGCCTGCTTCCATCACTGTAACAAGTGTTGATTTGTCGTTTGCCTAGCAAACCAAGGGCTGTGTGGGGGTGCCTTAAAAACCACCTACCTTCTCAGGTTGAAACAAATACAGACCATTCCGGACCAAAATATAAACATAGACAGAGGACATACTGGCTGCTGTATTGTTGTCAGAGAAGCCAGCCGTTCAACATAGCATGTTTCCTTTATGTCTGATGATATCATAAGGTCATTTTATGATTTCATTCATTACCTATCTTACATATTATTCCTTTTACACATTAGTGTATACATTGAAACTCCTTTGTGGAGACTTATATATCTAATTTATATTTATAAAACATCTTTAAGGCCCTTCATATATCACTTGTAAAAAAAAAAGAAACATGTCATCCCAGTGAAACCTGCAGAAATTGGTGCATGGTAGTACCTGTTTACTTATACCAAAGTCATAAATGGTTATGTCTTAAACAAAGGCACTGAGGACATTTGTGAATACCCTCTGGCATTATGTGGTACTGAAATGTTCTGACTTTCAAAAGAGTAACAGCTTCCACACCCCCTCCAGCACTGTGGCACAAAACAAGAAAAGGGTGCTGTTTTTTTCTTCAGACAAAGAGCAGGCTTTCACAGTTCTTGTTTAGAAGGACAAGAGAGGAAATAGTAAAAAAAAAAAAAAAAAAAAAAAAGGAAAAGAAAAAAAAAATAGAAAATGACTGTTTTCCTTTTCAGGATTTGAGAGGGAGCAACAAATGAGTCCTCCACTTTTAACCAAAAGTAGGGCTGTTGACCGAATAATCTCACAAAGAGGTCCATTAAGGAGACGTTAAGGAGCTCCCTATCATCCAATACGATCATTACTAACCTTTGGACTTGTCATTATATTGTAGTTCTCAGGTTGGATGACAAGAAAGAGAAATATCACAACAATTTTTAAGCTCCATCTGCTCAGAAAGATTCTGCTATGAGTGAACAGCTTTTGAGTAGACCTTATGGTGAGATCATGTTTTCATCTCATGTTTTAAAGGCCAACAATACATATTTTTTATTTTAATGCCTTCCACATGTTTGCTAATCTGTTGACTGATTTAGATATGGACGTCTTCAGGCATTTAATGTTTAAATAAAAAGGGATTGTTAATTACTCCTCGTCTTGGAAAGACATAAAGAAATATCCAAATGAATGCTGTAGAACAAGTGAACATCTTCTTTGTTTAACTCCAGACATCTTTCTGCCTTTTCACATCTTAGCGCCTACATTACCCATAATTGAACTCAACCACCAATAGTCGGGATTCTGATGGGTAATGCCTACATAGCCTGAATCAGCCTGCCTACAGTAGATATAAACAGGAGGCTTTACTCCACACCTTCATGTTTTTTATTTATTTTAAACCTGAAGTCCTGGCTGCACGGTGGTGCAGTGGTTACCGCTGTTGCCTCACAGCGAGAAGGTTCCTAGTTTGATTCCCTTTTGATCAGGGCCTTTCTGTTTGAAGTTTGCATGTTCTCCTCATGCAGGTGTGGGAGCCCTCCGGCTTTCTCCCACAGTCCAAAGACATGCTCGTTAGGGTTGTTGGTGACACTTAATTGCCCGTAGGTGTGAATGTGAGTGTGACTGGGGACCAGTCCATGGTGTACACCGCCTCTTGCCCAATGACAGCTGGGATCAGCTCCAGCCCCTCGCGACCACCAATGGGAAAAGCGGTATCGATAACAGATGGATGGATGGAGTCACCGGACACAACAATGCTGACTCAAGGAACATCACTTCTAATCATCATCACTTCTCTCTGAAGACACAAATCACTTTAAAAATAACGTTCCATGTATGCAGTAGACAAGATATGTAAACAGACTTAAATGTGTCAAAGATTGTGGGAAAGATCTTGGCCATAGTTCAAAGAATCCTACATGGACTGTTGGAAAGAAGCGAATGGTGTGCAGAGATTTCCTGACTCAATCAAATAAACTATTCAAACTAAAAAATAAACTCAAATTAAAATGACTAATAATTAGGGCTGTGAAAGATTACATTTTTTAAATCACGATAGATCGATGAGTGTCAATAGTTCATTACAATTAATCACATTTTTTAATCGCATATTTCAATTTCTTTTTATTGCTGTCTGAATTAATCCCTGCTTTTATTTTGAAATAAAGTAAGGCCCTTATGGTACATCAAAGATATTAACTTTAACCACAGAAAAGGATCTCGTTACGGATCAAAAACTAAATGAAAACAGCTCAAAGGAACGGTAACAAAAAGAAATGTTCAATTTTCATAAGGTGGATATTACTTTGGACTCGTCATCTGCTCTGCCTTTGAGACTTTTAAAGTGAAATGAGACATTCAAAGATGCAGCAGTGTCGTTCTTTCAAATTTTGACTACAGGGAGACACTGAGGAGGCTTATCCACGGAGTGCCTAAAGGGACAATATAGCATGCGGTTAATCGGGATTAAATAAAATTAGTGCATTAATTTCAGACCCTTTATTAAGCACGATTAACTAGTTAATGCTGACAGCCCTAGTAATAATGTTATTTTTCTGTAAAATACATCTTTATAAGAAGGAAGGAAGAGGGTTTGAAGGTAATGTGATCTTTATTGAGAGACACAAGAACACCAACAACATGTTTACTATATAAAGATAGTAGCAAAGCCCATTATTTATAGTAATTACTCTGAAACAAGATATAACAATTAATAGGACAATGACATCATGCTATTTAAAAACTGCTGTGTGGACAAAATTGGAGATAAAAGGATTTCTGCAGACAGTAATGAATGGCCAAGATTGTGTATTACTAGCTGCTGTATGCAAATGCACACTGGTATAGTGAACAACAAGGCTGCATCACAGAGTCTGTATACGGTGTTATACGCTGGATTGTATTCTCTTTTTTCCCTCCAGCTTCAGTTTACTTCATTCATCATTGTTCATTTTAGTTTGACTTTCCAGAGCTGTATTGCGTTTACTCTTGCTCTCGCCGGGCGGAAGCTAAAGTAATCCCTTTGAAATGACTTATTGTATTGTGTGTTACAGACAATGTCATCATTTGTTTTAATAGAGAGCAGCTCCTAATAACATGCCCCAATGAAAAGGTCAATATTATCTCTCCGGCAATGGGCTGTATGAGCTGGGGCCCCGGATTGGAGGAGATGAGAGAGAGGCAGAGTAAAAGAGAGAGAGGGAGAGAGAGGCAGCAGCGCCTATTAACATTTATGAATAATTTAATCCTGCATTGCTGGCCAAAGTCCAAGTGCATAATTCACTAATTGCAATCAGAGAGAGGAAGCTAGGGAAGCGGAGAGCTTTGTGTGAGCATGTGTGTGTGCACGTGTGTGTGTGTGGCTCAGAGATATGGAGGTTGGGGAATTGGCTTTATGAATGTAACAGGGAGAACCGAGCCTATCATTCATGCATGGTAAAGCTCTTCTCACCGGACCTGCTTTGCTATTATACCATCTTACTTGGGGGCCTGGGTGTGTGTGAGTGTGTGTGTGAGTACATTTGTTACTGACCCAGTGTTCATCACAATATTAAAGAATGAACGATGACAGACATTTAACACAACTACTGAGTGATTATTGTCTTTTCAAATAAAGCTGTGAATTATGAGTTAAAAGATACTTCTGACTCGTGCTTTGCCAACATATTATATTTAAAAACCAAAGCCAACAATGACTAAATCCTAATAACCTGTATTGTGTGTGTTTCCAAAAGATGATATGATTAATTTATCTGTGCAACAGAGCTATAGTATTGTACAAAAACTAATCTAAACCCATCATCCATCACCCATAGTTCATGAGCTCAGTAGGCCAATTTGGGACATTCACACACTTGTGATCATTGCCTTAGTCTTTGCTTTGGTGCCATGCTGACATCAGTAATGATAATCTTACAAGACAGAGGTGATGGCAAATATTAGAACCAGGCATTTTGCTGGTTCTTATTTGGTTTGCCTGACAGTGTGTTCCCACTAGTGATGACAAGGCATCAGAGCAATTCACAATGGAAACTGAGGACAAGTCAAACGCAAAGATGAACACTGATGCATCTCAGTCCTCTTGCATGATATCTCCTCACTACTCGCTCCTGTGTAGTAGTAGTAGTAGTTGTTCTAGACCCGCCATCTTCAGGATCGTTTCAAAATTCCTCCGGGTGCGTGTTTGGTCCTTCTCTTCTCTGCTCTGCCACAGCAGCGGAGCTGATAGGTTTCACTTGGTCAATGTGTGTGCTTCCACTGCCTCCACTTGGCTGCTTCTCAGCTCCGGCAGTCCAGAGCCTTCTTCAGAAGATACACAACTCTTCTATTTTTGCTGGATGCCGGAGAGGGCCCATCAATTTGCCACAGAGCAGATCGATAGGGACAGGAAGTCAGACACCGAAATAACATTAGAACATCGGGTTAACTGTCAAAATAAAACACTCCATTTTCACGCAAGATCGTATTTCACTGTACTACATCAACAAAACGTTATAATACTTACAGTGGTAAAAGCACACAAATCTAAAAAAAACACAATCCAAGCAAGTCCACCCTCAACTCCTTTGGTTGGGAATGATGACCCTATGTGTGTTTGTTGTTGTGTTTACACTGGTTTCATACCACATACATCGTACTTTCTTGCACTGTCACGTGTGATTCTGTAATTATTGCAGGAACTCTTTAGTCTCTTTCGAGATTAGCAAGTATACACAAGAGCAACCTTTGGTGATGTCTTTTACAGATAGACACGCCCCCTTTTCAGATGATACAATTCCCAGGTGAGGACTTGAGAGAAGTTTGGCATCAGTTTCTCAGAGACCACCTCGAGAAGCCGTAGTACAGGGAAGTCATTGTAAGTGTGTTTATGTCATGCTACACTGCTGCTTGGATGACAGGTTGTCAGAAGGTGTACCTTTAATATTTTCTAAATGTTTTAGGTCTGAACTTGAGGCATATATTTGTATTGTATTCATTTCTATTCTAACCAGTCACTTTTGCAAAGTTTGGAATAAGTTGGTTGAATCCCGATTGAAAACTCTGAGAACACCTAGAAAAGAAAAAGAACAACGTTTTAAAGAAGAGACTAAACATTGTTCCTGTTTGAGACCCAATGTATCTTTGTTGCGAAGTTAGATTAAATACAGCACCGAAAGAAACCTACTGTTGGTGAAGGGCTACTTTGGAGAAAAGGGAATTAATTCATACAAAGAAATACAATTAGTAAGCCTTTTTGTTATGAATAATTCTCAATATAAATGGTAAAAGAAAAAGTTTAAAAAAATAGTTTTATATTTTTCCATACAATTGCTGCAAAGTCCTCACTTCCACTGTTGACATATTCAGAAAGAACTTTGACTTTTTACAAAGTTAGAATAGCAAAGAATCTGCACGGCAACAAAGCTCCGCCGAACTGTCATAAAACTTGCAGCTTACTGGTAAAAAACCCAGCCAGCAGTCGTGTTTTAAAGAACCTGGTTGAGAGAGAGAAATCTCAGAATCCCTCAACAGAGAGTGTTTGGGTAGACGTGTAACCACAACCCCCTCAATCATCCATCACTGTGTCCGACAAGTCCCAAATGTCAGACAGGGCGATCTCTCAGAGCAGCTCTAACTAGATAGCGACAGAGGACAGATATGGTATCGAACGGCAGACAAAAAGTTCTGAGATAGTGCTTTTGTTCATTACAGTCCACCTGATAAATGGCTCGTGGGTTCAGGTAGTTTCAGCAAATAGTTTCCAGTCCCTCCTGTCACTGCTAGCGTCCTGCAGGCAAGCCTGCAACCCATCGGCAAAGAATGATTCCATCATCCTCCACGCTTGTAAACAGGTCCTGTTGTTTTTTTTCTTTTACTCCCCCAGTGACAGAGTTACAGGCTGTGGATGACAGGCCAAAAACGTTAAACCAATGAATCCTTCAAGGGAGGAAGCACATAAGTCCATTTGAGTCTTTAAGGTGAGATGACTACAAATTTACCTTCAAGAAGGAGTGGACCGACAGGAGAGTGGGAACTTTGAAATAGAGCTATCTATTGTGTAATATGGTGGATCCCTTGATACATGTCTTGAATAGCTAACTGGCAAAGTGTTTTACTTTATTGGAAAAGTCGGGGGTTACTCAAGTCATTAGAATTCACCAACTGGACATCATAGATATCATCTTTCAGTGCAATCCATTGAACATCTGTCAAGGCATTTCTAAAAGGCTGAACATATGAATCTGTTGGTGGTGCTAGAGGAAAAGTCATGGGATTACCGAAAGCATAATTATGATGGGAAAATGTAATGGATATCAATCTCATAATGCTGCAATATTTCAGACTGCTGACAGACACGGTTTGAGTTTCAAAAGAGGTAGAGGACCCAAATGCAGTCTAAAAAATTTATATTGATTAAAACATGGAGTCCAGATATCAAAATGTTCAGTAAAAAGTCCAACTTACATCTGTGATCTAGCGAACAGGAGAAAATCAACTGAGGAGCCATAAGGGAAAATTTCACAAAACAAAATAATTACTATTAACCAGAGTCCATACATAGAAAACTCAAAATCCTAGAGATAAATAATACATTCAAGTATACATAAGACAAGTAAAAATGCAAGGACCAAGGAATATCCAGGGACCACATGAGGAGAAGTTTCAGGATGATGAACTGAGACAGAAAGGGGAACAACACACGCTGTTTTCGAAATCGCCTACCATACTAGTAGTATACGTACTGATTTTACCTCACACCTCAGTGTGTGAATGGGTAGGTGTGACCTTTGGTATAAAAGTGCTTTGAGTAGTCAGAAGACTAGAAAAGTGCTATACAAGCTCAAGTCCATTTACCATTATCTGCAAAAATGTAAATACTCAATAAAAATATGAACATGCAACCTATTTGTGTGCTTCAGCAGGAGGTGTGAAACAAGGTAAACTCACATCCCTGCAGCCATGCATGTGTACCTGGTGTTTTATATGGAGAAAAAGAACAACTAATTTTTGGTTTCACTGTGACAAATTGAAACAACATCATTTGCACAACCAATTTAGCTGAGTGTATATGGAGAGTATTTCTGTGTTTTGGTGTAATTAAGCCAAATAAAACACAATCATGTGGCACTGGGCTAATTGTTACATGTTTTGTGTTACATGCACATTTTTTATTTGTTTTCGTAGTGAGATAAAAAAAAAAATCACCTTTTCTTTCCTTGTGGTAAACATTTACTGTATTGTTCACCCCTCACCTTCATTCTATAATTTTAAAAAGACAATGGCACTCCAGGTGGCCATGCTTAAACTGCTCATAGACATTGAAGCAGCTCTTGACCGATGACCTCATTGGTCGCGAGTAGAGCAATATCAGTTCCTTCCATGTTGTCATCTACATATATGAAGTAGGTGAGGGTGGAGGCAAAAATAATTGGACAACAATAGCGAGTGGCATCACACCAGGAACCATTAATGTCTCCCGTACCTGACCACCTGTGGGCAGATCAATCAGCTGTCAATCTAAATGCACTTTACTGTTGGGTCCACTCTATGTGCTCTTTAAGTCCGTAGGTAAAGTACATCCTGTTGGTCTTGTAATGCTCATTTTGTGGTCACTTAATCGGGGAAGGATTTGAGAGAATCTTTTATGAATTACCTTCTTATAAATATGTAAGTCAGAGTCAAACTGATGTCAGTGGCCTGAGCACAAAGACTGTGTTCCCTTTGTCATGCTGCCTTTTAAAAACTAAATTCAATTCTTGTCTGTTTTGGCTTTCCCGTTCCAAATTTCAATAAAATAATTGCTCTTGTAAAGAAAATCACAACATGACATGAACGTTTACTCTTGTCATTTGTTCCCTAGCTTAGAAACCACATGGTTAGTTGAATTGAATTGAAATACTTTCCACAATTAAAGGGATGTGTTACTATAGCAACAGGGAAAAATGAGGCATGTTATACAAAATGAAATTCAGAAGCAGTTGGACATAACTTCAAACAGACAGCATTTTTCTTTTTTTTGTCCTTTTTCCTCTACCTCTGTATAAAGGTTAGAGAAGCTTTTTATTTGGCCTGCCACATATCTGTCCTCTGTCCCCGTGTCACCTTTTACATACAACACACACACACACACACACACACACACACACACAAAAGCGCACACACATGGTCTTTCTCTGCAAACCACAAGTTTACAGCGATCCAAAGTGACTCCTTCAAGCAAGCTGGAACAAAGGAAACCATGACAACAACATTCATTGATGTGCTCTTTTCAAACGAGGCGGCGGAGCTGGCTGTGCACAAATCTCCTCAGTAATGAGAGTGAAAACCTTGGAGCTTACTATACCAACACTATAAGACCGTTGTCTACTCCTGCGTAAACTACTACTACTTTGGATGAAATGTCACTTTTTTGAAAGAGAATATATTTATTAAGGATATATATATAGGCTATAGCACTTTGTAAAGCTGTGTTTTTAAGTTATTGTAGATCTATCTATCTATCTATCTATCTATCTATCTATCTATCTATCTATCTATCTATCTATCTATCTATCTATCTATCTATCTATCTATCTATATGTGATATATGCAGGAACTACAGGCATGAATACAAGTAAGGGATACAGAAAAAAACTGTGCTATCAAATCATTTTAAATCAGCTAATTTTACATTTCCACTGACTAATATTGCTTATAAGAAACAGTAACATCCATCTCATGTACATGGAGACATGTTATGTGTTATTATGCTGTCATGTGTTCTTTTTCACGCCTTTGTTTCCTGCTGCTCTCACTAGTAACTGTTAATGTACTAAAAAAAATATATATCAAATGTGCAGCCTCCTGCGTGTTGCTTCTGTTAAGTTGTTTGGTGGGGTAGAAACATTTTAGATACATTCATTTTAGAATTAAACTGAGATTTTGCATACAGTATAACCGAGGTCTATCCGAATACAAGACACAAGGATTTTTGCACAAATCCATCAAATTTGAATATTAGTCTTAACTGGAGACAATCAGGGGCCCTTGCGGCCTAAAGGCTGCAGCCAAGGTCAGCATGTGTGTTAACCTGTTCCAGTGTATGCGACTCTTTAATTTTCTTACTCTTTTCTACAGTTAACAATAGAGTACTGAGGGATCTCCACCCTCCAGAGAGAGGGGTTTGGATGCAGCTAGATATTCAACATGCTTCTCCTTTACACAAGCATTTCCATAGCTTTGAGACATATACGTACGTGACCTGAGTTTTTGTGTCAGTGTTGCTGTATCTCTCCTTTTGCTTTTATCTCAGTGTGTTTCTGTTGTCGACTGAGGCCAGATGGACGCACAGGGCCTAATGAGCTTTGCTTGAACCCGCTGGCTTCATTCCAAAGTCAGCATCCAGGATCAATATGCCCGTCTGCATTAATGCGAAAACATACACGCCGATTGCTTGGCCTCTTATGTTAAAGCCATGTTCTCTCGTGCATCGCTCTTATTGCTCCACCACGTTTGACTGTCCCACCCCCCACCCCCTAAGTGGAAAAGGGGTTAGGCCTCATTTAAATAACATGGAGAGTGCACTAGATCCTTTCCTCTCCTGGGTGCCTGTGTCATTAATTCAAGTGTGGGGAGGAAGAAGGAGAGAAATGAAAGAAAAAAAGATAGGGATCATGTCATATATGGGCCCTGTTCGCCTCTGGGCTAATGGCTTCCCATACATTATGAGTGGTCCAGTGTTGTCACTTACTAAACCAAGGATAGATGACAACTTATTGTGTGGCTGCAGCCCTTTAGCACAGGATGCGCTGACAGAAATGTGACACTCTGTTATAACTAGCCTGCTAATGTGACCTCCTGGATATCTCGGCATAGCTTGAGCCAGGAGATAGCGCTTGTCAGGGGTCAGTTGTATATTAGCAGAAAGCACCAGTTTCACCTCATTTGGGAGCTAAGGGGAGCCAGTGATGCTCCACCCACCTCCGGCTCTACTGCCACTGAAGGCGCGCTGATGAGGGTTTGTTTGGCCCGAAGTTCATGGCCGCAGCCACTAGATTGATGCCGTGTTTATTTTAATGATGTGCTGCCAAAAGGAAGACGACGCCGGTGCTGGACAACCCTGCCGGATACCGTTGGCTATGCTAAATGTCATTCTAATTATCCATCTCTTTTTGCACAGAATGCAGGAGTAAACATTTGTTCAATTCTTTGCCCTCTTGATCCCCTCTAGTCCTTTATTCGCTCTCCTTGTGTTTTTCCTCTTGCTAAGTGGGTAAACATCACACTTTTTTCTTCAGGATTTGGTTGCTTAGTCATTACCTATCTAACGTGGAATGACAGGGTTCAATGCTTACATTATAAAAGGGAACTTTTCCCCAAAAGGTAAAGACAAGCCAAAGACAGAAGATGTGGCAACAACCTCAAGACTACAACAGAGTTTGTTGAATATAAAATCTGTATTATAAAATGTTCATCAGTGGGGGCGGGTCAATAGATGATGCTAGGACGCTAGGATGCCACCTCACCACTTCCCACAAGGAAAAAGACAGACCATCGCTGAATAAGATATTTTAGATTTTGTTTTCAAATATATGCATGTACATTTTTAAAAGGGCAAGGTAAATGTTTTGTAGTTATTGAGTAAAGAAGTTAGTGATTGGTGATATGTTTTGATGTATTGGAGTGCTAAAAATGGCTACCTATAGTAGGCCTCAATGGACTCTTGTTATAAGTTGCACATTTCATATTTGTTCCTCTTCAATACTCAAGATAGGACGTTCGATAGATGCAGGAAAAATGCGTCCATGAACTTATTACACACCTCCAGCCAAAAGTAAGCAGCATACGGATTCGACCTGAGCAGCAGACCAGAGTAGCATGACAAATCAGAGTTTTATGTTTGTCTGCACAGCCTGTAAGTACGGGTGCACATGTTGTTGTTTGTTAAGTATTATCAGTAAAATAGATTGTGTTCCTACGTTAAAAAGACATCATTCTGTTTGCCAGTTAATGGAATTTTCTAGTATGTTAGCATCAAGCTAATGAGTTAAGACATCACCCCTGGAGAACAATGCACCAGCCCCCAATGATGGTAATGACATGAAGAATTAACATTTTGGTGTCAATACTATTCTGGAAACACTCTCTTTTTCTAGTGGCTAAATGCTTAAAACATTGGAAGTCCTGAATTGGAACTTATGAATTAAATCTCAAAGCATTGACTTGAATTGGGCCTAATTTAACTATTAAAACGTTGGTAACATAAACAGCATAGACACCTAAATACTATGAGCCACTTGTGAAAAAAACAGGAACTGATTGTTCAGCATATACTGTGATTCATAGAATTAATCCATAAACTAAATTGCTTTATTACTAAATAGTTTTATGATTCTAATTCTGATTTTTTTTTTTTACATTTGAAACCAATACACTTCCTGAGTAGTCAGGAAAAGGGGTTAACAAAGAATCAGACTGCTTATTTCTACTTCCAATTGATTGACTCATAGTCACATTGTACAACCAACTTTCGTAGAAATAAACAAATAAACAGAAAGAGCAAAAATTAAAGGACGCTAACAGTAAAGCAACTAAAGAGGTCTTGGACATCTTGAGAAATATTGCCTCACATGTAAGTGACATTTTGAAATGGAATGTAAAAGTTGGGTAAGTTTGTCATCTTCTTAATTTGCGGTTAAAGTCGCAAGACATGTATTGACATTTTTGAGTGTCAGAGCGGCAGTTTTGCTCTGATAAAGGAGCAGGCGCCCCATGTACGGAGGCAAAGTCCTTGACGCATTGTCGAGGACTACACAGGTTTAACTCCTGACCAAAGCCCTATTATTTTCTGAAAATACAGCTTCAAATAAATGTTAACAGAGAGGATGAATAACTGAGGGTGGCAGTAATGAAACACTGTGCATACCAACTGGCATGAAAACCTCAAGAAAGAAGAAGAAGAAGAAGAAGAAGGTAAATCATGTGCTAACCAAGAGGCAACCTCCGGCTTTAAAAAATGCAGCTAGTGCAGAAATGCAAAAACACAGCCTGGTCCTAAAAACAAATTGAGAATCAAAAGTTCAAGTATTTTCTGGTATACACTTTACAGTTGGAACATGTATCTGTTTTGATTGCTTTAAGGCTAGAAGTTATGAATAATTAGGGGTGTGGCTAGGCCATGTTGTAGCTGTTTGAAAAGGAGGCCTGATGCTAGGTTGACTGAAGTTAATCTGAGACAGCATTTCCTGGACTTCGAAAAATTTGTTTCGGAGGCCATCTGAGAATACATCCATGTTTCATATGGCCTATGGTTGTCAAATACCACTTGACGTGGTACTGGATGCACGATGGAGGCAGAAAGAGCAACAGTGTCAGCACCAAAATCTGGTGAAAAATGATGGTGACATACGCGGTGAGTAAGAGAAACGGGTTGACAAAGTTATATATATACAGTATTAAAACACCATGCGTGCGGACATGTTGACTCAAAAAAGGTGCAAAAAGGGGTCTTTAAATTTACATTCAGTTCTTCTTCTTTAAGTGACTCTGTGTTTAGGTGGTTTAGGATTAAAAAATAAAGTTCATAATTCTGCAATTTTTGACCCCTTTACTTTATTAAATACTTAAACATTTTGACTCAAGGTATTTCAGGATAACTGAGTTTCACTTTTATCAAAGTCATTGTCAGAAATTCATCCACTAATCCGACAAATCACTTTATCTTAACTATCAATAGAGGCAAAGGGCCAAAAAAGAATCTCTACCGAAATGTCTTGTCTTTTACAGGAGCTGGTTCATTATGGCACCTCATCCACACATTCAAACAATTATTAAGTGAACAACATGAATCACGTCTGCTAGAACTAATTGCAAATTAAAAATGACTACTTTAATATCAGCTAATTTGTAATGACTATCACAGAGCAGAATTATGTTACAAAAACTGCATTACAAAATCACACCGTGACAGAAATAACGACAGAAAAAACAACAGAAGTATTCATGTGATATATATTATCACCTGGAGTAACACTGCTCATACAGTGTAAGGGATTACAGGGTATTTTGCCTGAGATTATATTCATTAGTTTGATGCTCAGTGTCATTTCATCTGCATTTAGCATAGCTTCAGAGCTATAAGCACAGTTAATACAGCTGGAAGGAATAAAATCAAGTCAACTTCCAAGTGGAAACAAGTGGACCCTGAGTGTATTTTTAGGCTCACTGGACCATGAGAAGTCAGTGCGTTTCAACCTGCACAGGACGAGAAATGGCAACGCAAAGGCATAGTGACGTGCGGACAACATTCAGACAGGTACCTGCTGCGTTAGCCGCAGTGTGTATTGCTCTGGCCCCTTGGCTGCTGCCATTTTGTCTTCACAGTGTGACATGGAACCTAAGCACCGCTCTGACCTGAGAGAGAGGGGAGAGGGAGAAGGAAAGCGGTCACGCTTGACCTTTATGTGTTTCCCAGTAAATCAGGACTACTCTTCATATCTAATGATGCAGAAACAGTCAAACATGACCTTTGAAGTTACAATACTGTACTGTGGCACTGCGACGCCCCCGCCCGCACCCTCAATATCCACCAGCACGTACATGCATTGCTGATTTCCACACTTACACAGTTCCCAAATCAAGACAAATGGTTAGGCGCACTAAACATAATCAGGATGTAATTGACATTGATTTGCGAGATTAAGCGTGGAAAGTGTTGCGAGGTGCAGGGAGGTGGGGGAGTTAGGGCATGGATACATATTGTAGGAAGGTGTACGGATTTTCAGCTTTACGTGGGAGTTTGATCAGCTGTTTAAACAAGCTCACTGAGGCTTGGCTTAAAGCTGTTTACTGCTGTCGAAGGAGTATGCTGCAGTCTTTGACGGATACAACTCCTCCAATTGTTAATTAAAGAACACAGAGAAGAAGACAGAAAGATAAATTAAGACAGACAGGGAGGTATTAGAAGGCAGACAGGGATTTAGAAATAGAGGGAAAGAGGTGTGTGCTGCCAATCACTAGTGCGATACAATAACGGCCATCTATCTCTCTTCATTACCGGCCCTTGTCCTTCCAATGATTTCCTGACCATAATGTTGGTCTTTACTGCTGGAGGGCCTTACCCATCTGCTGTCATCTTCCCTCTTGTTAGGAACTATAGCCTTCATCGAGAGGAGAATCATGGGGGTCTTTTACTGCGTTGCATAAACATCCACTACCCCCCAGTCCCTTTCATTGTCATTATCCTAGTCCTGAGAGAGCAAGAGAGAGAGGAGAGAAACAGAAAGGCCGATAGGTGAATATATTAAAGGACAGAGGAAGAAAATAGCCCAACAAAGAAATGTTTGTGTTGTGTAGAAAATAACTTGTTAGTGAGTTTCTACTGATTGTTCCTGGATAATTGGACACCAGGAGGGCAGGGTGGGCTGTGGGTGTGTGTTACAGCGTTGTTGTTATGAAGGCAATTATTTTAGCAAACCAATTACTTATTCTCTTCTCACGTATATTGATAGTTTTTTAATCTGTTGCTACGGGTGATGCAACCTGTCCTGTGGTGGGTGTAAAGCAGGATCTTCACTATTACATCAGTAAAACCGAGAGACGGCTTGTTTGGGAACTTCAGAGGCAGATAACTTGCGAGAACAATGTCTACTCAGGAACTCTGGCTCTGTAATGCAAAGAGGGTGGGCCTACATTACCCATAATGCAACTCAATTACCAAAAGCTGGATTAGACATTGATTAAACAATGTTATGCTTGACAGAAACTGGGATTGATAAGGTAACTAATTCAAACGTCAAAGACTTTCACCTTTTACACAGCTGCTTAGATCAGACCTTTGACTGAAAGTTAATATGGACAGCGTGTCTCTGTGTACTTCTGTTGCACAAAAGTGAAGCAAAAATGCCTCCACGACCGGCGCTGTCATATTGTGCTGCTGACGTTTTTTGGGATCAAGACACTTGCAGAAAGGAATAGGCTGGTATAGCCATGGTATTGACACCACATCCCTTCCTCTAACCGAGGCAAACTTACCAATAAAATATCAAAGATCACTCAGGTCGGTACAGTCCATTCTGTCCGCAGCACAACAGATTCTTGAAGCTTTTGACACTGTTATAGAAAGTTCAACAACTGTATTGTTAGTTTTCACAATGTTTTCTCTCCCCTAGGCTGGACCCAAGAGCAACACACAATCACAGGTGATGGTTTTAAGGGTATTGTGCAAAAAAAAGGAGAGTTGCAGCTATCTGGAAGGAGAGGTTGTGGCAGGCAAAATCACTAGGGCAAAAAAAAAAAAGTCTTCTTGATCCTAAGAAGGCAGACTCTAGCTACCACTGGTGGTGAGCAGATGATCTGATGAAGAGTGGATGAAAGACCGGGGTTTTTGAACACTGCAGGCTTGATTGTGGAATTGTAAACAGGTGAGCAGCAAGGAAGAGGAGGTGGAGAGGTTTGACCAGGTAACGAGGAGGCAGGACTGGAGAGTGATGAGCCACGCCTGCCACACAGACAAACACAGGGTGCATTCGGATTGTTCCTCCTATCTACTTTCACTATCCACTTTACCTTAACCCCGTGAAAATGTCACGGGGTTAAGGAAAGATGTTAGGAGAATTCATAAAGGACTTAGGGAAAGGCAATCGCGTTGTTTTGACAATCCGACCACATTTCCACTAGGCGACGTAATAATGCGACGGCGGCGGAGGTTAGTGACGTGGGTCTACCGTGGTGAAACTACAATCTTACGAAAATGGACTACTAAAAGCTCGTCTAAAAATCTTTCCCCTGTGCCTTCTTACCGGTGACATAATCCTAATAACCACGAGGTTGGAATTAAAATAAAAGGAATATAATCTACCAGGATACTTCACTTTGATGGTTTTACAACATCAGCATCACTTTCATAGTTCACCTCTGAGTTTAAGATTGTTCAAAGTTGTTCAAGGCATATTATTGCAGCTTGGTAACTTACATGATTTGCGTCACTTTTCATGTTTCTTTTCTTTTTTTATTAACAAGGTTTAATATTACAATTTCTCGTGTGAATTAACATTAACAGCAAAGCATCTCCACTAAACATTATTCACCTTCTTCACCCACACATAATATAAATAAATGAATAAAATAAATACAAAGGCAGTAACACATTATAAGTCTAATCAATATATAAACCAAATGCAGATTGTCTCCACATTTCTCCTCTAACAGATCGTTAGTTTTCGTGAACGGTCGGATGCGCGAGTCGCTTTAAATGTTGCGGCCGCAAGGAATTGTGGGGCGGCATTATCTCATCTCCTTTCGTAAAGGATGGTCCAGTGTTTCCTATGCTAAAGGAGGTTATAAAGGAAGCATTGACCCACCTTTCCTTAGCTTTTAGAGAATTCGAACGGCTCTTATCATGGCCGCCACTTAAACGCTTCCGGGGTTAAGGAAAAAAGGATAGCGAAAGGAGATAGGAGGGACAATCCGAACACACCCACAGACAGACAGGAACAGACATACACAAGAGGGGGTGGGGACACACTACACAGGGAAAGCTGAGGTTGCGGCCGACGCCGTAACACGTTATGTCTGTGCTGAGCTGCAGCAAGACCAGCAGTCGACATTACATCCATCCGCTCTTGTTTCCATTGAATAACTAATGAAGACAAAAGTAATCAGAAACATTAAAACATGGATAATAGTCAACACGATAAAAACCAACTTTGACAAAAATGTATTTTACGAGCATTTTGATTTTATAGTTTGACCCATGTCCCATTGTTCAC
This sequence comes from Tautogolabrus adspersus, assembly GCA_020745685.1. Lineage (NCBI taxonomy): Eukaryota > Metazoa > Chordata > Actinopteri > Labriformes > Labridae > Tautogolabrus > Tautogolabrus adspersus. The sequence goes on along the minus strand of CM036551.1, from coordinate 20,821,396 downwards.
ATAAAAAACTAGAAAAGTCTTAATTTAAATATATTCTACTTACTCCATTCCATTTGTTGCCTTTACCAATTTGCTCCAGTTTTTCATGAATTCCTCTTCTCTGTCTTTTTATTCTATAAGTGATTCTTTCCATTTCCTTAACTTCTTCGACTCTTAACTCCCATGCATTAATGGATGGGGATTTTACATCCGTGCAGCTCTGTGTTCCTATTACTGATGGAGGGACACCTAATATTTATAACTATTACAGACGGATATCTGTTGAAGATTCATGCAGCATTCATTGTTGCAATAACAATTGAAAATCTTCTCTCTTTTTTTAACCACATTTAACCTTAAAGGGATACTTCACCTGTTGAAACATGAATCTGTATTGAACTTGGGTCATATATGTAGTAGAAATGTGAAATCAATTTTGAAGTTGGTGCCTTCTTGAACGAGAAAAGGCAGAAAGTGTCTTTTTGGCTCATGTGGATGAAAGACAACAACATCCAGAATGCACAGCACCGCAAGCCAATCCCACTGACGCTAGGGTGCTCTATTTACAGTCTGTGGGTGCGTTCGGATTGTCCCTCCTACCTCCTTTCACTATCCTTTTTACCCTAACCCCGGAAGCATTTAAGTGGCGGCCATGATAAGAGCCGTTCGAATTCTCTAAAAGTTAAGGAAAGGTGGGTCAATGCTTGCTTTATAACCTCCTTTAGCATAGGAAACACTGGACCATCCTTTACGAAAGGAGATGAGATAATGCCGCCCCACAATTCCTTGCGGCCGCAACATTTAAAGTGACTCGCGAATCCAACCGTTCACGTAAACTAACGATCTGTTGGAAGAGAAATGTGGAGCCAATCTGCATTTGGTTTATATATTGATTTGACTTATAATTTGTTACTGCCTTTGTATTTATTTTATTCATTTATTTATAGTATGTGTGTGTGAAGAAGGTGAATAATGTTTAGTGGAGATGCTTTGCTGTTAATGTTGATTCATACGAGAAATTGTAATATAAAACCTTGTTAATAAAAAAGAAAAGAAAAAGGAAAAGGGACTCAGATCATTTAAGTAACCAAGCTGCAATAATATGACTTGAACAACTTTCAACAATCTTAAACCCAGAGGTGAACTATCCTTTTATTTTAATTCCAACCTCGTGGTTATAAGGATTATTTCACCGGTAAGAAGGCAGAGGGGAAAGATTTTTAGAAGAGCTTTTAGTAGTCCATTTTCGTGAGATTGTAGTTTCACCACGGCAGACCCACGTCACTAACCTTCGCCGCCGTCGCATTATTACGTCGCCTAGTGAAAATGTGGTCGGATTGTCAAAACAACGTGATCGCCTTTCCCTAATTCCTTTATGAATTCTCCTAACACCTTTCCTTAACCACATGACGTTTTCACGGGGTTAAGGTAAAGTGGATAGTGAAAGTAGATAGGAGGGGAAGGACAATTCGAACGCACCCTTTATAGCCGTTTCCTCAACTGATTCCAAGATTTTTTCCTGAGAGAATTGGCATCTTGGAAATTCCTTGCAGAAAACGGACTCTATGTCTGTGTCCATATAGGCAAACAGTCCGCCCCAGCTCAAGCCGGCCCGGGATCCTCGTCCTCACCGAGCGGCAAGGCGGCTGCTGCCGACAGGCAGGTTTTGTGCCTGCAGCAGCCGAGGCTCAAGACCTGCCTTCCGGCAGCAGCCGCCTTGCCGCTATATTGTGGCTCGTAAAGATAACCACGAACATCCGATTCGAGCACAAGACCTTGAAAATCTCCTTCACCCATATCAGTTTGACGTTGAAACATACTTTTTTCGCCATTGTCGGTTCTTATCAGCTTTCTCCACAGAGCCTGTTAGCATAGCTTCCTAGCAAGATGGCGGACATTGAGTTTCGATTCTGGGAGGGAGGTCCCACCCACTGATCTGTGATAGGTCTGTAGCTTCAGGGGTCGAAAATATGAGGAACTAACGATGTAGTTTCACCCCTGCTAACCACAGCAGCCTACGATGACGCAAAATGACGATTTTTGCTCCTTTTCAGAAAAGAAATAAGGAGCTTTCCCGTCTCAGAGGAAAATAAGGTCGGCATGCACGACCATTCAAAAATACTACCAGGTTTCTAATGATAAAAAGCTTAATGCAAATGGATGAAGTATCCCTTTAAGGCCAAAAATGAAATCACACCAACATCCCCACCACAGTTTTATTTCCTTTTTTTCTAGTCTTTATTATTATAGACAACAGCGACTTGTTCTCCAAACCACGATGGTTCCAAAAGTGGTTACCAAGAAATTTAAGATGCAACTGCAAACACTATCTTAAGAATTGGTGCTGACATGCACATCCATACATGCACTGTTTCCTGTTCCACTCTATGCTCCAGTGGGCCTATGGGGTTTGATGCTGGCAACCATCCAGAATAACTTGATGGAGACACTAAACCACAGGCAGAACAGCTGTCTGTCACTTTTGGCAGGGGTCACTGGGTCAAGATGAACAGGCGAGTTTTCAAGGAAGGAAGGGTGAGAGATGCAAGAAAGCGGAGGATATAGTTGACAAGGAGGGAAAAAGTACACTATGAGAGTGACATGAGAGATGAAAGAAAAGCAAGACACAAAGAAGAGAAAATGGAAAATAGAGGATTCTTCCAGTAGAGGAGATAAAATAGAGAAGATGGAGGAAAACTAAGGCAACAAAGGGGAAGAAAGGAGAGAGGAGGGACAGCAGGTCAAAACCAAGGGAAGGTGGTGATGGCATGAGGAATAAAAAGAGAAGAAAGGTCAGGTGATAGAAAAGAGAAGAGCACGGCTAGAGTAGAGAGGAAGAGTACAAGAGGTAAGAAGTGCAAGATGGAGGAAGTAAAAATTAAATGAAAACATGAGAACCTAATATGATTATAAATGTTAGTAACAGTCATTTAATGATGATGAGTCCAGGGCAGCTCAAAATGAGTTAATATAATATCATCCAAAACATAGGGACACAGTATTATATCATTTATTTGCATTCAATGCAGTTAAATGTAGAACTTTCATTGGAGCTCTATATGTGGTGCGTTCCAATTGATCTTGGGAAAACTGAGGTGTCAGTCTGGTTCGTCATCAGGAACATTCTCTTAAGTGCGAATTTAGACTTAGAGACTCTGAGAAACTTCAGCAGCCTGAGCTAAAATCCAACATGGCAGCTACAGTAACGTTTAAGCTGTACGCTATAGTGTTTATTAGCAACGTAGTCTTGTTTTGTGTAATTAAGTCAATCACTCCGATCGTGCAAGTTCTACCTGTGGATATGTTGTCATGTTATTTTCATGTGCAAACAATTACGCAGAGTGTTGTTATCCCCTGGTATCAGCTAACAAAACAAAGGTGCTCCTTGAGGCGTCCATGTTGCTTGTATGGCTTATTGCTAACTTGCAACTAGAACGAAGTTAACTTGGCTGTGACGTCATTCCCAGTTCTGAGATCCGAGTTCTGAGGTAGATAGAATGAATCAATATGCATGTATTGTTTTTGCAATACAGCTTAAAACTTTACACTTGCTTATTAGATGCTTATTTTCATCCCATCAAAAATATGTGTAAAGTTTTTAAGGGTGTGTAAATTTGCTATTTAAAATGTAGCTCTAGTGACTGTTCATTCAGGAAGACATTTTCTGCACGCTGGTTTTATTGTTGATTCTCACACTATGTTGCAAAGGACTCCTCGATGCAGGCTTACTCATTTTCCTGTAATCATCAGCTGTTGACATCACCTGGTCACATCCATCTAATAGCACTGCTCCACTCCCTAATGTTCAGCCTATATATCATATTGCTGCTGTCTTTTTTTAAATAGGGCTTTTTCTTCCACGAGTTTATTCATCCCATCGTTTCATGTGTCACACAGTTCTGCTCCTCTCTTCTTCCTTATTGTTATCAAAGATGAATTGGTGCATCAGCGCCACCAACTGGTCTGGAGTGTGGGTCAGAATGTCAAATATGGACACTACTCAAAATAACTAAAAATGCTCCTCTGCTCACACTCAGTACTTTGCCACTCTTTTCCTCTGCTCCACTCTGCCTGACAGCCACGCCCGCATCATCAAGCTCAACTCTGCTCACCTGTACACACAGCTGTTCCTCGTCACTAATCAGCTTCTCCTTTTCACCCACACATTGCCAGATTATGGCTACTTCTCATGTCTCTTAAATTGCATCCACGTTTCCTTCACTTGTGTCTTACTCCCTCCCTCCCACCAGAGATGCATGGAGAGACGCAAGGAAACGAAGCAGAGGAGAGAGGAACGAGGAAATCTGTTTTAAGAGACATGAGACGTCCTTTCCTCTACAGAGTCACGTGAAGCGACGTCCGTTTGTGATGATGACATCAGCTGATCATCACTCAGCTTTCAGTCATCTTTAACAGCTGTTTGTGTCCGCACAAATACGCACTGTGTTATTTCTAATAAAATACACACAGTTATAGTGTTTAGTCTGTGTACTTTACCTGATAACAAACACCTGCACATAAAGAACAACCTGCAGTCTGCTAATAAAGAAACATACAGACCATTTCTACACGCAAAAAGCTTTAATATTAAATTATTTATTAATTATTAGTTTTCACTGATAATCTGATAGTGAACTCTGTATCTTATAAACACTAAGGATGTCTCAGGATTATTGACCATTTTCTATTAGGATCAAAATTTCAGCAAAACAGGATGCATAACATTTTCAAACCGCACAATCATTACTTCCTCTCTGTCAGACTGTCATTCTCATCATGATCAAATTAAAAAGAGCAAACAGTCTGAGTGATCATGAAAAGAAATATGAGCTGTTATAATAATGAAGGAGTCGTTTATGATCCTTTCCTTTTAACACTTAAAATTATCTTTTTGTTTGATGGTGAATCAGAATACGAATCAAATATAAAGTCAGGGGTGATCAACCTACACTCTTATTTTATGGAATTAATACTTAATATTTTGTTGTTAGTCCTCATGTCAAACACTTTTTTAATCCCAGCTCATCACAGACCGACTCTTTACAAACGAACACATGTTAACAGTCTGTTTAAATGTCCGATGGTCCGTTTAGCGTCTTTTTAATGTCCGTCTTTTCTCCGTTATAAAACTCTATAAAACGCTGATGTTGAGAGGTTTCACTGGAGTCCGATCCGCCGCAGCGTCCAATCAATGAGTGGGGAGCGGGTCTTTCAGTAAAAAGTATTCCGGGAAGGCTGGTCTAATGTTTCCTCAATCATAGCTCCTCAGAGTTATTTCCTCGATCCTCGGTGCCAAAGTAAGCGACTTGAGACGTCCTTCAACATGGCGGCCCAGAACGACTTCCGGTTCAAGCGAGGATCGAGGAGAGAGGAAACGAAAAATAAGAGACATGAGAAGTACCCTATACTTCACCTTGATGCGCGACTTACCAGCACTTTCACATGGACTGATTACCCGTTGCAAACCCTGTTTTCCCCTGACCATCCAGCCTCCTTGTAATCCAAGAAATAGCCTCTGCCTTTTGTCCCCGAACACGAGTTCTGTCTCTGCCCTCCTGGTTCTTGTCTGCCTCTCACCTGGGATGTTTGGCTTTCCCCCACATCAGCTCCTATAGTGTGAGTTTTCAAATATATTTATTTTGGCCATTTTTGCCTCTATTGAATAGGAGAGCTGAAGAGAACCAGTGAATGTTGGGATGAGGACTATTGCCTCTGTACATGCGGCGCACAACATAACTGCTAGGCTATCCGGTCCTCAAGTGTTCCTGTTTTTATCTGCGGACTTCTGTTACCCAAAGACTCTCACTGTCCGTCACTGTGTGGATATCTTGATTTACCTGCTGGCTCCCTAACCCGCCTACCACTTTTCTCTACAACACTTCTTGCAGCTACTTTACTGAACTCTGTTACCTGCCTGTTGAGCCTGTTCCTGCTGAAGTTATCAGTAAGGATGTTTAATCATTAATCGTTGTGGCTCCTGTGTGCTGCATTAGGGTCCAAACACCACCCGTGACAACGTCTGACCCCCCACCTCCCCATCACTGCCAAGCCCTCGCAGTTTAAAAAACCTTCTTCGTCCCATCAGCCTTAAACGACATCTTCAGCCATTATCCAGTCAACCCCAACCTTCACAGCTTGATCAGCTTTTCCATCCTATCAGCTTTAGACAACATCATCAGCCAACACCTTTACCACCAGCGTGTGTTCCTGCTGTCACACAGGGCAGACATCCCACGATCACCTCATCCGCTAGAGGTCAGGTGCCAAGATTCTCTGACAATATTTCAATGTCATACATATGTAGAATCAATATTTATCTTTGATTCCTTCACTAGTCTCTCCAGATTTAACTACATTTGCCCAGTTTTGATTGACATGTTGAATGCTGAATGAACTAGGCTTATGTACAATCAAACTCCTGCTGCAACACGAACTAAGTTCATTAATAATGAGATACTGTTTTTCAGAGGGACAAACAGCAGCATTGGTCGTTCCTTTATCACGTAGTTGTTATTTGTGTCTGTTTTGTACTGAACGGCTGTTAACAAATGACTGGTGTTATCTCTTTTGGATGACATATTATTTTATAACACTGAAGATTACTTTGCTAAAACGATTTTAGAGTGAATGCCATACACATGAATATAAGTGAACATTGTAAAATCGGGTCACATGTTTTGCTGTGTTTCATAATTTGACAAATTTGATCCAGCTGTGTGAACCAATGAGGGCTGAGGCTGCTGACCTGTTTACTGTCGCAGGTGGTAGGAACCTGACATTAAAGAGAAATAGAAGGACTGAATAGGGTTTGATAAGGTCAAAAGCACAGCTAGGACATTGGTTCAACATTTATTGCTGTATTCAGTCAAAAATTCCCCTTTTGGTAAATAAAGTCCTTCAAGCCTTGAATCTTTTATTTTCATCTCTGTTAGGAGAAGCAGCAAGTGGGAAAGTGATGAACCATGTTGTCCAAATGTAGAGCACCTGAAAAGGAAATTCAAACAGTTAAGGATAAGGAGAGAGCCCTGAAGGCAAGTTTGGTTTAATGAGAGAATGGGAAGGAGGTGAAGGAGAGACTGAGGGAAAAGAAAAAGACGAAAAAGAGCATTTGAGGATAGGGGGAAAGGCTTTTAAAATAATTGTCCTGACCATAGTAAGAATGTCCTCAGAGACGTAAGAGAAGCTGTGGCTGCAGAGGCCACAGAGTCCACTTACATCACTCAAGGCCAGTTACACAAGCAGCGGCACGCTGCACAGGAACAAGGCTTCCTCTACATCCAATAAGCCGCATCCAGCAGCCCCACAGTCTGCATTATACATGGATGAAAACCAACAGGAAGCATAATATTACATTTTGATACCTATTCATCACAGCTATACATAATTTACTCGTTCGGTGTTTATTGTCCAGGCGGCTCTGCGTGCAAAACCCCCCAACATATTTATAAAGGAAGGGAAGTATGCAGCTGGGTGAATGTGTTCAACAAGGATACTACTATGAAAGAAGACAAATATATGCAATGGCCATACTTCCAACAGTAAAAACAACGGGCAAAGGAGATTTTAAGTATGAAGCTGATTGGAAAAAAATGGGGCAATAGTTCAGTATTGTAAAAATACAACTCAATTATCACGTTTTTTCTGAGAAAGAAAATGGGGACTTGAAAGGTGGTTCATTATCATTGTTCCTTTATTTTTGTTTTAGAGCACTGTAGAGAACACTCTGGGACAAAAAAAGACTTGAAAACATTCTGTCGATTGAGGGGATTCCTGATTAAAGATCAAGTGTTGTGACAATTTTTGTGTCAGAGGTGATGTACAAAAATCATTAGGGGTACAGACTGATGTCAGCCTCATGTTTCAAAGACATAATTGTTCTTCTGCATTCACGTTGAAATATGTACATTTAAATAGAATATAATTCAATCAGTATACACATTTGTTGGAAATGTAATATCAGAATTTTCCTTTGATCAGTTTTAGACGGAAAAGTCAAAGTGAACGTCTTTTTGCACAAATAGAATCTCCAAATCAATCAGTGCGCTCCCCTTTCTTCTGCATGAGTGTTAGCTGTCCTCAAACTGTGAACACCTGCATCAGCATGCAGGGAATTGCACAGTGAACTCGGTTTCTTCTGAATTCTGAACATATCTGTACACTGGTCATGTCCTTACAATATCTACTCTTGGCAACACAACCCTGACTTTCAATATAATGGTTATTTAAGCGGCTCAAAGAAGTTGGTTATGATTGGGCAAAGATGGCGGTCTTGGTTAAATACTGGAAATATCAAAAAGTGCTTAAAGCACAAGTACAAATGTTTTAAGTGGTTTTAAAGGTAATCATTATCACCATCTTTTCTCAACCAAGAGGTCCAGTGGCAGCATTTTGGATACATGTTATACAGAACAACGTCATGTACATCCAACCATCCACACCAAAATTGTATTTTTTAGGAAGTCACATTTCCTGTCCTGAGGTGACAGTAATAGTCTGCTGACCCACAACTTTGATTAGCACTGACATACTGCACCTTGGCACCTAGAGGGTATTGATGTTGAACTTTATACATTCTCCAACCAATTCATCCCCCAGCTTTGTTGATCCTCTGATTATTTTTGCTACCACTAAGATTGTGTCAAAAGTAAAATGTGCCATTTTTTAAATGACAAATACTTGAAAAAGTGAAGCCGTTGCTATCTTTTACAAGTTTTACTTATTATCAAATCCTAATTTACAAATGCTAGCAGTTAAACATTGTTGAATAAAACGGTAGAAGTTTTAAAAATTCGATACCAGCCTCTGCTCTGTTATTGTAAGTATGTTAGCATGCTTAGGTTAACATATGTACCAAAGTACAACCAATCAAAGAAGCTATCAGGCTGTAAGATTCCTCTGTTTTTTTCACTGAATGTCAATATATAAAAAAGGAGGAAAAAATCCATGGCGACAGTATGGTTGTAGTTAGGGAGAGATTGTCGTTATGTTGAACTAGGTAAGCATGATTACATGTCTCCCACATGAAAGTCAGACACACTAAACATACACCATGTATTATTGCCTACCCATTAAAAAAGCAAGTGTCATCTGAACCATTTAACACCTCAAGATCTCTGCTGCTACAGCCTAAAGTAGCACCCTTTGGCAGGAATACTTGATGTATTACTTCACATGTGACAGCTGTGGGGAACGCTACATCAGTGAAACAAACAGCATCATCTGCTGCAATAAAACCACTACCAGCATGCTCTGGGAAGAGGTCAAAGATCATCGACCAGAAAGCAGTGGGTGAATGCACAACGATCGAGAGGCACATCTGAGACCAGACACACCACCATCCATTATCATGAGCATATATATATACACCTATTTAAAGCTCCATTGAAGAACTTTCTGTTTGTGTGGATTATGGCACCCCCATCGACAAAGTACCTCCAATTGCTTTTTGAATTTTGTCATGCATATACACAAGTACATTTTCTGCTGGCAAAAAAAGGCTGTTTATCCCTTCATCTGACACCTACCCTGCAGCAGCAGATTCAGAAATTAATATTAACAAAATAGTAATAATCAATCTTATTGCTCATGATCTTATTTGCTTTACTAGGTCATACAGAAGCATCCGAATAAATGTAAGTCTGTTTCATAACCATTAAGAAACATGTCAATGTAGCTTTAAAACAAATACATAAAAACTGTATTTATATATTTTTTAAATATAAATAAGGCTTTGCAAGGTGTGCATACATAGAGAGAGAGTGGTAGCTATGTTGGCTTAAACGTGCGTGCGCACGTGTGTGTGTGTGTGTGTGTGTGTGTGTGTGTGTGTTGTAACCTGCCCTGTCTGACAGAACCCTATAATGCCTGATGAATGCCCGTCTTTATTAGAAACCATTAATAAGGCTGAATGCCTCTCACCATCACATCCTCTCCAAGACAATGTGTGTCAACATGAACAATTACCAGGCTGATAAAACGCACGCGGCCCCGTCTACTCCATCGCCAGGGCCCTGATAGATTACGGGGGACATTTATTTAGCTGCCGAGGAGCCAGAAGAATTCTGTTATATATCTGTTCTCCTGTGATCTATACAGATAGACTCGCAGTGCATCAGGGGTTGTTTTCAGGAGCGTTTTGTTTCCTATATCATGTACATGTGATCCAAATAAGTTTGATTGACTCATTCACTTGTCCTGTCCTAGTCCTCAAATCCTTTTGTTTGGTTCAATCAGTATTTTTTTTTAGGACAGATCAACATGATTGTTATATTGTTGAAATGATTCTGAAGCTAGACAGGGGACTTGTGTAAACTTGCATACATCTTATGATGTTTTTACTGACATTTATTATCAACCGACCAAACTTATCGAAAAGTACAATTAAAGTTATCCATTTAGACTAAACAAAAAAAGACAGTAACTTTTCTTTTGCACTCATGACCTTAGTATCAAGTATAAAGTCATTGTTCTTCATATTTTCCTGCAATGTAAATCTGTCAGTGTTCTTAAAATGAATAAGACAGGTGTGTTTTTTATCTGAAAGTTTAAAAATGTGAATCTTCTCCCTCGGTAACTGTGAATCAGAGAATAGCCTAATTTGGTCTAGTTTTCAAAGATGGCGTTTAGAAGTCATTTCTTTTATTCAGCCTTTCTGTTCCTCAGGGTTCATTCTCGTCCAAGGACTCCTTGTGGAGCTTCTTTTACCTTCCCAGAATCTATTCTCCTCTCCTCGTGCGAGCAACAACAGCAACACACCTCTTATTATGCCGTCAAAGGACACAGCTAACAGCAAGAGAGACAAAGAGCCCCAGCTGTCAGCCCATTATTATTAAAACCTTGCTGTTTACTCTGGAGTACTAGCCACTGTTCTTCATCCCCCCAAAATTAATGAGATCCTTTCTGCTAACATTGACACTTTTCAGAGGAGAGTGCGTGGAAAGAGGGGGGGGAGGGGGGGGGGGGACTGGACTGCTAAAGCCTTTGATGAGCTAATAAGCTTTTAGTTACACAGTATCTCTTCATTTAAGAGTGCACGGTGTGTCTGTGTAGGCTTACTGTCCGCACACAACACAGCACAGGAGGAGAAACCAACAGCAATCTACTTCAGCATCCTGCTTTCAGAATCATAACCTGTATGAAAACATTTCCGTGCAGCCACAGTCTCTGCAGTGAATGAGTTTTATTCCTCCTCTCTCCGTGTTGTTGTGCATCCTACGTGATATTGAAAAATTGTTTGGGCTTCTGAAAGTGAAATAAGAGCTGATCCCAGTCACACACCGTGCCTCCCTCGCAGATTATTGTCTTGCTTTTTACTGTGTTTGCATCTGCTGCAGGCCCTCTACTGTAAAATCATGCAATATATTTGCAAAAATATTCATTCACAAACCAGGCTTAAGACATTGCCGTGTCAATGAGCGGCAATTGCTTGCTCACTCCAAATGGATTCTGCCAGCAAGATATCCCACTTGAGCATTTCTTCTCCTCTTTTTTTTTTTTTATATCAGAGGCTTTTACTTACGCGGTGCAGGTGATGCTGAATATGAGAGAATTACCTCAAGCACTCAACAGCTTGTCTGGAAATGGGCTATTTTGTTTCACAGTGAAAACAACCAAACGTTTTCTGGGAAGAGGAAGAAAAAATACTATCCCTGATTGTTTCTGGGGAAAATATAATCTGCGAGAGAAAACCATGTTATTGAATGCATTATCATAGCCACGACAGAGCCAGTGGAGCCAGGGCCATGCTGATAAAAACAATGCAGGAGGCATATTCATAATGTGGTGCTAAGCTCCCATCAGCTGAAAACCTGCTGTTTGGTGCCTGAGGACATCACTTTGTGAGGATCTCCAAATGAAACGGCGATGCGAGGTGGATGATAACTCTGCATACTCTAATTACCTGAGACGCAAGCAGACAAACCATGGAAAAGCTTTGTGGGGAAAACAATGAAGGGTTGAATCTGACCATTTTCAGAGTTGTAGTTGTAATTTCTTGTTTTGCTATCATGATGGTTGGGAAGTGGAAAAAAGCTTGACCCATCTTTTCTACCCCAATCTGACCACAAGGTTTGACACATTTCTGCCGTTTTCAAAAGATTTATGCAGAGACATATCTGATGGTTGACAGGGCTACCAGGTCAATTATGGCCTGGTACACCCTGGCTGTGTGTTGGTTGCGTGACGGCTGTCATGGTATTCACACAGGCTGCATGTTAGCTCCTGTGTTAGCTGCATGGCTCTGCTGTCAGCCCTATCTTTCTTCAGTTTTTACCTCAATAGAGAACATGAACTTCATTTGATTTTAATATGTTGGCTTAAAGGTACAGTATGTAGAATTGCATGCTAATGTTTACATTAAAATATCTAACTTAAATTAAAAATTGACTAAACCCATGTTATATATATTTTTTAGTTGAGTACTTTCATTACCTCAAATATTTCCAAAAGTTATCAAAGCCAGAGAAATCCGTAATTTTATAGTTGTAACGGGACGTGTCTTGTAGGCGGCCGCCATGATGAGCCGCCACGATAGACAGGAAATGTTGATCGTTGTCAAGGAAACACCGGATGTTACGTCAAAGACCGCTGCATATGCTAGCGCTAGCTGCTACTGAAAGCTGCCTTCTGTTGCTGTATGTGCTGCTTTGATAAAAAACTTAATGTCAATTATACTTTGATACGTCGTCAGTACACATATTGTCTTTCTCAGGTCAGTTTCGCCCGTTCGTATTGATTCAACACGGAGTTCGTTCATCTTCACAGGGTGGGGGGGAATCACTCCCATGATACCCCGCGAAGACGACATCATCTCTTTTGTTATTGTTTGGATTGAGAGCCCCCTAGCGGTGGATTTGACATACTGTACGTTTAATAATAATTGTTATAAAGATTAATTCGTAAACATATGAATTACTCTTCACTTTGCCAGGCTGTTTGTCACATTCACTGGTTGTTTCAAGTGTCTTTGTATAAGTTTCAGGGGCTGGGCTTATCAGAAAACAAACTGAAATACATTAACAGGTCATTTATTTACATATAGGCATTACAGATAAAGTAACCCAGTAATTTACCTTGAGTAACTTGATGTAACAGACAACTGTCCTGGAAAGACTTCAGAATAAAAGCATACTATACAAACAAGGGCAGTTTCTCCATAGAAATGCCGGACTGGGCTTTTACTTTGAAAATCACACCAGAAGTGTAACTGTACCTTTGTTTTCATGTCTATCACATATTTTACAGATGTAAATATATGCTACATATCAACATACAAGGTCAATTTAGCTCTCTACAAAGCATTGTACAACTTTGTTGGCCAAGAACTGCATGCTCTGACTTGTTAACACGAAAACAGAGCTGTGCATACTGCATCTTGGTCGCCAGATGTAGTATGCACATGACCAGTAGGGGCATTCTAGAGCCATGGAGAAATGTGATAAGGTCAACAAAGTGGGTTTTAAGAACACATTTATTCTAAAGAATGCCTGTTGACTGCTATGTTCAATCAACACTCGGTTGTTTCCAAGTGACACAGTCCAGTTACAAATCAGCTACAGCATCAGTTTTCAAACCATTGAGTGAAACTTTTATATATTTGTTTTTTGGATATTCTAAACCTTTTAATTTTCCTCCTGGAAGGTTTGGTTTGACTCTTTTAGGGTGCTTTCACACCTAAGCCATTTGGTCCGCTTGAAACGAACTCTGGTGCGCTTTGTCGGATAGTTCGTTTGGTTTGGGGTGGTGTGACCGCTCAAACGAACTCTGGTGCGGACCAAAGAACCAAACTCTGGTCCACTTATAAACAGGGGTCTCGGTTCGCTTCCAAGTGCACCAGAGTTCGGTTCGCCGTAGGTGAGAACGCATTCCGGACCAAACCAGGGAAGTGAACCAAAATACAGTGCATTGTGGGTTGAATTTGGCCATCTGTTAACGATGACAATTGGGTTTTGCTGAGCATGGCAAACGTTAGCATTGCTAACAACACCAGCCTTCAGTCCTCCTTGCAGGCTATCCTGCTGATGCCTTCGCGTGTGGTTAAACATCACTCCGGCCGATATGCCAGTTTAACCTGACACAGACTACATATAACTTATCTCCATTTTATAAATGAAAATAGGCTACTGTCAAACTGTGCCACGCTACGGGATGCCATTCTTCCACTGTCTTGTTTAGTTTCAGGTCGTAGTGCAGGCTGGATGACAGCAGCAGCTACTGACCGGAGCTGGATGCTGCATTCAGGTGCTCCTTGGATGGTCACAGTTTCCGAGTTGGGAAGTCATTCATCCGACTTCAATGTGTTCACGTGTTTTCAGTTTGAAAAGTCGGAATGTGGTAACAGCAACAACAACAGACAGCGTGGATGCTACGAAGACAATGTGTGTAATGTCTCTGTTACGTTAAGTAATATTTGATCAAAACGTTGATTTGAAATACGTGAATTAGCATATTAAAAAGTATCTTAACATTAACAAAACATATTTTGCCCCCCATGTTGATGACAAAAATGTCGGCAAGTCGCGCACCTAATTATTTCCCCAATTTCCGACTTGTTGTTCCGACTTGAGCAGGCGTTTCTGTACATTTTACAACTCGGAAACTTGTTTTTTAGATGTGTCCGACACCACATGAATGCAGCTACAGCCCCAACTAGTGACGTGTATCTGCATACAGGCTTTGGTGCGCTTGACAAAGTGCAGTCTGAACGCAAACCGAACCAAATGAAACATGCAACAATGTTGCAACTGTCACGACTCAGAAAACAGAAGGAATTGCAGAAAAGAACTAAAATATTTATTTTAACCAAAAATGCAAAAAGCCTAAACAAACTATCAAAATCTCCAAACAGAAAAAAAACACAAAGGGTAAAAAAACACAGATGACGACTGACATGGACTTACTTTAACACTGACATACAACAATGAACAACATGAGGGAAGGAACACTGAGACTAAATAGACATGGGGTAATCAAACACAGGTGAGACTAACAAGACAGGTGAGGACAATCAGGTCAATCAAGACAGGAGGGAAACACACAGAGGCAGGAGTAAAGACAACACTGGGGACTATATTATAATCTAAATCATGAAAAACCTAAGAAACACAGAGAACTGAAGAATGTAACAAAACACAGAGAGACACAAGGAGAATAAAATACAAAATAAAACAGGAAACACTAAAGACTAAGACTAAGTAAACAATCAACACTAGGACACATTAACACACAAGGTAAACAAGCAACACTAGGATAGAAATTAAAACATGGAAACCTAAACTCTGAAATACAAAACTAAATAAGACCAAAACCATGACAGCAACTTTACCCCTGAATCGCACCGAGTCCACCAAACTTTATATGTGAAAGCGACATTACATGCAGAAATAATGACCTACTGGGGGGAAATGGTTTTCTGCTTAATCATCACAAAATGAGAGAGATCTTAAAATAGGATACATTTACATTTTCAAATTACACTTTTTCTATGGACAATGCAATAAATGTGAACCACAGCAGTCCTTATCACATCATGTTGGTAATCATCTTCCTGTATTATACTAATTGAGGGAGTTGTTTTAAACTCAACATTGTAATATTCACCCAGCTCACTGTGCCGGCCTCCACCTGTCAGTGGATCACCAACTTCCTGACTGACAGGAGGCAGCAGGTGAGGCTGGGGAGCATCACATCCGGCACCCGGACAATCAGCACTGGCGCCCCCCAGGGGTGTGTTCTCTCCCCACTGCTCTTCTCCCTCTACACCAATGACTGCACCTCAGGGGACCCTTATGTGAAACTCCTAAAGTTCGCAGACGACACCACCGTCATCGGTCTCATCCAGGACGGTGACGAGTCTGCCTACAGACGGGAGGTGGAACAGCTGGCTCTCTGGTGCAGTCAGAACCATCTGGAGCTGAACCCGCTCAAGACTGTGGAGATGACAGTGGACTTCAGGAGAAGCCCCCCCTCACTCCCCCCCCTCACCATTCTGAACAGCACAGTGTCTACTGTGGACTCTTTCAGGTTCCTGGGATCCACAATCTCTCGGGACCTGAAGTGGACCTCCCACATAGACACTTTAAGGAAAAAGGCCCTGCAGAGGATGTACCTGTCGCTGTGAAATAACCCTGGAACAAAACTGTCACTGTGAATGTACATATACGCAAATATATATTATTTTATTTTATTTAAATTACCATCTGCACACACTCTTTAATGTAAATATTGTAAAAAATAACTTCCTCATGTTCACTTCAGCATCTTTTTTGCACTACTCACCACTGCACTATTATCTTATTTAGTCTTGTACATATTAGTCTTTAATTATTTGTTTATTTTTTAGTTTATTGTTGATATTTAATGTTTTACCTTTGTACAAAGAGAGCACAGTCTACCAAAGTTAAATTCCTCGTGTGTTAAACATACCTGGCCAATAAAGCTGATTCTGATGTTTGACATTAAGTGCTTTTCACTATACATGCACAACTACTTGTGTGTGTGTGTGTGTGTGTGTGTGTGTGTGTGTGTGTGTGTGTGTGTGTGTGTGTGTATGACAGACAGAGAGAGAGTGAGAGAGAGAGAGAGAGAGAGAGAGAGAGAGAGAGAGAGAGAGAGAGAGAGAAAGAGGTCCTCAACAGGCCCATGGTCTCCTCTTGGTGTGTGTTTAAGTGGAGAAGTTACCCCTCACTAGTTAATTCCCCAAGATTAGCATATTGATGACAGTCAGGAGAGAATTGCACATGCCACCACCCCGGATTGCTGCGCAGAGCTGAGTACAACCGCCATGCCTGAGACATGGTCCTGAGTGTGTGTTTGAGACAGAGAGAGCCACTGGAAGCAATGGTGTTAATTTGTGGAACTGCACTGGTGTGTGACTCTGTGTAGTACACACTGAGGGACATGGGGGTAGTTGTGCGTTTTATGGAAATTGCCTTCATGCCAGGATGCCAAGTTGATCTCAGGCACACCATGCCACTGAAGCTCTGTGGAAATGCAATCAGTCAGCTCCGACAGGGGTCCCCCAATTCATTTGAAACTACAAATCTTAAAATTGGCCAAAGGAAATTGAGTGAGACCAAGCTGGTCAAAAGCATCAACATTGATTTGCTTTCACCCCCACCCCCTCAAAAAAAGGAGAGGTAGGGGAAAAAAACGACATTAAGGACTGTAACAACAACAAAAAAAGGCTGAAGCAAGCTAACCTGAAGCATTTCGACAATGAGCAGCAATCGAACACACTAAACAAGCACACATATCCACACACACACGCGCGCGCAACACACCTTAAAATTTTTGAGAAACTAGCAATTACTAGTGCTGGGCAGAAATAGGAGGCAAGCTTTTTCAAATTAGTATGAGGGCGCATGCTTCAGGAGAGTACAGGGTAAGGTTCTGTCATGCTGCTTCGAGAGCAACAAGGTCAAATGAAAATGACTGGTTTGATGCAACGTCAAATACTCACACCACAACTGTGGAAAGGTCTCCCTTAGATGCATCTTTTAAATCATTTTCTGATTTCTTTGTGTGTAAATAAGCTGGTTTTGTTGAAATAAGCGTTACGTGAAAAGCTATTACGAACCCACTGTACATTACCTCCCCAACATCAAACAGCAGACGCACATTAAAACAACGTGCGTATGTATTACCACAAGAGTCTGACTACCAGGGGAACTGGCACCTTGAGTTCTTATCCCTCCCCATTTTCTCTCTCTCTCTGTGCATTCACATATTACTGCATGTTGCTAATATCTTAGTTTCTAACCACATCTTTCCCTACATACAAAAAAAAAGAATACCTGGCAAAGGAAAGCACAGACAACAATCTTGGTTTTAACGTCCCAGTCCACTCCAGATCCTACACAGATTAAATAAAAGTATGGTATGTATGTTAGCTTAATGCACGTGCACGTAAACTAGCTTAACTTGCCGTGCACAGTAAGCTAGGTTTTGTGGTTAATCAAATAATAAAATATACAGGATATTCAAATTAAATCAATATACCAACAGCTAACAAAAGACAATAAAAGATTCTGGAGAACATATATACCAAATAATACAATAAATTAAAGGATGCATTGAGATAAAAACGTAGGCAACAACCTCCCCCACAGGGAATCATACAAACGGGCAGAGGGGAGGGGGCAAAACAAATGTATAGAAATAACTGAAGAAGAAGAAAACAAGGGGAAACGGGGCTGCAGACTACACAAAAAGACAAAACAGACAATTGCCAGGTAATTATGTGTTATCATAACAAGAAAAACAGTTAAATATTCAGTTTCATATTTTAGTTACATAGGCTCAAGTTTTTCCTTTTTATCTGTGAGAAATGGACATCTTAGATTGGAAAGTAGAGCCAAAGACAAGTGCCTCACACCAGCTTTCTTTTTTTATGGCCAGCAGGGGCAACTTAACTGCTTGGAAATTAACGCGGGAGGGGGATTTTTTCTCCTCCCTTTCTTGAAACAGTGCTTACACCTCTGCTGATACCACAGAACCAACAGGCAGCTTGTGTGGCTTCAGTGAGTGGACTAACACACTGAACGGAATCACGGAACACCTTTCATGGATGTTGAGTCGCCTATCTTTTTTTTCTTTTCAATTTTGCATTACGAAGCGTCGATATGTGTTGGATTGTAACACATACTGAGGCTGAAATTAGCACATTAACAGCTGACTCTTACCCAATTTGCATGCATATGTCTTCCAAAGTTCTCATACATCCTTTGGTATTAGGGAAATTAGACAAGGAATGTGTCCTTATACAGTCTCTAAAAAACCTTCAGTTCACCACATATTAGTAACTTGTGTTTTTAATATCATCAGTAGTCTTGATATTAAATATGGAACATTATCAGTTACAATGCAAAGCCATCAGCATCAGCTGTATCAGTCCAAGCCCCAGAGCTGACAGTCTGACAGACATACTAGAGGACGAGAAGTGTGGTTACCATGGGACCTGGTGAGGAAAGCAGCTCATCTGGCATTTGGAGTGAAATCTGGGATTAGTGTAGATTGGGGAGATTTACATCACTATAGCACCTGTAGCTTGGCATTTCAGAGACTCACACTGACTGTATCACAGTAACATTCTCCGCCTCATTCACATCTGTTAATGCAAACTGCACTCACGCTCACACTGGGAGAGACAGCCAGAGAGGCTCAGAGCTACAGATGGTCGGTAAGTTTTATTACAACGCCAGCAACACAAACAGGTGCCTTCTGTACATTTTGCTCTGCAGTGAAAACGTTTTCAGAATTAGCAGGGCAGCTATTAAAAAACTAGTTAAAACATACAGAAGCCACGACAGGAGGCACCCTTAGAAGTAAGGAACCTGTACTTGGTAGGACAGGTGCTTTCTACAGGGCTTCTACAGTGGCTCAGCAGCTCTCCTTCCTGGTACTCAGGTTGAAAAAGATCAGTGGGTGTGCAGCATTTATGTTCTTGTCAACCATTTAACAAAGCAATTCAGCAATGGTTGACAGCAGTAAATACTGGCATGAACACATGAAGTATAGCAGAAATGTATTCCGCTATACTTTTTTATACTTGTGTAACTTATACTTACATTAAAGTATTATGCTTCACTTTGGTTGGACAAAATTACGTCAACAATTTTACATGAACATTTTTAATGCATATTGCATCACTGCTTTGCTCTCTAATATGTTTTCAAAAGGTAAGCATGGTCAAAAGTTGGAAAATCATCAGTGCCATCAGTGTGTATATAACACATTTCTTGCAAGGATTATGGAAGAACATTTAAGAGTGCTGATGATTCTTATTCTTGAATCTATTTGTAAGAAGGATCTTCATAGAATGCATAAGCTCGGGGCGCTGGTGGCACAGTGGGTAGTGCGCCCGTCCCATGTATGGAGGCTATTAGTCCTCTAAGCGGGTGTCCCAGGTATGAATCCAACCTGTGGCTCCTTTCCCGCATATTAATCCCCACTCTCTCTCTCTCCCTGATTTTCATCTCTATCCACTGTCCTATCCCTCCAATAAAGGCATAAAGGCACAAAAGCCCAAAAATAAAATCTAAAAAAATAAATAGAATGCATGAGCTCCTGGATTCAGGAACAATCTGATGGAATTCAATGAAGTACAGAATCATTGACATTTGGCCATTTAAAGGTTGCATATTATGCAAATTAAACTTTACAATTTTTTCCAACACTTATATGTGTCCCTAGTCTGTCTACACACCCCCCAATTATGAGAAAAGTCTGTCCTCTTCTCTGCTCTACTTTTCAGAAAATGTGTGCTCAAACAAGCCGTTTGAATATTTTTACCTATGTGACATAACATAGGGCAGTAACCCCTCCCCCAGGTTGGTGACACTCCCACAGCTAGGTGTTTGTTCTGCCCTCTGAGTCTGCCTTCTCACCGTAAACAATAGGGCATGGAGCCAGAAACCACAGGTCACCCAAGCCCTTCCAGAGGGGCGTGGTCAAACACAGCTCATTTGCATTTAAAGCTACAGACACGGAAACAGCATGTTCTGAGCAGGGCTGAAATAGAGGGGTTTATAGTCATGATAAATACAGGATCAGAGTGGATTTATGTTAAGAAACTTCACAAACATATTTTGTGGACCTCTGAAACTTATTTAAGCTTGTTGAAAAGGAGGATAATATGTCAGCTTGCTTGTTTGTCTTTGAGAAATACAGCCAGTTAGGGTGTAGTTTAGTGGCCAAAAAGTGGATTTCTCATGATACATATTATCACCCAGGGTTGGATAAGTACTGAAAATGTAATAAGCCTAATTAGACTAAACACAGCTAAAAGCTGCAGTCAGATATACTGAAGTACTGTTGGAATACTGTTAAAAAGTCTGCACATACACCCTGCAAATGTGGACCCTAGCAATTTTACAGAGGCTTTGACACAGATGCATGCCTGCTCAATAGAACAAGGTTCTTTCAATAAGCTATTGATGCAATCAAAGGCACGAGGGAAAGATAATCATTTGCCAGACTTAACATCAGGGGAATAAAAAATCTGACAAGCTTACTGGCAATTTTCTTGACATTCAATTCTTAAGATGAGAACCATCAAAAAGAGAATTTGAAGAGACAAAGATGAGGTTGGATTGACAAGATTTTATTCTCTACCAAGTGATGCAACTCCAGAAAGCCTTGAACAGGATAAGGATTTTCCTTTTGGAAGAAAAAAAAAAGAAACTTACCGTCATTCCAAGAAACATGTCACAATTCTTCCGATTCTTGGTCCATTAAATAGTGCTAAGTTGAGCATTGAAGGCAGCTTGGAGAGACTACCTGCACAGATAGAAGTGGATGTTTTTGGTAGCAAAGCACCTCTGATGCACTAGTTTGTTGGATTTCTCAGTCATTTACTCACAATTGCCTGAAGTGGACTTTACAAGGCATTGCACTTATTTAGAAGACATTTCCTCCCATGGATTGACCTAATCTTTATATCATCCATCAGCAGGAAATACTCCTGGAGTTACACCCAAGTATGTTTTTTTCTATGAAAAAACTTGGTAATAACCGGTTGGCGTTGGTGATCTTTTTCACCCTAACTGTTGTACCACTGATTGTAAAAGATGTTTGCCATCATCTTGAACTTTGCAGTTGTTTCTTTTTCCATTTGAATCACACTTTTTTCAGTCATCAATCTTTGTTTTCCTTTGACCTTGTTACCCTCACTACGCAGAGAAGACTTAAAGAAAACAAGTTCATCCGTCCCATCTAGGCTCTCTAGCCGACAAACCCCTGCTGGGTGATGGACGCAGCTTGTGATTTTTTTCCAGAGGGTTTCAACTCTACGTCTAGTTCATAATACCAAAGAGTACAGCAAATGCACAGGCTTTCATCAGTGGGTCATAGTTCACTCTCTGCTGTGTTTACTCATTCTGACGACTAAAGTGACAGATTAAGATTTGGCAGTTTGTGTAGCAGGATGAAAATATGAGCCTCTAGAGGAGCAGAGGACTGTACATTTTGTCCTTTATTAGAAAATGTGCCAGTATCAACGTAAAACCACCATGGGTACTATGGTGTCTTAGCTAAAGCACAATTATCGGCTTTCTATGAAGCAGCTCCAGCCGTAACTACTAGATGACAGAGTTGTTTTCGAAACTGTTGTTACTCACACTTTTCGGCCACAGCAATATGTTTCGATTGTTGGATGCGGGGGGGGGGGGGGGGTGCTATGGTCATAATGTTTATGACAGCAGAAGCTCAGTCCATTGAAGGGTCCCATTGATGGAGAGTTGCCAGTTCACTTACCTTGAGTAAGGCACTGATCACCCAACAGCTCAGGGGCACCCCCTGTGTGCAGCCCCCTCACTCTGACCTCTTTCTATTAATGCATGTCCATAGGATCCTGTTTGTGCATGCATGTTCTCAATAACAGAGTGTCAACTTAGTTACTAACCACATATTTTCCTGGGAGCTCCTGAGATCTCATGTCTTGTAGGTTCCTCAGGATTATTGATGGGGACGGCCTGACGGAGGGGCTATGGACCCCTCCCCTCTGTTTGTCCATTTTATCCCATCTCCACCTATCCCGTTTTACTTTTGTAACATAACAACGAGTAAAGTCTTTTACCGGCTTTATCTCAAGATAACATTTGTTATGATCGGAGCACACACACTATTAGACTACTATTAGTCAAAAAGCTGTGTCTGTTAGATTAAGTTGTCTGTTAAATTAGCACCACATATCAAGGATTAGTAAAACTACTTAACCTTTCAAAGGAAACTCAAACATTGGTTAAAAACAAATCAGTCATTTGATCATATATAATATCTGTCTTCTCTTCTGGTTCCCGTTCCTGGGGGCTTCTGGCTCATCCTGCATCTTTAACTAGCTAATTGTATGTGTGTCTCTTATTTCTTATGTGACAATTGGGTCAATTTTGCTGTGAGTTCTTTTGCGTGCTGTTCCATAGACTGTCCTGTGAGTTGTCCTGTATTTGTTCATGTTTTCTGTTAGTACCTGCCTGAGGACTATACGAATGAAGTGAACCTTTTGTGCTAATTCCTGCATTACATAGATGAGATTTGCTGCACGGTGGTGCAGTGGTTAGCGCTGAGGAGGTTCCTGGTTCGAATCCAAGCAGGGCCTCTCTGTGTGGAGTTTGCATGTTCTCTCCTTGTACTCCGGCTTCTTCCCACAGTCCAAAGACTTGCTCCTTAGGTTAATTGAGACACTAAATTGCACGTAGGTATGAATGTGAGTTTGGATGGTTGTCTGTCTTTATATGTCAGCCCTGTGATTGGCTGGCGACCAGTCCAGGGTGTACCCCGCCTCTTGCCCAATGACAGCTGGGATCCACTCCAGCCCCCAACGACCCAAACAGGAAAAAGCGGTATAGATGATGGATGGATTTGTTTGCTGATATGTTGATAAATGTGCAATGTCCTAATTCAAAAGACATTAAAGGTAGGGTGAAAAATTCTTCTGTTTGCTTTTCTCACACATGCAGCTCACCCAAAATATTTTGAGTTATTTTAAGGAGTGGTGTGTGTGAATACAGCCTAAGATTCTTGAATATTCAGCCCAAAGAGACTTTAGTATTAAAACATTTAAAACCTTTATTTGTTCAGAAAGATGAAGAAGTCATTGTTAATAAGTATTCAACATGTAGTTAAACTTGAATTACTGTATAAATAACGGAATGAGAACTGCACCAAATAAAATAGTTAGTTTCACCTTCAAAAATGGTTGCTGAATATTTCCCATTTAAATGAATTCAGCTTATTTCAGTTTTAATCTGAGGATATAAAATAATAACTCCCTTAGAATAACATGTTAGTTGTCAGACAAGGTCCATGTATTGATCTCTTACTAAAGTCAACTCTGTCTCTCTATTTCTCATATTCCCCATCTATCCGTAAGTATCTGCTTTTCTACATTTTCTCCCTTCAATTTGTCTCTCCCGCTCTCACAGAGGGGGTTGTGCCTCCTTTGATAGAAACATTAGGCCTTATTTCCTTATTTCCTCTCATACACATGGCACTATTAAGGAAAGACATCAGCTTATGAATAAACAACAACGACAACAAATAGATGGGAGGAGAAAAACAGAAAGAAAGGAGAAAACAACACAGGCGACGGGTGAGAAGCATAATAATTGTGTGATTTATCCTCACTGAACTACCGCAGTCATAGCATAATTAAACATGAAAAGCTAAATTTATCGTGGTGCGCTCAGCCTCCTCATTAATTTAAAGCTGAGACATTCAGAGAGGAGGCCTTTGCTAATCCACCTACTGTTTCTCTTGTTGTCTTTCCCCTCCTCTGCCATCCCTCCATCCCCTCCCATTACGGAGCATTAAAATGTATATTACCCTCAGAGCTCCATCATCATAAACCACAGGGCCCGCAGAGAGGAATGGAGGGGACGGATGAAGAGAGCTGGATGAAATCCTCAGAGGGTGAGAGAGGAAGAGGGAGAACACAAGTAAGAGGGAGAGAGTCAGTTAGACTCATTAAGGATAAGATAGGCTCTCATTAAGATGAAGCTGTTGTGGGCCCATGTCCTGCATGATAGCCACCTATTTGTTGCCTAATATCTCCAGCTACTGCAAGCTGGTGAGATCCATCTCCTATAATGAGAGGTAGGAAGAGGTGACACCTCTCCAATCCAGGATGGCGCATGCCTCTGCGTCATTAAGAATCACCCCAACATCTACTAATTGGCTGCTGTGTATTTTTCTTCCTCCTTCCCTCCTCCTTCCTTCCTTCTTTGCACGTTTTCCCCCGCAGACAAACAAACTTGTCACCAGTTTGATTTGTTTATGTGTTCTATTTGTTATACTCGCTTCCTTAAACTGTAAATCAGGGGAGCAGCGTAGCATGGGGAGCTAATAACCCGCCTTGTACATCTGCCTTCATAAATTATGCAGCAAGCTGCGCTGCTGCTTGTTGTCTGTCAGGCAGGCTGCTCAGGTCCTGTCAGCGCCCACCACATTGCTTAAAGTTGGAGAAATGATTCTTGGAGCAGCCAAGAACCTGGATCGGTGTGAGGGGTGGGTGGAAACTGTCAGTAGTCACTTTTTAACTCTTAAAAAGAAGTTCATCCAAACTGGCAATTAAAAAACTTCCTTCTAATGAGCAACTGTGTGCACTTTGCCATCTAGAGTTCTTGAATTTGTCATAGCTGATGTTGAATCAGTCTTGGTTTTGGGCATGGAACAAAAGAAAAACAAATTGTAGAAAACTGACTGCTTCTGTTATGCCAATTAAGTAAGAAAAAAATCTTTTGTTAGAGTAATGTTACAACAAAGCACAAGAGTTCTTGATGCTGTATTTTTGGCTGACATCCCTGTTAGATGTGAACCTTAGAAACAACACAACTTTCATAAGGAAGAAAGTAGAAATAAGAAAGTTAGAGTATTGTCAAGACAAAAAGGATAAAAGAGCCTCAAATCGAAGACATTTTCAGAAAATGTGTGCTCAAAACAGGCCGTTTGGAGATTTTCCCTACATGATATCACAGAGGGCAGTAACCCCTCCCCACAGCTAGGTGTTTGTTCTTCCCTCTGAGACTGCCTTCTCACCGTAAACAATTGGGCATGGTGCAAGAAAGCTCAAGCCACATCCCTTTCCAGAGAGGTGACACAGACACAGCCTGTTCTGAGCAGGGCTGAAATAGAGGGGTTAATAGCAAGCGGCAACCTCTGGTCTTGAAAAAGCCAATGGAGGAAGTTCAAAATCCTGCAGTTCCTCAAGTGTCTGCTTGAGGCTGGCTCCAGGAGCCCCGGGAGTTACATACACACAACAGGCAAAAAAGCCGTTTTTACAGAATAAATAAACATGTTTACAGCCTGGTACAGTTTTAAACGGCTCGTTTTTGATTTTATGAACGATACATGTTATCCATAGTTAGTAGCTGACATGATTGACAGGTGGGCGCGATGTAACGGTTTGTCATAAGGCTTAAAACCCGCCTCAGCTCCGGTTCTAAGCCTGTCTTTAGGTTGACTGAAAGTTAGGCTGAGACAGCATTTCCAGCATGGCGGCTGCTGCTAATGTGTCTCCGGAGCCCCCTGCCGTCACAGATCGCTGACGTCAGACTTCGTCCATTAATATTTACAGTCTATGGTTTAAAGGCATGCTAAAATACAGGGTCAGAGTGTTGTTTTTGGCAAGAAACTTTAGTTCTATTTAAATTTGTTGAAAAGGAGGATAAAATGTGACCTTTATTTTAAAGTATTTTTGGGGCTTGAATTTGGCTAGAGTAGGAAACCAGGGAGACAGAGTGGGGAATGATATGCGGTAAAGGAACCACAGGTCAGACTTGAACCCAGGCCGCCCACTTGGAGGACTTTAGCCTCCTTACATGGGGCGCGACCAAACCGCTAGGCCATCTGTGCCCCCTAAAATGTGACCTTTAACACCAATTATACAACATTCAGGTCAAATAATTATTTTACTGGCATTCGGTGCACCTATCAACAGACTCATTTCACTGGTTGCATGATCCAGAGAGAGAGAGAAAGAGATCACAGTCTACCGAAGTTAAATCCCTTGTGTGTGAAACATACCTGGCCAATAAAGCTGATTCTGATTGTGATTCTGATGATGTATGCAAACCTACTGAAAAATGTTCACAATAAAAAGTACCTTGGCTGTGGCTCAACTTGTAGGGGGCTGGGTCATTAAAAAAATAATACAAATACTTTACTCTTCTAAGCTAATTATGTATGTCACAGTGCAAATGAAACTATTTCACTTTCTTCATTATGCTTGGTCATTTTTTCATCATATATCATTATACTAAGGATCTTTACAATAAAGAGCATAGTGGTTGTTGGTCCATTTTTAGGAGGATTTAGTTGATTTCCTCAAGGAGAATATAAACTTTGGAATACACCCCCCCCTAAAAAAAAAGATGTAGTTTCTTCTAGTATTCCTTCAAGGGTTCGTAAAGCCCCTAATACACAGCATAAATCTAAGTAGGTAGCTGATATGTAGCCTGACAGGCGATACCCAGGGTTCAAATAGTCTTACAGGACATTGCCACACCACTAGCTGCTGTTCCTCAAGATCACCGCTTTGACAAAGCTGTGTTCAATGATTGCAATCAACTTGTTTTAACTGAGATCTTCTCTCAGCTAGATAAGGGGACCTGGACAGTGAGTCAAATGTTCAAGAACCAGAAACTATGACAATGAGGGGAACAAAAACAGAAATGTATCAAAGTTAGGGGTTCATATCTGGATCATCCTGAATGGAAATCATGGCCTTTGTTCAATCCACAACAAAAGAGTGACTGAGATTCTATTAAAAGTAATGACTCACAATGGTGAGTCAGAGCTTCACAATTTTTTTTATTACAAATTGTAAAGCTCTGACTCACCATCATGAGTTGTACTTTAGGATAGGATGGTCTCCTCTGATGACCTGTGGGGTCTTACACACCACCTTTAAATATGAGGCAATTCTTGGTCTGCTCCCACAATACCTTTGTGTTCGTATCATACAGAAAAGTACCAGACAGTATTCATGCGTTCTCAGGACCTCGTAATGCTCTCTGTCCCAAACAATTGGACATAAATTGGGAAAAGGGCTTTTGGGTGTGCACCCTCAGCCAGTGGTGTTAAAAGAAATAGAGAATGGAAAGCCAAAAAAAAATCCTACAGTAGAACACTGGATAGGTTGCAGCAAGGAGAAACTAGTTCAGGGAAACAGGAAAACGTAAGACTAAATAGGGGGAGGCTAACGAGGCTCAGGTGAGACCAATCAAGCAATGGCAAGGTCAAATCAGGGTGCCATTTACAATCACGAAGGAGTAAAAAAAAACAAAAAAAAAATACAAGGACAGGAAGTGCCCCCAGTATTTTTTTCTTGATACCAATCCTGTCATCAAATCTGTCCAAAGCTATTTTCTGCTCAATATTCAGCAAGTAACTGACTCCAAATCAGTGGATGTGTGGTGTTCACTAAACTCTTCATGCTTCATGTTGGTGGTCTTTGTGGTTCTTTTGCCTTTGAAAGTTGTACACAGATCTCTAATCGATACAAGTTGACCTCATGTCTACACATGTCAAATCAAAGCATCACTCTGGCACTGCTTTTGATAAAACCATCTGGACACATGTTTTTTAGTGTAACTGTGGAAGAAAATCTCAGTTTCACTCAGTAAACCAGTGATTACAAAACTTGTTTGGTGGTTCAATAGTCTGTAAACTGCCAAGGTTATCATAGTAGTGCCCATACGATCAAGGTTGGCATCTCTGAAACCCACATGTGGATTGGGGGGGGAGAGTGGTCCTAATTGCCCTGTTCACTTTGCTCAGTGTGCACTTAACATCTAGAATGTTACTGCTGGTCAGAGAAAGATCACGGTCATTTTAAAATGCAGCTAAAGTCGATGTTGGTAACTGGAATCTGAAGAATGTCAAAGTCTACTTTGTAATAAACACACTTAACCCTCTTTCCCGAACTCACTCTAAAACATTTTCATGTCATACAACATTCACTTTTATGTTTACAGAGGAAAATTACTTTTACAAGGTCACAGGTGTTAATGCCTTTATATTTACTGGGCTGTCTCTTTCACTAAAGATGAAATATGCTGAAATAAAATGTGTGTTCTCTGCAAATGGGGAAGTGGCTATGCCTCTTCCACATCCCAAAGCACAAGAAACGCCATCAGGTCATCAGATTCTTCCCTAACACAAAAGAGACAATTTACTCCAAGTCAGTGCGGTTCTTTCTTCGGAAAATCTTTTCAGGGTCCTGATACTCACGACAATGTGATGCTGATGTGCCAAAATTATGTGTAGTTTCATATCTGCTTAAGTAAAGCCCCAACACAACTAATCGGATTTGAAGAGACCTTGTCAAACTGTTGTTTTAAAGCAGGTCATTCCACAGAGAGTTAATACTCATTCAGTCTGTGTTACAGACTACACAAGGAAGTATTTGTGAAGCCTATACTTAAGTATAACTTCAAAAGATGCTCCTCATCTTTAAACTTATGACTTTCTTCTCTTACAACTTTATTCTCATAAATGTCCAAGTTTATTCTCGTAAACTCCCCCCCCCCCCCTTCGTAGTTTTCAATTCGGATGTCATGTTGTAATGTGTTATCTGCTGGAACCCTCTTGAAAACAAGATTGCACATCTCAAGGTTTATGCTAGTAAATAAATAAATACATATTGGAAATTAACAGCCAAGCAAGCAAGCATACTTTTAGGCCTACCTTACGTACGTCATTATAAACTATGTGCCCATAAATCCATTGAAAAGCACTTCATTATCTTAGAACAAGAGAAATATGTGAGGGTTTCCCTTCCATCATTTTTGCACAGGCGGATGGCTGCTCTTCTGATACAATCTTTCAGAATAATAATTTTAACCATAGCCTAATTTCCACGATATACTAATTTCATACTGTAATATAATGACTTTAATCTGGTAAATGTACAAATTTAATCTTGAAATTGTTTGGGAAAAAAATCCTTAACGTGGCCCTAATACACCGTCGTTGAAGGGGAAGATGTGGAAGCCACGGTTTCCAGGTGCAAAGCTATTAAAAAGACTATATTTACATTTGAGAGTAAACATATTTGTGACTCCTGGATTGTGGTAGAAGGAGTGAATCATTAGATATTGCTGTGGATCCTCCTGAATCCTCCTCTTCATTGTTTTCGGCCTCACAGTGGTTGTTCTGACTTGGGCAGAGGAGGGAGCAGGTCCTGTCCACCCACCGATTAGCCCTGACCACAGTGAAGATGTACAGTTATTGCCATGGCTGTCTGGGGTTCCTCTATGGGCTGTTTCATTAGATGGACTCATATCAGGCCCCAGAGACTCTCAGGCCAAATAACTTTTAACTCCTCCGCCTTTCTCTCTCTCTCTCTCGCTCTCTCTCTCCCTGTCTCTGAGCAAAGTCGCTACAGGTTACAATGAAGTGAGCCAAACACCCAACTATTTGCAGTCTGAAGGAAAAATAAAATAAAACCAAAAAACAACAACTTAGGTGGTTATAACCGTTACACATGCAGACAATGTGCATACATGTATGTAAACAGGATTTGGATTTAGATGTTTGACCAGTTTATGAGTTACTTAAGTGCAATCTATTGCAATTAAATACAAAAAGTCTGCCTTCTATTATTAGGGGTGTTGAAATCAACCGTTTCTAAAATGCATCGTGGTGCAAACGTGGACAATTCTGCATCAATGCAGTGACAGAACATATTCAATTATTGTGCTCTGACGTTGCTTGCAGATTTTTTGAGGCCGTTGCTGAACCTAAATAAATCAACTATTTCTGAACAATAAAAAGAGAGTTCATATTTATCTGACTGCTTGTCTTCATTGATAAGAAGGCAGCTATGTGTAGTTAAACAGAAATTTGAGGATGCAACCCATGGGGATGCATCGTGATAACGAATCGAATCGCGCGACCAAAGGATGCACCTCCCTACTGTTTATGATGTCCGTTCACAGTTTCCATTGAAATCCTTGATCTCAATCTCTTGTGCACAGCTCTTAAGAGTAATTGGGTATTTTAGTGTGTTCTTTCCATCAGAATTTTTACATGAGATTCATACAGTTTGATATCAAAAATTAGAAATGTTAGGGAAAATGTACAATGAGTGTGTTGTTATAATGGAATGGAACCCAGAGGGGGTGACAAAGACCTCCCAACACTGTTTCTCACCCTGCCGAGACTCCTTAGTGATAACCTGCTCACTCTTCATAATCCCATTTATTACACAGCTCCTTCTTAGTGGAGAAGGAGCTGTGTTTGTGTTTCACTTAACAAAAAGTCTGTTTGAATCTACAGGTAGAGCTCTAACTGTCCTTTCCTACATTCAAAAAAAGTGATTCTACCATGGCAAGGCTGATGTTTTGACGACTCAAGCTTGCTCTTCACTTTCACATCTTTATTACCTGCCTGCCAGACACGGAGCAGACGCAGGGAACACGCTGCCAGTGAAAAGCACAAAGCGTTGTGTCCAAAACAGCTCAGCTCTAACCAAGCCTTCAGCCAGTTTGTTTCATCATCGCCCTCCTACCTCTTTGTTTTCCCTTCCTTCTCTCTCTGCCTCTGGTCTCCAGCAGCGTTGGATAGACTGTCTGCTCTGAAGTCTTCATTAAGTCTGCTGGCTCGCCAAGCTTCAGAGGGGGACAACCGGCTATTTAAGACCCTATACCCTCTCCCTCCTCGCACAAAACGTTCCCCTCCTTGCAGAAAACTTCTCTTTTTCCTACCAAGACTCTTAACTCCATATTCCTGTTTAAAACATCTTTCTCCATGTTCCTCCACCTCTGCAGGGTTTGCAGTTTGATTTTGCTCAGCTGAACATCTTGTTGGTCTGATCTGGTCAGGGAGCAGTCAGGCGAGCACGTCTGTGTGTGCCATTTGGTCACCACAGTACCCAGCAGCAGGGGCTCCTGGACAAACATACTACCACAGATCTGGGAAGCCCTTGAACAGCTCAGTGAAAGTGAGCGTCACACTGAGAGACATGGAGCTCACTGCACTGCTTACAGGAGCTCAAACAGAAACATGGCTACTCACACACTATTTTTGACCTTATCGTTATCGACCGTCCGTGTCTGAAAAATGAATATCTGTCACGCAAGAATTCTGTGTACTGTTCGTAAGACTTGACTAGGCTTTGCACATTGCTTCATACATTCATCACAATACAACAACATGGCAAGTCCTGCAGAACAAAAAGCTTCAATCTTAGGTATACACATGCAATATATGATGTGGGTCAAAACCAGTGTGCCCATTATTCTCTACATAAGCCTGAACAAGGGGGACATCTTGACGTGTCACATCAAACTTGTCAACTCATCAGGCTACCCAGCTGTTCTGTTTTCTTGGGTCAATAAACATTGATTCTTTAGAAAAGCAAGAATTGTATTACAAGGATTTCTGATATCCCCATCCCAGTTACTGTGCCTGTATGTCAAATGTCACCAATGTCACATATGGCAAACTTCATCTCTCCATCTTTGCATACATCAGTGTGTGAATTGGTGGGTGTAAGCTGCGGTGTGAAAGCATTTTGAGTAGTCAGAAGACTAAAAAAGCGCTATACAGGCTCAAGTCCATTTACCAACCCACAGCCGCCCCTAAAATGTGGTGAAAAACAGGCCTGTTACTGTCAAGCAGAGAATACAGAAAGAACTGTTAAACCCTTTAAAGCACCTTACGATGCTACAACATCCACTTGGTCCACTGTATCACATTCACAAATCTTTGTCATGCACTGTCTTCAGTGGATACACGTTAGCTGGCATCTACTTTTCTTTCTTTGCACTAAACATGCATAGTCCCTAATCTTTAAGATGACAGCATTCATGTTATACCAGCCACAGTATGACGTATCATTCTTAATCTTTGAAAGGGCTTCAGATATTGACAGCGGTCATTCAAAAACAGAGTCCTTATTTATTTATTTTTGGCTTTTATTTTGTTCAAGTAAACAGAAATCAATTGTCATTTCACATTTGTTGACTTGACTGGAAGCACAATCAGATGACCTTCCAGCCTTTTGTCATGTTATATATCTACATGTATATGAGATTAAGCTTTCCTTTAATCTCCTAAATGTTTCTCTCTCAGTAGAGATCTGTCTCTATCTATCTGTGTCTACTGGGATCTCATCTTCTCCCCCCCCCGTCCCCTCCTCTCGAGCCTTCCTTCCTTTTTCATCAAAGGCGATACACGTCTTCCACAGCTCCCGCCACTGCTGCCACCTCCACCCCCCACCCACCTCCACCCCCCACCTGCGCTGTGCAGTAAGTAATGCGATCGTGTTAACCCCTGCTGTGTGTGTCTACGTGGGTGAGTCATGCTGGGTTCATGTCATCGCCCCTACCCCAACTCCCCCCTTCTCCTCACTCCCTTTTCTTCCCCACTCTGTCTGCCTGCAGGCCAGCGGTGCCCTATGCACCGCAGGTGAGCTGTCACTGCAGATCTGAGCTGCCTGACACACTGGCCTGCCAAGAATAGATTCGACTCCACTGTTTGCAACTGATACACACACTTGCACATACGCAGGGATATTCACACCTGCCTGCGCAAATAAAATGCACATATACCATCAACTTGACCTGTATGGGCTTTCTGATGTTTGAATGGAAGTAAACATGCAATGCTTTATATCAAATATCAGGACATGTCCAAAATTCTCATTCGAACTTAAGGTTATGTAGAGGGGTGCAACAAATGTGCAACGTTTATCCTTTGACTGTGGATACCAATGACTAGAGCTAACTTCCCATCAAATCAATGATCACATGTAAGGTCATTAACAGCCCTATGTGTCGTCTTAGCCATCATGCATTTCTTAAATACCTGAGACTATTTCTCAGAGGATCATTTAAGTGTCCCTTGAAGATTTCCCAAAGAAAGAAAATGGTTTTTTTGTCTGATCCCGTTTTGCAAGAAAGTTCTGAACAGTGAAGAGTGAGTTACTCAGCAATTTGCAGGTTTAGGATTTCTTTTCCATTTTTAGCCTTTAGAACAATCGACTCTATAAGGAAGAAATTAATTCTTGGATCAAGATTTGATTTCAGTGACATTTTTACCTTTTTTTCAAGATTTATTTTTGGGCATTTAAGCCTTTATTGTAGATGGGACAGTGGATAGAGTAGGAAACCAGGATGAGAGAGTCGGGAATGACATGCAGCAAAGTGCCGGGGGTCTAAATCGACCACCAGGCTATTTGGTCCCCCATATACCGGAAATAGTTCGATAAATCGCAATGACCCAAATTCTAGTGTATTTTAAAGTCTCTCTATATTTGATATCATGCACACACTTATAATGACTCAAGAGGTTCATCATATTTCACTCCTCAAGTCACACCAATTTAATTTAATCTTTTTGTTATTAGTTTTTAAGTGTTTTTGATGCCTGATCCTTGAGGTCTGAGGTAGAAGTCTTCATTCTTTGCTATACTACAAGTGAAACATCTCTCCAACCAAACAAAAAGTAACTGTATGACAGGCTTTCAGATGCACAGAGGAGACAAACCCTGAGATGTTTTCCTGGTAACACTGAGCTGAAATGCCTTCTACTGTATAATCAAGACGAAGGCAAGAGTCCAACCTTCAAAGAGCAAAGCGATCACAGCTCCCCTTAAGGCCTGTTACAGCTATAGGTCAACAGTCCAGCTCACTTCCCCACTACTGGAAATACATGGCTTTATTTTGTTGACTGAGAGGTGGTTGTGCCTTTGTGTGTGTGTGTGTGTGTGTGTTTGTGTACTGTATGTGTGTGACAGAGAAAAAAAGAGAGAGTGAAAGAGATTTTGAGGAAGGGGTGAGAGAGGCATCCAGAAAAATGTAGATAAACAACAGGAGGAAAAAGAAGAGACAGAGGGCCAGGTGCTGACCCTGACTGGGACAGGGCTTTTTCTCCCAGTTTTTAAGGAACTACAATCAGTGCTCCTCATATCTGTGTCCATGTATACATCGTTATATGTTTATTAACTCTAAATGAAAAATCTGAGCCACATATTACCATTGTGTAGAGCCCGACCGATTAATCTGTCAGTCGATAATATCAGCCGATATTAGCATATCAAATGAATACTGGTATCTGCTATTTTTTATCACAGATATGCTCAGATATTACTAGATTTATTCACCAGTCAAATAGTCAAATATATTTGAGTATCATTGTGTTACACTAGCAGTTCTCTTTCTGGCTGTCACAAGCAAAGTGTGCTATATGGATCACAACAAGCATCACCACGCTCCAGAGTGTCAAGCGGTGATGCACATACATG
The DNA here is from genome assembly GCA_020745685.1 of Tautogolabrus adspersus. Lineage (NCBI taxonomy): Eukaryota > Metazoa > Chordata > Actinopteri > Labriformes > Labridae > Tautogolabrus > Tautogolabrus adspersus. The sequence goes on along the minus strand of CM036551.1, from coordinate 20,786,673 downwards.
AGCAGTTACTTTCCAGTTGAGCGACCATCTTGTCTTACTTAAATATCTTTTCCACGAGTGATTTATAACTGCATATGAGGGATCAACGCAACAATGTGTTTATCTCCTCAGACCAAAGATAGATCGAAGAGAGATATCGGCCGATGTAACAGTGTCAGATATTTCCACCCTAATATCGATAATGGTATCAGCCCCAAAAATCCCATCTCGGTCAGGCCCTACTATTGTGTGTAAGCAAAATAAGGCTGTCAGAGCTGTTTTGATTTTTGACACATTAGTCAATTGGGTATGTTTTATAAAATTTAAGACAGTGTCATTACAGACACCTTCTTGGGGTTAAATCCATAAGCAAGCAACATTGAATGATTTGTTAGCTTTAAAATACACATTTCATCCACCTGCTCTTTCCTCTGTTTCCATCCCTCTAACTGTTTACCATCTTATTTTTTTGGTCTGGGTGTAGACACAGCGGATAATGTGGTTGCTAAGTAGCTGCAAGTAGCTGGCAATGAATGTGATGTAACTGTATATTTGTATATGACCTAGCTGCAACCTCGAGCCCTGTGTTCAAGGTCTTTATTTATACCATTATTTTCCATTTGTGAAGTTATGTAAAGAGACAAGGGGGCCAGTGGTTCAGATGTTTGTCTCTCAGCTTCATAAAAGGGAAACAAAAATGTCTGGATAGGATATAGCAACGTGGATAGGCCTTGTTCTGTAAAATTGGACAATTCAACCCGCAACTGTATCAGAGTTAAAGAAGCAAAATATCATCGACTTCATGTTAAGACAAGTGTACTGTGTTCCACAGCTAGAGTTTAAATTATTAACACAGAAATGTCTAATAAAGAATAAAGTATTCTCTATTTGGGATTAAAACAGAAGCTTCAGCTTCCCCATAGACTGTATGTACATGGACGTACTGTAGTCTCAGTGACGTCACCCATTGGTTTCTGAATTGAAGTTTTGAAGACCATCGATGGCGTTCGTCATATTGTAAATGCTGTCTTAAACGTATTTACTGTCCACCTAGTAACAGGGAAAGAGCTGAGGCGGGCCTTAAGCCTCCTGACCAACAGCTGAGGCAGCCGTCCATCAAACAGGTCAGCCGTGAATATGTATGAATATATGAATAACTCTTAGCCTTCATAAAATCCTAAAGGGATGGCTTATGAAAGAAATGCACTCCCCCTACAGTGTGTGCAGAGAAAGACATTAGCCTATCAGACCAAAATCTTTTTTTTGTACCAGGCTATAAAGATGTTAATTTCTGCTGTACAAATTGACATTTTAATATGGGGTGTGTATGGGACTTCCAGGTCTTTTGGAGCCAGCCTCAAGTGGACACTCGAGAAGCTGCATTTTTTTGCACTACAGCATTGGCTTCCTTTTTTAACACCAGAGGTTGCTGCTTGGTTTTGCCTATTGGAAAATAAACATTCATGCATGCTTAAACTGTTAACAATAATGTTGAGTTTGACAAAAAAAAACCTTAAGATATTTTCCAGTGTAATCAATGGATCACATGCTGTATCTGTAATTCTGATACATTGGACTGAAAAGCATCTGATATCAGCCCCATTCACGTGTTTAACTTAGATTTATTTTCTGTCTCCTCCCTTTTCTCTCCTCTTTTCCTTTGAGGCTTTGAAAATAAAAAAGTTATTTTCATTGTTAAGGCCACACAGACAATTTGTTTGACAATGTCAGTCTGTGCAACACTGCAGAGGAAGGGGAATTATTTCTACTTATCACTCCTCTGATATCCCTCCCTCCCAGCCTTGCTTAATTCTTCCCCTTTATTTCCTCCCCCTCTTTCCAGCTACTCATTTGGCATTAACATATAACTGCTGTGAGCCCTGCCGTAAACACAACGGGAGGCTCACTGTGTGTGTCTCTGTGTGTGCTGCTGTGTGTGTGCCGCTGTGTAAGCCGGGGTGCCTTTGATCCGATAAAAACCTCTAATTTGGATGGTTGAAAGAGTTTACATACTTCTTCTTTGCCTCCATTCCTTTGCTTTTTCTTCTGCTTCCTATTTGCATTTTGGCTACACTCCGCTGTTGGAGACTTGCAGCTGAGTTTTGCGATGTGGACGGGGCCAACGCTTCGAGAAGGAAATGTTTTGACAATTGGCTTTGTCAAATTTGGTTTGAGATTTCTTCATCGCCCTGCGCGGCCGACCATTAGATTAAGACTGCGCTTGTGTAAATCCTTTTCACTCCTCACATGATTGATGTTCTATTTCAAAGTAAAGCAACAACAAACAAGTTTCCCCAGAGCGAGAGCTTTTGAATAACATGCCATTCATCACTGGCATGCTTGGCCTTTTCCATGAGTGCCACAAACAGACGGAGAATGGGAGATGTTTTCAGACTCAGTTATCACACAGGCATTTTATTTTAAAGACTTTGCACTTTTGATTTGACTCAATTTGATTTGAAGCATTTGCTTGGAAGTAATTTTTTTCTGAGATTGAATACACTGGTTGAAAACAAAAACCAGCAGCCTTTAAAGATCACACTGTCGCACTGAGCAAGGCTTCATATTTCTTACAATCCGACTATGAATACTGAAGTAAATGTCTAAATGTATTTGTGCAGATTTTATGTATTGGAAATATGTTGACTACCACACATACCACAAACGTATTATTCTGCATGTTTGTGCAACTAAATTACTGCTCCTTTAAGTGGAGTGCATTTTTCCTCAAAGTACCAAATATAATTTTTCTTGAGCACATATTACACATTGTTGTGTTGATAGTTAGACAAATGGTTAACATAGTTACATATCCAAATGTCTAAAGGGACTAGTCTTGATGTGAGCCTAAAGCACTATACAAGACAGGAACACATAATTGAAGGCTTTTCAGGCCGATCGGAGAAGATGTGGGGCAGCTTCACTTCCACCCTCAACATCAGATGACAACTCCTTTGGTTACCATTTAGTTGAATATTTTGTTCTTACTCATTTGATATGTTTTCATCAGATAATGTTAGGATACACTTTGGTGGACGTAATGTATGTGCTTCGTTTAGTACGTTATCACTTAAGTGTTTGTTTTTTTGTGCAAGGGCGGCTGTGGCTCAGTTGGTAGAGTCTGTCGTCTCAGGTAGGTCATGGGGTTTCACCCCAGCTCCTGCAGCCACATGTCCGATGTGTCTTTGGGCAAGACACTTATCCTGAATTTGCTCCCACTGCTTCATCAGTGGCGTATGGATGTGTATGAATGGGATAAGTTACACCAATGACTGCACCTCAGGGGACCCTTCTGTGAAACTCCTGAAGTTCGCAGACGACACCACCGTCATCGGTCTCATCCAGGACGGTGACGAGTCTGCCTACAGACGGGAGGTGGAACAGCTGGCTCTCTGGTGCAGTCAGAACCAACTGGAGCTGAACCCGCTCAAGACTGTGGAGATGACAGTGGACTTCAGGAGAAGCCCCCCGTCACTCCCCCCCCTCACCATTCTGAACAGCACAGTGTCTACTGTGGACTCTTTCAGGTTCCTGGGATCCACAATCTCACGGGACCTGAAGTGGACCTCCCACATAGACACTCTAAGGAAAAAGGCCCAGCAGAGGATGTACTTCCTGCGTCAGCTCAGGAAGTTCAACCTGCCCCAGGAGCTGCTGATCATGTTTTACACCGCCATTATCCAGTCCGTTCTCTGCACCTCCATCACTGTCTGGTTTGGTTCTGCAACCAAACTGGACAGACACAGACTGCAACGGACAATCAGGACTGCAGAAAAGATCATCGGTGTCGACCTTCCCCCCATCCAGGACTTATACCGGTCCAGGGCCAGGAAGCGGGCAGGTAACATCACTGCAGACCCCTCACACCCCGGACACAAACTTTTCAAACTCCTTCCCTCCGGCAGGCGTTACAGATCACTGTACGCCAAAACAACCCGTCATAAGAACAGTTTCTTCCCCCAGGCTGTCACTCTGATGAACGCTAACGAGTCACAGAGTGTCAGACCTGTCGCTGTGAAATAACCCTGGAACAAAACTGTCACTGTGAATGTACATATACGCAAATATATATTATTTTTATTGTATTTAAATTACCATCTGCACACACTCTCTAATGTAAATACTGTAAAAAATAACTACCTCATGTTCACTTCAGCATCTTTTTTTGCACTACTCACCACTGCACTATTATCTTATTTAGTCTTGTACATATTAGTCTTTAATTATTTGTCAAATTTTTTAGCTTATTGTTGATATTTAATGTTTTACCTTTGAACAAAGAGAGCACAGTCTACCGAAGTTAAATTCCTTGTGTGTTAAACATACCTGGCAAATAAAGCTGATTCTGATTCTTCTGATTCTGATGGTCATTTTACATAGCAGTGTCAGCCATCAGTGTGTGACCTGCGTTGTAAATGCGCTTTGAGTAGTCAGAAGACTAGAAAAGCGCTATATAAGCTCAAGTTGATTTACCATTTGTGTCTTACTTCATGATTGAGAATGGATGATCCATCCTCAATCATGAGTTCCGGGTGCACATGAAAGCACCATGCTTCACCAGGTGTTGGTAATCTTGAATGTACCAAGTTGGACTGTGGAATGAGGAAAGTTGTTTGTACTTGTACTCTGCTTAACACAAGCTGGACGTAAGATTAGCTTTAGCATGATGCATGGTTTGTAGCGTTATTGTACATTTTACAGACCAAAGTGGAAGTGTGGTGTTTTTAGGTCCTTTTGATAGCTTAATACTCTATGTAATTGAACCCTTGCTGGTAGCATTGTGGGTGGTAACAAGAAGTATTTAAAGCTGAGCTCTATAAGATAACTTCCTGTGTGGTGTATGGAGAGGACACTTAACACTAACACTTGTTGTGAATTGGCACTATACAAATAATGATTGATTGATTGAATTGAATGTATGTCCAGACGTCAGAGAGATAAAGCTCTCAAAATGTGTATGTTTAAAGGATAGCTGTGTCGCCTGTTTCCCAGTTGGAGCAGAGTCGAGAAAGAAGGGGGTTGTGGATTTCTGCCTTTTTCTGTTGAGGCAGAGTCCTTTTTGGACAACAATGGAGTTGTGGAAGCAAAACGATTGACACGCTTTTGGGAAGGGGAGAGGGTGGACAGCACATCAGTGTGTTTGGGAACTGAGGGAGATTTACCGGACATAGTGTATTTGGACTATGTGTGTTACAGGCCTTATGAGAAAGCTCCACTTCGGTGCTTCTGCTGTCAGGAATTTGGACACATTGTCAGCAGTGTGTAGAGGAGTGAGAAGATGTGGAAGATGCGATGACATGTGTGATGTAAAGAAAGATGAAGCAACTTATGTACACTGCGAGGGGAAGCACTTCACCGGAGCTGCACAGAGTCCAAAAAAAGTTAAAGAAGAAAAAGTGAGTAAAATACGGGCTGGGGGGGGACTATCATATGCTGAAGCTGTGAAAAGAATATAATGAAGGAAACTGAGGAAGGGGTGACAGTGCAAAAGAAGGAGAAGCGGGAAAAGAATCACAATGATCCAAACATCTAAGTGGACAAAAAAAGGTTTTTGGCATTCATTGCCATGGTGACGAACTCTGCATTGGATATACAAGGAAAGTCTGAAAATATTATTAAAATGGTTTTGGATACTGTTGTAAGGTTCTTGGATGCTGGTGACATCACTGGAGACAAATTGGATACAGCACTTAGGGAAAGACTTGCTAAATCTCAGACAGTTTACCAATACCAAAAAAAACACAATGTTTAAGATTATGTTAGTGATCTTTCTTGAACAGTATGTAATTTATAAATTTAACGCATTATTTTTTTAACACATTTATAGCTGTAGTGAGCTCTCATTACTGCAATGCGTCCACAATAGTTGTTGTTTGTATTGATTGAATAAAAAATTGTCACGGAAACAAAATGAATATTGGTCTAAGGGAAAGTATTACACTTTAACCATCTACAATGATTGAAGCCCCAACACAACTAATGGGATATTTTTGTCAAACTGTTTTTTACAGAAGTAGCCTATTTCCTTGCATGTATTTGTGAAACCTTTACTAAAGTATAACAAGATGCTCCACGTTTTTCATTTTCAAACGTGCGCCTGCTGCTCTTCTGGTAGACTCAAATAACTACATTAGTCTCGTAAATGTATGACTTTATTCTTGTAAATTTACAAGATTAATCTCGAAATTTGAGATTTTTTTGTTCTTTAACGTGGCCCTAATCCTCCATCGTATGATGCCTGATTCTCATATACCATATATATACTATATACCATATCAAGAAAACAAATGGCATTATGGGCCAAGAAAGAAAACACACTATTTTCTTCATACACACTAACACACACTAACACTGCCGTATCCTACTGTTCATTAACTATTCCTTTCAGTTAATTAAAGTTACTCAGATGGAATAAGGCTTATCTGGGACTTGGAGAGTCACTGTGAGTTAACTGCTGACACGTATACACACACACACACACACACACACACACACCTATACACACATTCAACTCAGACTCCTCACTGTGAAAGCCATTCATTGTGTTTATCTTTCCGGAAAGACTATCCGATCTGCATCACATACAGGGAATCTTTGAGTTTTTGTGCTCCTGTCACCTATACTTTACACACTTACTACACACATACACTGAGATGAGTGTCGGAGCATGCGAGATAAGACATGCCTATCATCCAAAAATCATACAAGTGCACAAATGTATCACTAGAAGCCATCTCCGGGAGCTGACACGTCGCTCCATTGATGTGAGTGAGAGAGGATGTCGCTGCCGGAGGATTAACGCAAAAACCAAACACTACATGTTTCAGATGTGACAGGAATCCACCTGTGTTGTGTCTGTCTAAAGGGTTCCCTGTGTTCATCTGCCTGGCAAATGTAGCTTTATCCAGCCTTTAGTCAAGAGTATGTGCACGCTTTTTGTGTGGAGGCAGGGCACTGGCGTTGTTTTACCTTGCTCACTGACAGTCACAACAAATTGTTTTCCATGTAGAAAAGCCAAGCAGTGCCATGCTGCTTGTGTATTTAAAAACTGCATTTTCCCATTGCCAGAGACCCCATGCTGAGTTAAATGAAGGCATTTATTCTCCAACCGAATCGGGCCTGGAGATATGCTTTCATTAGGACTGCGTTTAGCATAGTGCTTGTTACCGCTGGGCCTGTTAGCGAAACAGAGCTGTCTGTCTGTCTTTATGCGTCCCCTCATTACAAACAACATGGAAATCAGCTGTAGGATGGAGTTTTGCACATCACAGATAGGACACATAGGTTAGAGTTGGAAAACAGTTTAATGGCTAGAGAAAAGAATGATGGCTGATTTTAATGCGCCTGAGCATATGGACAAATAGGGGAGAGATTCGCTAATGTCGGGTATTTTCATCTCCAGCGCACTGTGGTAGTTAACAAGAGAGAAACAGACACTAGTTCAAAAAGTTCAGTGGAATTTATTCAGAGAGAAAAGCTGCTGAGAGACTCTCAATAGAAGACTGCAGGAAACAGGAGTCAGGTTGTGATGCTACACGGTGGTTTGTAGCTTTAATCATTCCATCTCAGCTATCTGTAGTTTTCAAGCAAAAGACAAAAACATGTATATTTGGTGTCATGTTATACAGCGACAATTACACTTTTTGAAAGTTTTTAATAAATCCTAAAACTTAATCTTTCAGTATGTGTAAAAGAGTCAAAAAGGCCGTAAATAAATAAAAAAGTATGTTAACTATTAGTTGTATGTATTAGATCCTGAATGCAAAATTGGCAGATGTAAGCTACTGTACAATCAGTCAATCAATAAATCTTTATTTGTATAGCGCAAATTCATAAGAAACATTATTAGTATCTTGAAACCTTTACCTTTACTGTGTTTGTAATGAGACCACCTTACAACAAAGTTCCTTGTGGATGGAAATGAGCCATATTCTGGGGCTTTCAGTACATCAAACACTTACCAATTGCAGATGCAATTTGTCTAGTGCGGCTGTGATTCAGTGGTAGAGTTGGTCGTCCCTCTTGCAGTCATATGTCAAAGTGTCTTTGGGCAAGAGACTGAACACCAAATTGCTCCTACTACGTCAGCGGCATGTGAATGTGCAAATGGGATACGTTAATATTGATTGACACTTTACATAAAAGCCTCTGCCATAGGTGTGTGAATCTGTGTGAATGGATGAATGTGTCATAAGGTATAAAAAACGCTTTGAGTCAGAATACTACAAAAGTATTGTAGTGGCAGGTGGCTACAGTACACAACATTTGACAGGCTTTGGTGCGCTTGACAAAGTCTAATGTGAAAGCAAACCGAAGTAAATGAAAAATGCAACAATATTGCAGAGCGACCATAGAAGCCTAAAGGCTGCAAGGAGCCTTAAGTTAACAACTTCTAGAGGCAAAACTGGAGAGCCCATACAAGGTAAAATGTAGACCTCATTCTGTTGTTTTCACCAGCAGATGATGTTTTCCTTACTGTCGTTAAATGGCTCAGTAGTTATCAGATTAGGGAAATTGCGCCACATGATAACATGAAGTCATATATGGTTGCCTTTTGGTGGAAATTGTGGTCCAAACATGGTCTACTTTGTGAATGTTATCCTTGTTCTTGGTCAGTTGTGACCTCATGTCAGTTTGAGTAGTGCAAGCAGAAATCTTATATTATTTTATAGGTTTTTTTTTTTTTAGGTAAGATCTTACTTCCTGTCCTATAAGACTGACTAGATGTTCTGATGTTCCAGTCACCTATAATAGGCTCACTGAGGTCTGGTTTAACTGTTGTTTTTTTCAGGATTCATAATGTTAACATGGATAACAGGAACAAGATCTCTGCATTGGTTGTAGTCATGGCAACGCCTAAGATGTGAAGACTTACTTCACCTTTGCATTGAAGGTGCACTCACGTTAGCAATGATGTCCATGGGGGACAAATGACAAAGTAAACATATTGATTGAGTCATAGATGCCCATTAAAGTCTGTTTAATGTTAACATTTGAAAGTATTATTGCTTTTGTATCCTATTATTTTAGTTACAGTCTTGGTCAACCACTGTACAACTTTGTAATAACCTTGTGATTATTCTTTTGCTGAGTCTGGTTCATTCATCGCTTCAAAGAAAAAATAGTCTATGAGGACATTTCATCATGTTAGAGAGCAGATGCCCAGGCTTACAGCATTTAGCCTTGATGTGGCTTGTCTCCTCAAATAAATCGAAGTGAAAATTTCTAAGTAGTTTCCCTGCAATTGAGACAGCGGGCTCATTTTATTGTCTCAGAAAACTGGCACTACACATTGATTCAGCGCTGCCTGAGATCTCGCCTGATGCTTTCAGACTTCCCCATGCCTTCTGCTGGGCCTCTCATTCTCTCTCATTTGTCATCTCTCACACATACACACTGCACTTATTACTAAGGTTAGAAAGAGTGCAAATACTCCAGGTCCTTTCTGGCCTTTTATTAAAGCTGCAGTATTCAGCATCTCTCACTGTGAAGTGGATGGGGATTGTCATTATCAATATCCCTCCTCTCAGTTAGTCAAGTTATTTTCCAAGCACCGGTCGTTTATGTTGATGAACTGTATGTTTTAAAGTAGCATCTCCTCCGAGGGTGAGGTAACTGGCAGTTGTGAAGTCAGCAAAGGTGTCAAGAAGCTGAAATCACATGCAGCTAGTTTGCATTCAAATAGAAGCACTGAGGATTAAGATGTCTGTATTTATTCTTTCTTTTCTTACTTCATCCTTTGGTGAAGGGCTGCACGATATTGGTAAAAACTGACAAAGAAGACATTTTCACCAGATGACTTGAATTTGGAAATAATCATTCTAGAATGATTTTTTTTTGGGGAGTGTATTTGTATAGAAAATAAAAACAATAATTAAATGCATTATGAGAATGGCTTTTTACTTTGAAGACCATCCTTTCTTGAACTTTAATGTCATACAATTGGTTTCAATGTACCGAACACAAAAGCAGGTGAGTGCTGTAACTACTCTTCTGAAGTGATTTTGGAGGGAGAAATAAAATACACTGGTTGACTCACCATGACACCATTGCATTCATATATTACTCTCCTACCAACCCAATCCATAAGTCATAGATCTAACATGTCATGATATTAATAATGCATGTTGTGTATCCTAAAAAAAGGGGCTCATCTGTGAATACAGAAGGGGGGGTGCTAAAAGGGATCCAGGAGACTAGAGGTAATACTTGAGGCTACGTCTCTCTGTATTCCAGGTTTAAACAGAGCCTTCAGCTAAGGGAGCTTCATTATCACATAAGGGAAAAAACATGAGTGACAAAATAGGTAATTTAACATTTTATTCCAAAACTGCAAAACCAACCTCTTTGTTAATAACAAAGTAGTAGTAGTTAAATAAAATTAAAAAGTACAAATAAAAACAGAAGTTACACATCCCTTGAGTGGTTAAGAAAAATAAAACTTAAAATAAATATTTTGTTATAAAACAAAAACCTAATGAGGTAAATTGAACTTGTAATAAATAACAATCTATCCACTTGTTAAAAAAAATACAAAAATATAACCACAGAACCATTTTGTTTCACAAAAAAATTAATTCCCTATGCAACAACAGTGCCAAAATAAAGATGAAATTAAACTTTCATTGTACAAAATCTGGTCTCTTTCTTTCTTCACAGAGTACCTACCTGCCGGATACATACATCTCAATCATGTCTCACAAATGTTGCATAACTTAGTCAAATATAATAAGCTGACTTTGTAAGCATCTGTATGCATTGCTCACTCAAGCTTAGAGGCTTTTGGCCAAGAACACCAGTTTATCTACCATTGCAGGCTTGAGACAAGATCGTTGGCAAGTGACTATGTTGCCACTTGAACTGAAAGGGGGACTCTCTGAGGGGGAGCTTGTAGCTGGAATGCATAGATACTTGCGGGCAAGCTTGGCGAGTCGTGGAACGCTTACTGTGTGTTTTCCACCTTGCGAGTGGATCTTCCTCATTGTCTGTGGGAGATGTGAGTAGGTAGTTGTTTAACTCCGCTTCCACAGCATCCTTAAGAGTCAGAGAAGAATCACCTTTTACTGCAGCACCGCTCGGTTTAAAGAAACTTCCCAAGGACTTCTTGGCTTTCTTTGCCTGAGGCCGGTCAGCAACTCTGGGCTCCACTTCAGTGCTAAAGCTTGATGTCTCCTGGCAGTCCATCGTCTCTGATGTCACTCTGGCCTTGACTTGGGGCTTGTTATCTGCACTAATGTAGTCCATCTTGAACCGGGGCTCCAAGCAAGATGCAACATCTAGCAGCTCCTGCATATTTATTGTTGATGAAGTCCAACATCTCATTCTTCAGGGTCTTGGTCAGGTCTGTGTCTACCTCCTCATAGGAGACACTAACTAGTCTTCCCCTGAGACTGTGTCTGTGAAGTCCAGCAGGGGACCCAGTGACTTGCTGACAGATTCCAGGACATCTATATCTTGCCAGGTTGGAATTAGATGCCGCACCTTCTTATCCGCAGACAGGACCTGAGTTATAGCCTTCTGCTGCTCTAGCATCCTGCTGATCATCACCTGTCTGGAACCCCGTCTTGTTTGGCATTCTGTTACGAGGGAATGTGATGGTAGATTGAGTTTGTTCTGGGTTTCTTCAGGAGCACGTCTGGCCTTCCAGCTGTGAGAGAAGTGACCCACCAGCTTCTTGCAGACACCTGCAGCACGGTCAATGCGTCCATCTTATTTCACTGCATTTTCTAAGGGTAGAAAACAAAACAAAGTACAGATTAAATATTATACACATTTATTTTTTGAACAATAAAGTGCTCATATTATATAAATGATGTTCCGTACAATATAGTTTTTTCAGACATGTCATTCAAAAATAAAACAAAACGGGTTAAAATAGTGGGAAATAATACAAATAACAACTAAGTTGACTTTTTTTGTATTGAAGAAAAAGCATACTGTCCAACAACAACAACAAGCCACTAAAATGTACTTTTAGTGAAATAATATAAATTAGACAGTGGCATCGCTGCCTCTATTCTGTTTGATTACATTTTTGTGCACACTTTGCTGCACAGTAGCCTACTGGATCCCTGCACTAATTCAGCAAAGCTCCAGAAGGAGTGGGGGACTAAAACATAGATTATCAGTTCTGGCATCCAGAGCTCAGTCTATCAACCCGACAGTCTGTATCCTATCATCCTTCTCCAGTCCTATCATTAACAATAGTGGTGTGCCCCCCGGTTATGTGTCTTAAAGAAATGTCTTGCGATAGCAACAGGCAGGATTATCAAATGCATATCTAGCGTGAATCCCCGTTGCGATGCTTTCAGTTATATGATCCTCAGGGGAAAATGCTGTTTTCAAACAGTGAGTTTTCAGTTTGTAGTCCTCATTAATAAAATGAACGGTCAGACTTATGTAGGGCTCCGTTGTCCGGCTCAACCACAAGTCGGTTGTAGCTGCATAACATTACACCTTTGACAGCTCTGTTTCAATTGGTGCCTTGCATTTTTCGTACAGCTCTGGGATGGCAATTTGAGAAAAATACGTTGCGGGATGGTATTACATACCGCTTGTCGAGTGACCGGATCATGGTTTAATACAAAAGGACCTTGAAACTTCAAATTATCTTTAAGATAACTGGTTAAGTTCGGAGACGTTAGTTATGTTATCAACCTATCTTAGTGCGGGGGTGAGCTCTAGCCTAAACTGGCTTCTTGCCTTCCCTGGCTGTTCCTGTTCCACCATGCTTACTCCTTACTGTTTTCCCTTTTCTCTTTTTTGTGGTTGGGACGGGGCATTTCTTTACTGGGTGCTTGTCCTTTGATTGGGCACAGGTATCTTGTTTAATTTCAAATACCTGTTTATTTGCCTAATTATTTAAATACGGTTATTATTATAATTCAAATTATAATAATTATTATTATAATCTTGCAGCTGTTGAGATGTCTGGGACACATGAGCAATGCTTTTCAACAAAAGAGTAAGGACAAGAACAGCTGTTGGTTCAAACGTGAACATGCAGGCTACAAGGACTGGATCCTTCTTAGGCGAAGTCCTTTAGGATTCTACCCCTGTATTGGAACATAGCATATATCGGCACTCTTGTCTAATGAGATAACTTAGTGAAAGTTAACCTATCAGAGGTTTTAAAGACGTGCTGATTGGTCCAGTTATAGGAAACTCTAATACATTTTCTGGGTGAAACAAAATTGAAAATAAAACACCTGCTCAAACAATAATTACCATCCGAGCAAATATTCTACTGGTTCTGTACAAGCCCTTAGTGTCTTTGCGTCTAAATTGAAGGTTGGCTTTGATATGAATTGTTGGGCAGGGGTCGGTTAAGCATTAGCAGCACTTACGGCACTGGTAAAGATGTTTGTAGTTTGCTTCCAATTTACATGTCAACCATTGATGCCACAAGCTCCTTTTTCAAATGTATCCACATAATTAAATCAAGCTACTGATATCAATTTCCTTCACAGGATTGATAGGCCCACTCTTAGGGAGAGTGTAAGGAGCCTGGACATCTAGTAAATTAAGGTGGTTTATGAATCTCATTAGAATGCCCTCTGAACACTTCCTTGTAAAGTTTTCTGGGCACATTCAACTCGGAGGGAACCCTGGGGCAGACCAAGAACAAGCTGGATGGATTACATATCCCATCTGGCCTTTAGATGCCTTGGCATCACCCAGGAAGAGCTGGCTGAAGGGGCTAGGAAAGGGACATCTGGGCTATGTATAGGTCCAACCGTGACCCCAACTGTGGCTCATTCATATTTTTTGTGGATCTATGACCTCATTCCTTCCTTGGAACTATTTTTTCAATGTACAATTCTGCAAAACATGTTGATTTTCATAGAGCGTTAGAGGACTAAGGGCCTGATTTACTAAAGGTTTGCGTGTCTTAAAACGTGTGCAAACTTGATACCACCAGCAAAAAAAGTGCTATCTGATCTACTAACGACACGCAGTGAGGATTGCGTCTTTCATATGAGCAAAACAACACGCATTGTCCATTTAGCACGTTTGCCTTAATGAATATGCAATATGGGGCGTTTCTGCCGTAGCGTGCAAAATGCTGGGAGGAGAAAATTCAAATAAGTTAAGTTAGTACACGCATTGCGATTTACCAAGCCAGGCAAAAATTGCGGTGATTGTGACGGTGTCTAAATTTAACACCTTTGAAAAGAAGGTGCTAATCCAGGAGCCCAGTGTTACGCACAGCAGGCTGCAGTTAGGAGGAGACATAGGAACAATAAAAGAAGCTATAAAGATCACGTTTTTCTCCCAACATGTTAACATGTTTTCGATTGACAGAAAAATAAATGACATGCATTATTTTTTTATTTCGATTCAATAATAGTTAATAAAGAGAAACACCATGATTAAACTAATATAACTGAACATTCACAGCCTCTGCATTCTAAACAATTTACACATTGACATTTATGTCCTATTTCCCTCTTTTCGGAAACATTACATTTTAAACTGGGCATTTCCTTTTTCTCGGGTTGCGCGTCTCTCCAGCTCGTCTCCTCCGGTGCGCTCCTCTCCCTATCGCGCTCGTCTCCAACCTCTACAGCCCCCTGCTTCCAAGCTTAAGGCACTGGAAATGGGGTACCTCACCACTGCTTGTACCCCCGTCTTCGATACCTCTTGCCAGGGCAATTATGTCCGATCAGACACAGCGCTGGCCAGCAGTCTGGTGCGCAACAATAGCCCGAGGGGCGCGCCTGAGCGCCCGTGCCACAGAGGACACAGCTCGCACCTCCTGCGCAATGTATGACAATTCATTCAAAGGATCGAGGGAAGAAAAGAGAGGCCCTGTTTAATGCCGAGGTTTTCTTATAAGCCAAATGTTCTTTTTGTTATATTCAGATTTATCTGCTATAACTCGAAAATACTGTACGTTCATTTGCCTCTCCCACTAATACCTATTTTGCGCTTGCAGTCATTCTGCTTTCCGTCCAAACTCTCCGTGACGTAACCCAGTAGAACACGCAAAAGCCTGACTTAAATACTACCGCCTCCTCAAGGTTTGCACCCGTTATCATTCACGCAAAGTTTCTTAGTAGATCACCCGCAAAACGCCCACAAGCCAAACGCGCAATGTTTTGGAGTGAACACGCAATTTTGTACTCTTTAATTGGGATCTTAGTAAATCAGGCCCTAAGTGTGCCCTGCATGTGGTGAGGCAGAATGTAGGGGTTAATGGACAGGGTGGTAGATTGGTTTGTAAAGGGTATACAACGTCAATATGAAAGTCAATCAATCATCAATCAATCGTTATTTGTAATGTATAGCGCAAATTCATAACAAATGTTATCTCCTGATGCTTTACAAAAAGCAGTTAAAAGCAGCACGCCGCCCCCACCTACAATCCCGAGGAACCTACAACACGTGAGAGCTCAGGAGGTAACATCGTATTACACACTAATTGATGCTTGGATTTTTTTAAACAGTAACCTTGATATTCCCTTGGCATAACCTAGTGTTGAGTTGGCACTTTCATCAAATGAATACATCTACCAATCTAACCATATCTTGTATTTTATTAGCAATAAAAACAACCTTTGTACATCCTTTCTCCAAAAGATCATCTTAAAAAAAAAAAATTAGTTTTTATCTATGGTTTTTTAAAAGTTTTCTAATATCTGGTTCTGGTTGAGCTACTATCCCCAGGAAGAAGGGGAACAATATCACCAAAGTAGGGCAGCACGATATATTGTTTCATCATCATCATCGCGATGTGCGCATGCGCAATAGTCACATCGCAGGATGTCAGGGAATCTAAATGCTGATTGGCTTTGTGGCACTGATGCGAGCAGATTTGTGGCTCACATTTAAAATGTTTCATCTGGAACAGAATGTTTGTTTCAATTGTATGCACATATCTGTATATTAAGGCGGATAAATCATGGTCAGAATACCGCGGATGGGAGGTTGGGAAGTCATTAGCGCAGATAACGTTACCCCCGTTTGTTGCTGTCCACACTGAATTTTCCTGCATATACAACAGCATGATGATACATAATTGGTCAATACAGCTCAGTCCACAACAAACACTTTCCATGCTGAAAATCCAGACCCCTGTGTGCAGATTCTACATTTGTTGTAGAATCTACAATTAGAGATCAAGGCTGAACCAACTGTTAATCCAGCAGCAGGGTTACACGAAAACTTCCTAACTTTCTGGAAATAACCCAGAAAAATGACCTCAACATGTGGGTATATACACAAGCAAGCACCTACATTTGTACTGTGTCAAAAGTATACGCGCCAAAACGTCCCAATTAACAAGATAATAACTGAAAATGTAAGACCAAAAATTCCAGAGCCGTCTACTTCTTCGACTGGAGAGTCAGGTAGCTCATCAGCTGCTGTGGTGCTGCACTGAACTCCTCCAGACCCCTGAGCGTCCCGTCTCTTCTCCTTTACCTCACAGGAATGAAATGCCCTGAAGGATGCTACGCCACACAGCCCAGTGATATTTTGTCTTATTCCACAGGTAGAAAAACTGTAGCTGGAGGGCAGGCAAATACATTTCATGAGTCACCGAATACGAGCAATTACTACTGTCAACAGAGCACACTCGTAGGGTGAACTGAAGTGGACAGACAATAACCTTTTTCTCTGAGTATTTTTTTTGGTCAGTGGTGGGTGAATACAGGTACCTCTGATTTCTCACAAATCAATAAAACTAAACAGCGAGCAGGTGGTCGGCTTGTTTAATATTGTCTGCAGCATCTTAAACTTTATGGTGCAAATAAGTAGGACTGTTGGATGTACGGAGCTTTTTCTATTGCTATCGCTATGCTTAACAAGAAAAGGACAGAGAAAATGTATACAATGCAAGAAGAGGCTGTGGTCCTCCAAGTGGGCGGACGGGGTTCAAATCTGACCTGTGGCTCCTTTCCCGCATGTCATTCCCCACTCTGTAGCACCCCGATTTCTGACTCTATCCACTGTCCTGTCTCTAAATAAAAAGCCATATTAAAAACCCAAAAGTAAACCTTTAAAAAAATGAACACAGTGCATATACCTCTCGAATCAGTACAGCACAGATGGTTGGTTGTGACCTTATAGATCTTAAATAATATTCAGTTTACTGCTGTTACAGTCTGGATTGGACAACTACTTGAAAGCGTCTTTGACATCAAATGTTCTTGATCTGATCATATGCAAAAGCAAGGCATTGTCTTTCATGAAAGTGTAATATTGGCACTGAAAATAGCAAAAGAGCAAATGCAAACAAAGGCTTTTGAGCCCCCGCAGAAACTGGAGCCATTCTGATTCGATCAAGCACGAATTTTCTTTTATCCTGTAATTAAAATGATTTCATTAAATAAAGGAGTCTTGGGCTCGGCTGCTAACAATCCCGTGTCAAGGGACTTTATGAGGCGAACAGGTGAAAGCGGCAACACCGAAATATTAAATCACTGAAGGAGAAAAAGAAAACAAAGAGCAAACACATTAATTCACAGGATGTGATTCCATTTGCATTCTGATTTCAAAACTGATTAGTCCCTCGGCACAAACCTCTAAAGAAGCAGTAAACTCGTAACAATACTTTCCACTTTAGAGAGTTTGACACATTCCAATAAAGAAGTTCCATTAACGGTCCCAGCAGCACACGAGGATGTCACACACACTCTCACCGCACACACACACACACACACACACACACACACACACACACACACACACACACACACACACTCACTCACTCACTCACTCACTCACTCACTCACTCACTCACTCACGCACACACACAAACACGCACACACGCACACGCACACACACACACACGGAAGACGGGGCTAAATAGCTGGCATGTTCTTCGCCTTTGCTGTACAGTGGGTGTAAAATGGCTGCAGTGTACGTAAAGATGGCAGATGGGAATCAAGTCCCTGCCATGATGTCCACAGCCTGGGCCCCAGCATGAGCTCCTCCAAACTTAATGGCACATTATTTTTAGTCTGAAAAATGCTTGTGGGTGTGAGGTACAGTATATACTGAAGGAATAGTATGGAGTATGTTATTATTCTTATTTTATTCTGCTCTCAAATAGAAATAGTTAACATAACAAGTGATTAGAAGCAGCTTTTAATACAGTAAGTGAATAAATCTACAGGGAGACAATAGTCACCATTCCACCCCCCTTCATACTGATACCATACCGCATGCAGTGATAAGTTCAGTCTATGAGAACAGATGGCTCAATGACTGGTCTCACCCAATCAGTAAAACCCTAAACCAGATGCGCTATGCGTTCCCGTGTCTGACTTTATGTCAGGGTCGATCTTCTTTTTCCAGTTTAAGCATGCTGGTAGCGCCTCTGCTGAAAATAGACTTGACTAACATTTTGAGCAGAGAACAGGCGATAGCCCATGCAGTGGTACAAGAGCATTGACCAGAGAGGGCATTATTAGCTTTGAAATGTTTGACACGGAGAACGCGGCGCACACGGATGCAGTGGGATCTGCAGATAAGGGTTGCACAATGAAATAAAGTTCTAATCTAGGCCCATAAGTACATGCTATGAATCTACAATGTAAAAAGCAAAAACAAAATAACCTTTAAAATGTAGTTGACATTGACGTCAGGCAAACATCATAATCAACTTTGAACACATCTGAGCTCCATCTTTGATGTAAAGTCTCAGTCTGGTTTTCTTCAACTCTTCGTTCAAAGCCGTGCAAAGGTCATACAGTCGATTCATTCAGGTATTATCTCAGAGTTAGAATAGAGGCTAGCTTATAAATGTACAGAGTTTCTAATATTTTACAGAGGTTTTTAAAAACACTGAATATCCCATCCATCTATTCATCCATCCATAATGTGCTGGTAGTGATACCTGTAGGCAGAGGTCAGGGCCAGCTCCTGCCTCCATTTAGAGACTGCAGAGATTCTGAGTCTCACTCAAGGCCACTTCAGCAAAAAGGGAGTATTTAAATTGAATGTACATGTTCCACATTTGTATTCAATATACTACTCACCTGTCAGTGTATAAATTAATCTGTTTATCAAAAGAATTCAGTTTTAAAAATGTTATCTACGTTATACAGAAAAGCTGCACTTTGTAAGAGGACGAGAGAGACAATGTTTCTGACACAGGTGGATGTTCTGTGTTGGGTGTACTTCAAGTCACTCTTAAAAATCAACTTGTTTGGGCTTTGAAGCTTGATGACATTGTGACTAACCCCAGGGCTAGCAGTTTACCAACTAACCCTGAGAATAGTTGCTAATGTCATCAAGGGGTGGCTGTAGATCAGTGGTAGAGTCAGATGCTCTCAACCTGAAGGTCGGGGGTTTGATCCCTACCTCCTGCAGCCTCATGTCTGATGTGTTGTTGGACAAGACACTCAACTCCGCTGCTTCATCGGTGGCATATGAGTGGGATTAGTTAATTCTGATGGTCACTTTACAAAGCAGCCTCTGCCATCAGTGCAGTAAAAAGTGCTTAGAGTAGTTAGAAGACTAGAAACACGCAATACAAGCTCAAGTCCATTTACCATTTAGCCTGAACTAATTTGTCCATGCTCTAGCTGCCCTTGCTGGGATAGTGCTAGCAAGTCACAAGAGCCAAAGAAGATACTCTTAATTTTCTCTTCATACTGTTATTATACCAGGGGTTGACTGATATTCTTTTTTCAGCGACGATACAGATAATAAGTCTTCATGAGAGCGATATTTGGAACCGATATGCATTTACAGTAAAAATGAATTTTTACTGAGTTTGGAATATAAAAAAAAATCCAACACAAGTTTGTTTAAATGCTCAACCGGAGACTCTCCTGCCGTTCCAGGCTGCTTTCGTGTCTGTGCATGTCAATGGCACCCAGGCTTGTTTGAGTCACCACATGTCACACCTACCCATTCACTCCCATTCACAGCCTGATGGCAGAGGCTGCTATGTACAGTGTACATCAGAAGTAACTAATCTCAAACACATTCATGCACTGCTGACGAAGTAGCGGGAGCAACCTTAAGTTCAGTGTCTTGCCCAAGGACACATCAGACATGTAGTTGCAGGAGCTGGGGATTGAACTCCCAACTTTCCGGTTGACAGACGACCGACTCTGGACGGAAAAATAGGTGAGACACTGGGTGAGTGAAAACAGACCGAGAGGGAAACACACACCAGCAACGAAGCCAAAGTAGTGCACTTTTGAATTAATTAATTGTATCCGCGATCGTTCAAATAAAACGTCCATACAGATAATTGGCCAAATGCAGAATCCCAGATAGACCCCTTTTTTTATAATTTTTATAATAATAATTTTGTGTCCCTATTAAAGAATGTATTTTGTGCCCAAAATCAAGCACTGTGTTGTCGGAAACGACTTTAGAGACTGCTTATGGTAGAGAAATTAACATTTAATTCACTGGTGACTGCTCTGAAGGACAACCCTGCAGTCGGCGTGCCAATTGCATGCTCCCTCTAAACTTGTGCTGTGTGGAAAGACATTTTCACACATTTTAAGGTGGCCTTTTATTGTGACCAGCCTAAGTCACACCTGTGACACACACCATGCTGTCTAATCAGCATCTTGATATGCCACACCTGTCTGATGGATTAACTATCTCAGCACAGGAGAAGTGCTCACTAACACATATTTAAACACATTTGTGAACAAAATTTGAGAGGGATAGGCCTTTTGTGTACAAAGAAAAAGTTTTAGATCTTTGATTTCAACTGAACAATTGGAGTGAAAACAGAAGTTTTGCTTTTATATTCCTGTTCAGTGTAGATACAGACAATTTTAAGTTCACCTTTTTTATGTCCATGATATATTTACATAAATGTTATAGATACTGAAACCAGCGCAGATTTGGGTGTAGAAATCATCGTACGACAGGGTCCACGTGGGACCTATGAAACGTGCGTATCTGGCCGATTACTGCGTATGCAAAACCAGGTGTTGATAAGTGTGGCGGCTAAAACCAATCGTCATTTAAATACCACGCCCCTATAAATTCACGGTTCCGCTGTCCACGCCCCCAGAGTTGAGACATCATGGAGGTGCGTAATACCAAGAAAAGAAACTTTTCAGAGGTGGAAATTGAAACAATCACGAGAGAGGTTGAGAGGAATAAGGTGATTTTATTTGGAAGCTTAAAAAGTGGGATTAAAGGGAGTCAAAAGAATCACATCTGGAAAGAAATCACTGCTTCAGTCAACAGCGTCGGTGTGGACAACCGAACTCCAGCTGAGGTTTGAATATTTCATTTCCACATACGTGATATTTAACTTGTCTAGGCTATAATTTAATCACAATTCTTTACATTCAGGTTAAAAGAAAAAAAACGGACTTAAAGATTGCAACAAAAAACGTGTCTCGGCCTTCAAAAGAAGCAGCATGCAAACTGGAGGAGGCCAGCCGGACCCAAGCCTGACATTAACGCCGACAGAGGAGCGAGTAGCTTCCCTCATCGGATCAGCCTTGATATCAGGCATATGTGGCGGGGGGGACACAGATGAACCCGAACCTGCACCTGAGACTGATAATGGTAAGTACAATTTTCTGTACCTTTAATTGAAATGTGATCTGTCCATATCAAAAACAAATTACACAGTTGCAAAGTTTATTCATATACTTTTATTTATGTTGCAGCTGATTCACCAACAGGCACCAGTGGCCTCCAGCCGTCGGCTGCACAAACTGAGTCTGAGTCTGCCCTGAGTCTACCGGAGGGCACGCAGCCTCAGTTTCACGTGCTGGCCAACAAGCTCGATCGGTGCTTACCGAAGAGGTCCTGGAGAGACAAATGGAAATATGTCTATTTCTAAAAACCTATTTGCCAAACATAAGAATTTCACACTTACATATTAGAAGCGCTGGATAAGGCCCTGTCTCCGTCTTACAGCTCCCATGTGTGGCTCTGCTTGCCACGGCTCTCCTTGCATGGGTTCATCTGGCTGCAGCTCCTCAAATGGCACCTGGTTATTCTGCGCAATATTGTGAAGAACTCCACAGGCCAAAACCATGTCACAGACTTTCTGTGGTGCGTACAGCAGAGTTCCCCCCACTGTTCCAAGGCAGAGCCATCTCCCCTTGAGTAGCCCGATGTGCGTATGTGCGCACCATTAAATCTGCGCTCCTGCTCTGTTGCAGGGTTTGCTAGTGGGGTAACCAGATAACCAGTGAGAGGATATCCGTTGTCACCTAGAAGAAGTACATGAAGAACAAAAAAACAGTTAGTAACATAAATGTCTGTAGGATTTTAATTTAACGCAGCACTCACCCAGTAGATGACTCCGGCCCTGCAGCGCGCCCTCCTGAAGCTGTCTCCCCACACTGCTATTCTGCATTACATAAGAGTCGTGTGTACCCCCAGGCCAACGGGCTACCACGTTTAGCAGAGAGAGCCTGGCATCGCAAATTATCTGCACGTTTATCGAATGGTAATTTTTGCGATTAAGGTATGCGTAATCATTTATGGATGCTGGCTTCAGACGCACATGGGTACAATCAATAGCACCAATCACATTAGGAAACCCAGCAATCTCATAAAATCCTCTCTTAATCACAGTTTGCTGAGCATCATTATACGGAAATGTTATGTAATTTGGAGAAAGTGACTTTATGGCTGCACACACGGCTGGCATAGTTCTGCTGATGGTTTGCTGGGATATACCAGACCTATCCCCAATCTCCCGCTGAAAGGTCCCGGTGGCCAAAATCCCCAGCGTGGAGAGCACCTGCACTGGCACAGGTATGGCATTGGAGCGCCGGGTTTCACGCCTCAAATGGGGTTCCAGATTTTGGCACAACTCCATAAGGATATGCCTGGGCAGCCGAAAGCGACTCAGTAGCCACTCATCACTTTCCATTAATAGATCTTTGCGGTCCCGAAAAATCCTCTCCCGTCTTAGGGGCGCATAGAGGTCCTCTAAAAGAGCCAGATCTGCCATTGCTGAGAGTTGATGACTATCAAAGCTCTTATTTAAATATGTTACTGCATACGCATCTGACCTATCACATAGCATACCTGTTAACCTACTCATTGCTTTCAATTAACTTTAATTAATGTCATTTCGTCACATGCAGCCTGGCCGAAGTCTGCTGTGCGCAATTACGCACAAGGAACAGTAGTGAATTACATTGATTACACAAATGTGCCGATGACTTATGATGTTATGTTAATTAATTTTCTGTGTTAAAGTAAATGGCCAACACACACGCACACATTGTTTGGAGTAAAGCTCTCGCTGCACAACATTATTTATAAAGCCTACAGGGATCGTTTGAGGTGGAGCGTAAAGTGAAAATACATTTAAAGTGACATATTGTCTAACACTGAATATGTAAACCTCTGTCTAAATCGTCCAAACAGGCACTGCACTAAAATGATTTCATGATTCTCCGGCACAGACAGATGCGCTGCACCGCAAGTCCTCACTGAGTTGGAAAAGTGCGTACACGAGCTGAGACCTGGCGTGGGATTTGAGCGTACGCTCCGCTCACGTCCAAATTGATAAGTGCCGAACTTTGCGTGGAAATGACTGTACACCCATTTTTCTGTCGTACGCACGTTTGATAAGTGAGGGCCAGTATGTCTATATAACTAACCACATGTAATTTGAAAAGTAAATTTTTGCAGATATTTTGCTGTCCAAAATTACAAATGATTTAGTGCCTCATATGGAACAGCATGAGGTGAGGATGTTACATTGACAAGCAACCTTTTAAAATATGGCTGCAGGAGATTACAATGACAAGAACACCTTTTTTTTGCCCATGTCAGACCTCTGCATTCCAAATAAGCTGTATCAGCCCTGAGTCCGGTGGGCAAAGATTTACAGAACTCCTTCCATGACTGTGGAACAGCTCAGACTTTAAGTTGTCGTCTCACTCTATTTGCCTTCTGCTCTAAGCATCACTGTCTGGGCCGAATTAAAAGCTCCTCTTCTATCAGCCAGGCAGCCAGACTACTTCATCACATTACGTTTAACCAGGGTGACACTGTGTGTCTGTGTGCATGTCTGTGTGTGTTTGTGGAGCAGTGTGTGCATACTGAACAGTTGATCACATTAGATGTAACCTACCCAGGCCGCCGAGCTGTGCCTCCATTGATCACAGTCAGACATTGTTGACACTCATTTAGTTTCCTGATATCTAACTAACGTCCTTTACTAGACAAACAACATGATGCAGGTAGACAGAGACACAAGGCAGAATGTGAGTGTGTGTGTGTGTATGTATGTGTGTGTTTTAAAAAAGGGATCATATCCTCCTTGGCCAGGGTTAAATAATGTGAATCAAATATGAGAGAGATGAATAGTGTGTCAGCATGGAACTTTTTCCACATATTTCACATGAGCACTTAGCAGAGGAGACACAGCTCTTTCTCTCTCTCTCTCTCTCTCTCTCTCTCTCCGGTTTTTTTTTTCCTGCGAGTTTTCTTCTTTGTGGCAGAAGCCTGGAGGTCAAAGAAAGGGTAAAGAACTACAGTTTAAAGAAATCTATGTTTTATTCAAACTTGAGTTTTTACAGCTCTGGCATTCGGCCCTAACAGAAAAGATAAAATGACACTCGATGCCTGATTCACAAAAGGATTGTGAGTTTGTGCATTTGCTAAAGCTGTGCAAACAAGTCAAAAAGACACTTTCTGATTCACAGTCACATCGAGGGGGGTTAAATGCAACCATGACTGCGCTGTGGAGCAAACGGCGACTTGTGGCATGCTCTCCATAATGTAAACTAGCCACTATGCAGTCTTTTGGGGGAGAATTTGGTCCCTTTCTATGCAAAAAAGCCTCATGGCAAAAAAAGCGTCTAATTCACAAACCCCAGCTGGTACGCTGATAAAGGACTTGTGCCGAAACGCATCCGTTGTTGATCTGTACGCTGCTGATCTACCCAGATAAAACATACTTTGAAGGACATTTAGCGTGCTGACTTCTCTGTCTCTCTTTAGTCTTGTTGCGGTCGTGCACCTGAAAAATTCCATTAGTGTGCTACTTGTTCGCTGTTACAAACACCAGCGCTATCAGCCACGTGCGGTGACAGTGAAGCAATATTGCACCGCAGTATTTATAAGATGTCACAAAAACGTATACAGTGATCAGGGGAAAAAAGTTTGTTTCACTTTAAATAAATTATCCGTGTATAAAGTCTATTAATATTACTCTGATATTACAATTATAAATATAACCAGTAATTATATCAGTCTAGCTGTCAGCTGCTCAAAACTTCATCCACATCTGTGGAGACGGTCTGGAGCCGTTATGCACGAGGATGCACGTTTTTGTTTTGTTTTTTTCCAGAGATGAAGCTTTGTGTTTTAAAAGGTGAAACCTGGTATTACATGTTTCAAGTCTGGCAAGTCTGGCTTCAAAATAAATTTCCCCTCCCCTCCTAGCTCATCATCTTTATGTGGCAGAAACTGTTCGTCAGCATGTGAGCGCAGCTCTGTGCAGAGTTGAGGTGCGGACGTCTTTTCTCCACATTCAGACGCAACAAAAAAAGCAAACTGCACAGAAGCTGACAACTTTTGGGACATGTTTGTGCATGAATATCGTCAATGCTGTATGCTTTGTGAATTAGACCCTGAGACAGAGCACATAGCCGCAGCAAATGCACACATTTTTAGAGCTGTTAGTGGTTGTGATCCATTCTTGGTGAATCAGGCTCTTGGTAAAGTAATGGCTGATATGTGTCTTCTGACTACTCAAAGCGCTTTTACACTGCATGTCACACCTACTCTTTCACAGCCATTCACACCAGTGCTTTTCTTCCTCTCATTTGAGAAGCCAGCGGCACCCCTTATGGAGGCTGGCGCCCCTAGCATTTGCCTATACTGCCTATGCCATGGGCCAGCCCTGATTCACACACTGATGGCAGTGGTTGCTATGTAAAGTGTCCATCAGAAGTAACTAATCCCATTCATATACATTCATACGCTGCCGACGAAGCAGCGGGACCAATTCGGGGTTAAGTGTCTTGCCGAAGGACAAATTGTACATGTTGCTACAGGAGCTCGGGATCGAACCCCAAACCTTCCGGTTAGAGACGACCGACTCTACCAACTGAGCCACAGCCGCCCCAGAAAAAAGCTGACACTATAGGTCTGTTGTCATTCATTAATGATTATTGCCAACTCTTCGTGTGCAATGCTAGTGAGAGCCACGTGTTCTCATGTCCATGCTCAGAGAAAATGAAGCTTTACAAAAGGTGATAAGATTGCTTCTTTTACAGATATACTGAAGGACCACAATACCGATTGCTCTTGGGTGTCATTGTATTGAACAGCTTCATCAATGTGTTCAAAAAAGCTGCCAAAAAACACAGCTATTCTGTGGTAGGCAAACAAACTGTGAGACAGGAAATAAGCTGTTTTCTCATGCGTGGTAATGCAGGGAAAAAAAACTTTCAGCTGGATCAGTGTATGTAAAAAAGGCTTAAAAAAGCACATGCATCCTCTGGGCCTCAGCTTCATTAAAGGCCACAGATTGGCTTCTACCTTGTATCAGCATAACATCAGCTGTAGCTGCTGGAGTCGATATCCAGATAGCTTAGAAAAGCTACACTTGTCGCAAGCTGAGATTGCCATTATTCGTCTGGCTTGACCTGAAACGCCTTGTACTCTATTGATTAGGTTATACCAGGGAACTGATGGCGAGCTTCAGGTTCTATTCTGGGCTTGTCTGAGTCTGCCTGGCACAAATGATATAGCTTGGTGAGCATGTTGCTATTGTGAGTTTACTTAGTTTAGCCTTGTCTGGGTCGATGAGAGCATTTGGTGTTGCAGGAGCAGCATATGTAGGAGAGTTAGCTGTGGCCGGTTGTGACCATGGATGTTCATGTTTCAATACAGTATGATGATTGATAGCAAGTATGAGAGCAACTGCCTTCACGGTATTTTTCCCTTTCCTGTTAGGATGTAATTTCCTGTCCGTGAGTGTTTTTTTCACCTGATACACCTAAAGTTATCTCTTAACTTTGCAGACACTAACAGCTGCAGACGCTAACAGGGTCATATTAGCGCAACATCCGGTAATATTACTGTACCTTGTCAGTTGACATGGATCTTTGGTTTCTAACAAAACCTATCTGCTTGTTGCACGCAGTGCAGTTGCACTCAGAGACCATCGGGGGTGCCAAAGCTCACCAAACATTATGTTGCTTTCTGTGACGGATGAAGTGCAAAAGACAATAATCAGTTGAAGCTGAAGCATTGAAATATTGTTGTTGTTTTTTATCCCAGTCACAGGTGTCAGCGAAGTTGCAAGCATTTAAAGTTGTTGATGGGTCACTTTATATGTAGTTGCTGATATCTGTGAAAGCTGAAGCACTACAGTAGTTAAGGTGTCATTGAGGTTCTTAACAATAAATTTAAAAGGTCGTAGTAACAATTGTGCAGTTGTACTGTCAGTTTATAGAGAAGGTAGTTAAAAGTAAAAGTCCGTTACTGTTAAAAAAACGAAACAAAGACAGACAGAGAAATAGACAGAACTGTATTGCATTAGAAAAACCCTATCAGTTAAACCCCAGCGGTGTGAAACGCTGTACTGCTCTAATCCACCTCCTTCACATCAGTCACGACACTGGTTTGCACATTCTTTAATCTGTATTTGCCTTCTCTTCTTCACATCTCTGACTCCATCTTGCTCAGCCTTATTCACATGTTTATCTCTCCCTCTTTCAAATCTCCTGCTGTCTCCCTCTCTCCTACGGCATCGCCTTCCCGTCGCACTCCTCCATCTTAATCCCCTCTCAGCTCCACTGCACTCATCTTTCCGTCCCAGTCTCTTCTCCCTGTGGTGACTCTCTCTCTATCTCTCCACTTCCCACTTTTGACTTCCTCTTGTCCTCCCTCTCTCCTTGTCAGAGACAGCTTTATCAGGTGGGACCCAGTCTGGAGTAGTGCAGCCATTCACAAAGCACACATCTCTGTCACCTCCAGCCTCTTAATCCACTCAGGGCCAATCACGGACAAACCTCGCCTAAGGAGGGAGCGAACAATACACTCTGAATCACACACACACATAAATGCTTCCATGCATAATAAAGGACCAGTCTGGCATTTTAGGATACCCTGGATGACTTAATCTGTGTCTTTCCAGTTAAGCTATAGGTCCACAATGGGTTCTGTCTAGAGTAAAACTGATGGACTAGTTCCATCAGATGTAACACATAAAACACTATTAATTTCAAAACTTGAGC
Organism: Tautogolabrus adspersus; assembly: GCA_020745685.1. Taxonomy (NCBI): domain Eukaryota; kingdom Metazoa; phylum Chordata; class Actinopteri; order Labriformes; family Labridae; genus Tautogolabrus; species Tautogolabrus adspersus. The sequence continues at coordinate 20,758,534 of CM036551.1, read as the reverse complement.
TAATTCCAATGAATCTCACTTTACTTGACAGGGTTTACTGTTTTTACAGTGAAATAAACTTTCCAATTGTGTATGCAATTTCAAACATAAATGTATTTTGTATTCAAAAACATTTGTAAAGAAATGTACTCTACGTCAGTGTTATTTTCAGTGGTGGCTGGTTCACATATTCTCCAGACGGGGTGCAATTTCTCACAAATGGAACCCGGATGAAAATCTTAGTTCCTTAGCTTGGGGCACCAGAGAGCCTAGCGCTTATGTCGGTTTTGTACATAGGCTGTAGTCATCATCGCAGTGGCTGTGGGTTCGAGTCCGACCTCAGCCCTTTGCTGCATGTCACCTGCTGCTCTCTCCTCCCAACGAGGAGATGTCTCTCCTCAGCTGTTATATCCGATGGAGGTAAAAGCCCTCCCCCAAAAGCTAAGTTCATTAGCTTAATGCTAACACATAATTTGGGGAAGCAAATTGTATGGTTCTTTAAATCAATGTGCCACATAATTCAACCGTTCACGCAGGTACCTTATGTTGGTCTCTCAGTCATTGAAGTTGAACAAAAAAATCTAATTTATTTAGCTTCATTGACTACCAGGCACGTTTTTACACATATCTGATTAATTTTTGTTTTAACATGTTTACGTAGACTTTCTTCTGATGTTCGATGAGGGCTGCATGTAGCACCACTTATTAAAAAATAGCAGGTTGTTGATCTAACGTATTTTGAAACTTGATTGACTATTTTAGGCTTAAAAGAAGTATGTACAATTCTCCTGACACTCAACAGTGAGAGTTCGGACGGTGACCATTGTACACTAACAAATGACGTTTGGATAGATTCAGGCATGACGGTTCTTCATAGACCACCATTTAAGTTTATTTCAAGCCATGCAAATGTCATTCTATTTCATGACTAGTTAATTTTAGAGATTCTTTTTAGCATAAGGTTATATAATGGTCACATTTAGATTCATTTTCTGTGATGTAATAGTCATTTGACAATCTGCTTTAAAGGCTAGTCACTTAAAAAAAAGAAGAAGAAAAAATGCCGTACAAAACTGCACATATTCAATGTTATGTTCATTCAAAAAGGCCTGTGCAGACAGATGCCTCAGCAACTGTCAATGCCCGTCTGTATTTGTCCTATTGCAACCAAGTTTGCAACAGCAGATATCTCCAGGGTAGTTCTGTTTCTTTCCTCTATGAGTTCTTCGACTTGTCAATAAACATATTTCAGTAAATGGAATTCTATGTTTTACGTTGCGATGCTAAAGTCAGGTATTTAGAGAGGCATAATAAGGTTATACAGTTTACATTACACAATAATGTATGATAATAATAATAAGTCATATGGTCATAGTTTATGATCTTCTGTTAGACATTTTATAACGAACAATATAAACTAAGAAGAAGGCTGTACAGTAATTATATTATAATTGTGTATCAGTAATTAACTACAATACAATACTATACTACAATGCTTATACAGCAATGATGGATTTTCCTTTGTGTATATGTTTAGTGGGATTCTGCTTTTTTGTTGTCAATCTTGACTTGGTTTCAAACACATTCGGGCTCTTTAAACGGTTGAATTATGTGGCATGTTAATTTAAAGAACCATACAATTTGCTTCCCATTTGCAGACTCATTCACAGTTTATGAGCTAGCCACTATAACCTGAAGCGTCTCTTTAGTGAGCTGTATATTTATTCCAACAAAGGAGGAACTACATTGTGTAGAAGAGACACTGAAGCAGCTGCTAATGTGCTGCTTTTATTACAAGGAATGCTTAAAGTTGCCTCCTTGCTGCTGAATACAAAGCAATGCATCGATATCAATCCTCACATCTTTACCTTGACAAGGAGAACAAAGAGGTCTTCTGAAACTCCCTAACAGTTCTCTTTGAATATGCAACATACAGCTGTAAGCAATACTACACTGGCTGTAAAACAAAGTTCTATAATGTTTTGAGAAGTATAGATGTATGCACATTGAGAAATATTCTGTGATTTTTGTCTTTAAGTTTAAAAAAAAAATCTTATCACTTGAATCTTTACTTCTTCATTCCCCTGCAGTCACCTAAGGTCGCTTAAAATGAACCACATACAAAGAAAAACATGCATCATATCCCCCCAAATGTGATCCAATCCAGTCAGTGGTGGGTGTGATTTTGAAGGTGATGGATGAATGAACAAATCATGGAAAACCCGTACCTAACCTTCTCACCCATATCAACACGTACAGTGGTGGAAGAATTTAATCGCTCTAGTAAATCAGTTATTTCAACAACACCGGCTCCGTCTGAAGAGCTACTGGAGCTTTTGATTGAGTTAGGTATGCTCGAACACACACATACACAGAGCCCACGCATCAGCACACACACACTAGTGCACCAACAAACACCTGTCCAGGTCATAACACCTGTTTTTGTGTGCCTGCTATTTACAGGCAGGCGTGGTGTAGTGCTGCAGGCAGACAGGACGGCTCAACAACCTGAATGTTGTGTTCATTGTTTCACGCTGTGTCGCCTGTCCTTCACATCACAAAGAGCAGCCAGCAGACTCCCTCACCCCATGGCTACGCGCTCACACACTGCTGACACAAACACACAGCACAGAATGATGTTCTGCTTGATTGAAAGAGGATTAAGATGAGGTTTGACAGATTTTAGGGTTGAATAGGAACTGTAAAGTGCTTATATTGTTTCAGATTTCATAATGTAGACACTTTGTCCGTCTCTTTGTTTGTTTGTTTGCTTACGTACTAATTTTAAGTGCCAAAATCCAACGGCATGTTGTAAGACAGCACTTTAGGAGTAAGTGAAAAAGCCATAGTAACTTATTGGTCCAGTATGATTTATTGATGTTTCCTAAGGCGAACAGTCAGGGGCAGAAGCTCAGTCTGTCAGGACTTGGTTTGTTAAGTGAAGGGTCACTGGTTCAAGTCCTAGAACTGACCAATGTATGGCAATGGTCTGGTTACTGGAGAGATGTCAGTTTACTTCCCAAGTACTGCCGAGGTACCCTTGAGGAAGACCCCAAACCCCCCTACTGCTTGGGATGCCCAATGTATGCAGCCACCTCACTCTGACTTTCTCCAATAAAGCATCTCTAAAGGATCCTGTTTGTGCATGAGTGTATTTCAGGCCTATGTGTGTGATGTCTCTCAATAATTCTGGATGTTGTCTTACTGGGCTCAACTTACCTATATTGGCCCTGTATAGAGCCCATGAAGGGTCCTTCAATTAACCATCTGGGTTTACTCGTGTGGGGCTAACTAAGTACCAGGTGTACCCATTTGGCCCCCATCTGGATGTTTTGGCTGGGCCAAAAAGGCTTCCATACATCCAACAGAACTCACAATAGTCAGCTTGAAAACAAGCCAAACTTAAAGTTGAAATTACCCAATTTTGACTTCCTGTAAGGGTTACACTCTAAATCTGGCTGGTAATGTTCCCATAATGTGACTCAATAACATGTTTTCTTAGTCCCTGACTGTCTATAAATACTCTGTGACACCTACAGTCCAACCTGTAATAGACTTGGGTTGTTGAGCTATGACATATTGCAATTTGAAGTCTCTCCACTGACTTTCTTGACAACTTGAAATTGTCTCACCTCCTTCTAGACAAAGTACAATGTCACTCAAAGTTGAGTTTAAAACTCAGGGCAAATCCACCAATACACAGACTTCATGGAGGAGCAGTTATCTGAAGTCACGCATGAATGGCAGCACCCAAAGAAATCATTCAACAAAATGACAACTTTAGGTCTGTTTACAGAAGTTGACAAGCCGCCATTACTGTGTTTGCGTCTCCCTCAAACACCTACTGTACTGAATGCAGTTGTCCTGAGAAGGGAACACTTTTCTACTTAAAATTACTTTCTATGTAACTTTACTTTTTAACAACAATGTAAAAGACATAAAGAAGTAAGCGTTAACAGGCGCTCCTCAAATCGTGACACATTTTAACTTTGGGGAGCACTCAAAACACACTGTATGAGAGCAAACACTTTACATATATTCACAGGCCGTGCAGAGGACGAAGATATTCTTATTATGCCATTAATGAAAAGATTTAGTACATGTTCCTCTGGGAGCATAATCAGGTAAGAGCTGCATGTAATACTCACACACCAGCTGCATTAGTGGAAAAAAAGAAAAAAAAAAGCATGCTTATTGATTATCAATAACAACATATTCCATGATGCAAACTGTCTTCAATGATTAAACTGAGCTGTCAATGAATAAAGCTAACAATACATGAAACAGCTCAAAGAGAGAACATTTCTAAACACAGAGAAACATGTACAACTGCTTTTACAGGTTGAGTTGTACAAACCATTACGAGCGAACTGATAATGAGTAAACTTAGTAAACTGGAGAGTAACGTACGTTATATTATTGGGAAATTATTCATATTGGCCAATAGCTTTGATTTAAAGACATACTGTACTTAAAAACCAAAATAAGAAACACACTCAAACACACAGAATCAATCTCCAGGGTTTCATCATTGTTGAGCGATTTTGACAGTATTTTGATTTTGATGTGTGTGCGCGCGCGTGTTTGTATCAGTGTGTGTGTGAGAGAGAAAGAGAGAGATTGTGTCACTGTGAGTGTGAAGCTCCATCTCCTTAAACAGCTGCTGCACGTAAAGCCAGCAGCATCCCTGTTGAATAATTCGTCTAACGCACGCACGCATGCACGCACGCACACGCACACACACACATGCACACACACTAACACACACCAGGCGATGGAATGAGAGAAGAGGATGGCAGAGAGGAGCAGGAGGATTTGGTGTGCTCTTTCCTTTCAGCAGTCGCTCAGGGATAAAAAGCTACTGTTGGATTACAGCAGATAGGCATTCATAGGCTGCCATTAGGCTCCTGAGAGCAGAGAGAGTCATTCGCAGGGCAAACTGCTTCCTTCACCTGGTACATTTTGAAAAGAAAAAATCGCTAAATGTCTGAGACAAAAATGTGAAAAATGTGGAAACAAGAAATGATATTTAACAGGTTAAAGGGTGCCATGGTATCCGAGGAAAATCTACGTGGCTTTGTGTGAATGTCTTACTGATTGTCTTCCAGCTTCTCATGTTGTGACATAAAAACAAAATGAACATGCAGTGAATCATCATTGGACCAAACAGTGAATCAGAACACAAGCCAGAAAATAAACTAAAGCAGATGGTCAAAGTGACAGTGAGAGCATCTCTGTCTGCAGTCCAAGGAGGCAGACGTCGCAGTGCTGGCCGCACTGTTTGACTGACAGCTGATCTCTGGCAAGATAAGTGGAGAAAAAAAAATACCACAATGAGAAGCTCTAAGCCACACAACACTGGGACACATTATCAGTAATGATTACAATGGAAAACTTTAGGAATCTTTCTTATCTTTGAACTTTATATATTCCTTTTTAGACACAATTTAAGGAGATATTAACTGTAAAGAAAAATTGTATTTTAAAATCTATAAAGCTGCGACTGTTTTCAAAAGAAATGCTGAATTGTGTCTTTAGATATTAGGAGGAAATATGAACTTTACCAAACCTTTTCCAAATTGAGACAGGAACAGCAACAAATGGCTATTTTCTATGTGAGTCTATGCGTTCTAAATATTTAATGATATTATAAAGATTTATTACAAGGCTGTTCTGGCAGCTCTGATCAGAGTCCCTAGAGAACTAACTCTGATCATATCAATCCGCAGAAAGAAACCCAGTAAATCTAACATCTGACTGATAACTGTGAGAAAAAAAGACAACTGTGGAGAACAAGCGAGAGAGGTTTTAAGACACAGTTGAAGATGGCACATGAAGTAAACACTAAACATACCAACGCATGTAAAAAGCAATCGTTCAGAGACGACTTTGACAGAGATGAGGCAGAAAACCTCAAACAGGGGCTGCAAGAATTCTGACAGACGTGTTCAGCTCTTGTCGCTTCATCGTCGATGGGAATGTTTGGTCTAATATGAGTTATGACAGCTGAGTACACTGGATTTAAGATGATATGAGAGTTTACCATCGGCATGAAAGCAGCTACCCACTGTAGAACCCGAGTCCACCTAGCATTTTTTCCGGGCAGAAAAGTGCTGGCTGTGCGCTCGGGAGCGCATGCATGAAGCGTTTGTGCGGTGACAATCAAAGCGCTGCACAACCGTCCTGTCTCTATGACAATGGCCACTAAGACTGACACTTCTCCGTTGCTTTTGTAACGTGAGGGTCCGATGTGTGGTGGATGGATCACTCTACTTAAGAGAAACAGAAGGATGGAGACGGATAACTTTCTCAGCCGCACTTTACAGTCATCCGCATTGCTACCGCTACACAACAACAACAACACTTCCCCGTTACTCATCACATGTCCCGTCATTAGCCAGAAGAGGCTAGGATGATTCAAGGAAGTCCTTATGACAACTACAGAGGTAGATTCAATATAATTTGGTCACAGTTACTAGGTGCTACTGTAAATATTAGAACATGTAAATATATCAATATTAACGTTGTAAACTCAGGAAGGTAAATAGTTCACTGTATAAATGTTACCTTATTTTTAACTTAAACTTAAATACATGAATTAACTCAAATATATAGATTTAGATAATGTTTTTATTTGAGATCATTTTTACCCCAGAAAGACATGGAGTAAAGAGGATATGGGTAGAGACACGATCCATAATCCATAAATATCATACATTTGGAGAAGATTGCAGGTGACGTCAACAGCGTCTTTCTGAAAAGTTGAAATGTTTCAACTCGAAGCACTCAGAGCAGCCACAGAAAAAAGTTGTAGCTCTTGGAAATAAGCATTGGACGCTGCTTTTTTCTCCGGTCGACCGCCTGCTGCTGCAAACGCTCTCTACTCTTTGAAAACAATTGAAAATGTACGCTTTTTCAAGGCTTTCAATAATTTCCAATTGAAAAATGTTGTGTCAGTTAATTGGTGTACTAAGTATTAATAACTGGGATGAGGTACAGTGTGTGAAAACACATGCATCACATCATAAGCATTCAATTCAGCTATAACTTCCTGCTACATTATTGGACATTTATCTCTTGCATCATGGACCCCCAAACTGGTACTTTTTTGTGATGAACGATGTCTTTGTACAAAGAATTTCAAATTTCAAAGAAATGTAACACAGACAATGATGGTCTCAACAAGTGAAATAATAAGCATTCTGTAAACAAAGCAAATACAGAAAACATCTGATAATTGTTCATCTCTCTTACCGCACCTAGATGCGGTTTATATGAAGTGTATTATGTAGCGACCTTACCTAACACTGAGTTGTGTTCAGAATTATCACATATTCAGAGCCTGCAGCCGACCAGGACGTAACAGAGTGAACGCGCTGAGAGTGAATATGTGTGAGCAGCTGCAGGTTCCTTCAGTACAACCAAGTGTGAAGCGTCGTCTGTCCTCACATAATACCAGGAATCAGCCAAGGGTGACATTACTATATCTGCCAATGCATTTCATGGCAGCATATGCAACACACTTATTTATGCGCTCACACGTGCTCATATACAAATGCACCCGAGATAGAATACCCATAGTGCTGCAGACACAAATGAGCACAAACACAGAGGAATACAGCAATATGCTAAGGCTTGTATAGCAAGTGGTTGAAGAGGCTACTGGCTGTAGTGCATCAATAAATGATGTGGACAGCTTTAGTCAATGCATGGCTTAAAGATGTTCTGGGAGGATGAGCATGAAACCCAAAATATGGGCAACAAGCAATGCCTATGAATATTTGTACTGACTTGAATATTAATACGACTAGGGTGGGTTATCCTGATACCTCCCCCACTACACATACATATACCTCCAGCATACTAAACATAATACACACACACATTTGTCTCCCCTCTGACTCCCTCTGCATATTGAGTGCACACGTTCAGCTTTCTTTATCGACTCTCCTCATTGATCTGTGCCGCTCCACTGTTTGTCGCCGCTGTTTGATATAGTGGGACAGTGCAAACAGTTTTCCTCCTTTTTCGCTTGGTGAAAGTCGGGTATTTGAGTGCCACTCTCACAATCAGCTCCTGGATCATTGTCTGTGTTTACAGAGACGTATTCAGTTACTGGGAAGGGGAGTTAGCTTAAATGAGGCATGATTTCTGTTATATAAAAGCTTGTTAAAGCTCCTGTGAGGGACTTTCAGTTTGTCTCGATTTTGACGCCCCCTGTGGAAAAATGGTGCCCTCTTCACTCTTTAGGGTGTCCTGTATGTGTGTAAGTATACATTTCTGGGGACAAATCTCATCATGCTTCCTTTTAAAAGTGAAGCGTATCACTCAGAATCTTTGCCATGGAAAAAAGGCTGCAACATGCTGTTAATCACTTTTGCACCTACCCTGCAACAGTGGTTTAAAAATTCATATAAAGACAAAATCAGTGTTGATGCTTTCATTCGCTTTTGTTGCTCATAAAGAGCAATAGTGAAAATGTCTATCTGTTTAATAACCAGCTTAAAAGGAGGTTTGAGTAATACGAGTTCCATTTTTAAAGGAGCATTCCACTGAAATTTGATAACTAACATGCAGTCCAGAACAGATTGAGTGGTCACTTGATTTTTTCATGTAGGATTAAGGGCAGCAGTAGCTCAGTCTGTAGGGACTTGGGTTAAGAACCGGAGAGTCGCCGGTTGAAGTCCGGGTACTGACCAAGTCTGGAATTGGTCTGGTAGCTGGAGAAGTGCCAGGTCACTTCCTGAGCACTGCCGAGGTGCCCTTAAGCTAGGCACCAAACCCCCCAACATGAAAGGACTTGGGTGCTCTTTCATGTGCAGACCCTCACACTGACATCACTCCATTAGTGCATGACCATAGGATCATGTTTGTACATGTGTGTGTATTTCAGCTTATATGTGTCCAGCATGACTCAAAAACAGAGTGTCAAAGTAATGTCCCCTTGTGGGAATAATAATGTATAAAAAATAAAATAAAGCTTCCCTTAATTTCAGAAATGTGTCATTTGTTGTATATAAAACTTTTAACTTCATCTTCCATCTTTGCAGTTAACTCTGTGCGTTATGTGAGGTAAGGAAAAAAGAACTTAACAAAAACAACTGCACATTTTGGCTCTCATGCAAACCGCTTGCTAACATTGGAAATCAAAGTGAAGTACATCTATTTCTGATAAAGAGTGTAGCTGTTCTGCTGACAGGTGTTAAAAACAATGATGATGTCACAGAGGTAGGAACGGACTGAATGGATGAACAATTATCTTGTAATAAACAGCTGCTGATGATTTGAGGTTAGTGTGACTTTGGGGGAATACATCTTTCCAAGTGTTGAGCTGAGCTATGGAGTCTGTGAAGACCACAGCACACCTGCTCGTAGCTTGGTTAATCAGGGTTTTCTCAACGTGTCTCCATGTTGGGCATGTTTCAGACTCTCACATTTCAATCAATCAATCTTTATTTTAATAGCGCCAATTCATAACAAATGTTATCTAAAGACACTTTACAAGAAGAGCAGGTTTAGACCGTAGACTTTTTTATTCAATGAACCAACATTAATCCATCATGAGCACAACAATAAGCAATATTATAAAAACACAATTATATGAGGTGTTTTTGACTGCACAATTGGTGTCACAGTGTGAGATATAATAAGAAATACTGGAACTGTTCAACTCCAAAGAGTAATAAAGAAACTTTGTTGAACAAAGTCCTCTTTTTACCTGAAAGTCTGAGGGAAACTTGTTTTATCTGAACAAAAGTGAGGTGGGGAGGCGTACTGTTGGGGTGTTAAACAATTATCAGGAGCAGGTTACCTTAGAAACAGCACAGCCAGAGACAGAAATCTCCTTGACTCCTTGACTACAGCTGTCTCTGGTGAGATGTCTCACTCAGCCAACAGAAAAACAAGAATTTAACTACATATGATGACGCACATAGGCTAAAAAGGACATGCCGTTAATGAATAATAATCTAAATTTAAGAAGAAAATAAATAGTTTTTTTAAGACAACACTAAATTTGAGGAGAAACACTTTATTAAATGCGAGCAAAAGTTCAGACAAACTACTAAGTACAAACAAAAGTTTATTTTTCCATCACATGCAGTGTCACTGTATCAAGGCGAAGTTATTTGGTTGGGTGGATTATTTTTGAACAGAAGTTTTATTGTAGAAAAAAATTATTTCATTCCGTGGCAAGATATGCTGACAGACTTTACTTAATTTACATAATAGGCAAGGTTAACTGGGATGTAGAGACAGGTGAAGAATTAAACCTGGTGGCTCTGTTAAATGTGAAACACGCTCTTTTAAGCAGGGTACACACGACAAGATAATTGGGCTGGCTTGGGCTTGTTTCCCCCCTTCTGACCAAAGTCAGCAAAGGCTCAGTTATCAGATGGTTCAAAAGATTATCTTGCCAGATTCTCCTGTGATGTGAGGTGTGTTAAAAGTGATTTTACCCTCCCTGATCTGCTCGGAAAATGAGGAGGCAGCCCCGATTTAAATCATAAATGTTAAACATGTTTAATATTCACCATCAGAAATTCTGTTGTGTGGATAGAACACAGAGGACGGCTGAGCACACACTCTATGGATTGACACGTGGAACTGAACAATAGCCAATCAGGAAGCAAGCTGACTGAAGTAAGAAGCAAAACGAAAACAGCCATGGTCATGACAGCAAACGCAAAGCATAAAGTTAGATACATGTCAACAAGTGTTAATAAAATGTTTCCTTTGAAACATACCACAATCCAACTGACAAGGAAAGGAAATCGAAATTCTTTCTGCAGGTTCAGGTTCGATCCGACCTGATCCACCCACATTAGAGCATGCCTCGGGCCGAAAAAATTCCAGCCTGAACCAACCTGAGCCCGTGCATGTTCTGTCCGACCCGTCTCAATAACTGTATTTACGGGCCCGAGCCCGACTAAAGCCCAACATTTACTTTCTTTTTAAATTGGCTTTTATAATTAAGGGTTTAAGTTGTCTGAATGCCTGTTCAGATGAGATCTTAATGAGCACAACACAGAAGCATGTAGGCTATTATAAATAAAAAATATGTATGGATAGGCTATAAGTACGGATTAAAACGCAAACGAACAGTTTTTAAAAACTGTCTGCTCGTCTCCCGGGCTGTTTGATGTTTCTGATCTATCAGTGTGTGTGTATCTGTACACTGAGCTGTGCTTCTGTGACTGTCTGTGTTGTTATGCCCGCTCCCCAGCGTGTTTGCACAGCGTCTGTCTTTCTGACCCTCCTCCTGGTTCCGACCAGGCTTCCGCCTTTCTTTGTCGGATACTTTGCTGATACGGACTGCTTCCCAGTTTCAAAACCTGCGGCTTTGCGGACCACGTCCCCTCTGCTACAGATGGGGGGGGAGCACTGGGTAAGTGCTTCAGCAATCAGCATGAGCTTTAGAGCAGCCAAAAAATAAAATAGAAAAAAGCACGCAGCCCGGCCCGATTCGAGCCCGAACTATGTATTTAAAAACAAAGCCCTACCCGGCCCGAGCCTGAAGTCGGGCCTCAGGTTCCATAGGGCTGCAGACCTCTAATCCACATGTCGTTCCCCACTCTCTCTTTCTCCCCGGTTTCTGACTCTATACACTGTCCTATATCTAAATTAAAGGTATAAAAAACCCCAAAATAATACATCTCAAAAATCTTTCAGTGTGTGCCAGGCTTTACTCTACGACTTCACATTCATTTCAGTGACTGTGCACCAAGTCTCCAGGTTCTCCTTTTTTAAATACTGCAAAATTGATTACATTCCAAATATACAATTTCCTGTGAGTGTTGCGAAGTTCAGCTGAGGCAGCAGAGTTTCCAGGTTATTTCTCCCTGGCACAGGAGCAACTTCCCTCTAAGTGAAGCACATCTCAGCTGAGTGAGCAAGGGACCGTGTCTACATTTCCATCCAGTCTGGAGGTGAGTGTGCTGTTTCTGATCTGTATGCTGCTGAGAGCTGCAGCCACAGAGAGCTCACCCTTCAGTCGTGGAGAACTGAGCTGAACTCATTCGACTCTATGGCTTACTGCCTTCTGTCCCTCCTTACACACACTCACTCTCACACATACAACACAGTGTGAGTTAGAGTATAGGCTGAAGTCGCGCTGGGACTAGAATAACAATGAAAGAGGAAGAAGAAGAATGTATATAAATTCAGTTATGAACTCAGTTCTGTCTATTGCGAAGTTTTGTAAACACTGTTTATTGGTAACTCAGTGAACAAAACAAAACGGCCTATACAAGTGAATCCCAAAAGGCTGCATCTTCTTCTTCATCTTTGTGAGTGCAACTGAAATCACAGATGGTCATCTCTTTTTTCAGTACATATGGGGTTATTAAAATCATGGTTAGTAGTTCAGGTCAAGTCAAGTCAGCTTTATTGTCATTCATCCGCCTACAAGGTATACAACTGAAAAAAGTGTCTTTCTCTCAGTCTTGGTGCGAAGAGAACAACATAAAAACAAGACTGAAAGGTGCGACGTGTGATGCTACAACATGAAATAGTGATATTGTTGAGTATAAATACAGTATGTAGTGTGAATATATATGTCTGACACATTGTGTGAAATATTGCACAGAATGACATATTACTCAGACTGAAATAATAGACTGAATGTATTAATCAATTAATCAAGCACAGCACTAAGCAACTTTTAGCGAAGTTACAGTGTAAAGAAAAAAATGTCCTTTTAACAGGCAGAAACCTTGAACATAACCAGACTCAGGTAGAACAGCCATCTGCCGAAACTGTGTCGGGGTTGAGAGGGGAAAGAGGGAGATGCAGAAAGAGAGACATGGAGCTGTTCAAACTACAGTTTGTCGTTTGTTTTGACCTTGAGTCATATTTAGGTATTAATGTTTTATTAAATGTGCAGCCCTGTCTCCTCCTCTGTGAGTGTGCCTGTCAGTGGGCAAGTCCGTGTGGGTGTGACTGTGTCAGTGGGTATGTGTCTAGGTGGATCAAGTGGTGATCCAGAGGCTGCTGCTGAATGGAGGGAGAAAAGAGAAAACTCAGCTGCTGCAGCCTGCTCTGCCCTTCTCCGGCCTCTGCCTCAGAACCGTTTGTATTGTGTACTGTAGGCCAGAACATGTTTTCAATGGTTAGAATCATTTTGGAAGATTTCCTTGGTTGTGTGTAGATAAAACATTATTGTTTTGATTTTTACACTGTAAAAATGTGCCCTTTGTCATTTTGTTGATTTTATTTTCATGTTAGGAAATATTAGGGTTGTTTCTGATCACCTTCTGTTTGCTGTTTTGGGCCTTTCTTGGGAGTGGGGGTCACTCATCTTGTTGTGTCTTGGCTCCCCTAGACCAGGGACATATGTTACGGTTCACACAGTGTTAGTTTAAGGACCCAAACGCACGACTCACACACAAGCGGGAAGGCACAGTACAGAACTGAATCATAACAACATAACATGGTTGTTGCTGGTAAAAGAAGGACAGAGGATAAGTGTTTAAACAAAACATAGCTTGAAAACTTAGTTTAAGTGAAAATTCCTCAAGTCCTTTCTCGAACAAAATAAAACTTTTTCTCTCTTTCTTTTGACAAAACACACAGTGAACATTTTACTGTGCACAGTTATATGTGAGCGAAAGGCTTTGAAATGATAATAAGCCTCACACTATGTTCCTCGTATAGTTAAGTCCAAAATGGTTTTGAACTTCTAACAATGTCTCCACACACACACAGCTGCATATAATTCAGGCAAGGGAATTCGGACTCTGTGACTTCTTGATCCATAAAGGATAATGGCTCTGCTTCTTTCTCAGCCTCACATTACGAGAAAATGCAAGTGGTTTCTGACAGGTTTCTCTGAGAAACAAATTACCGCCTGTGAAACTTTGACTGCCACACATTAAATACATGTGCACTGGGTTCTTTCTCAAGACTATTAATGCAGATGAGAAAAAGGACAGAAATAAGTATATAAAGAGAAATTATAACATGGAAAAACCTGAAATGTTGGTGGTTTCCACACTTTCAAATTAGTTTGAAGTACTATCTAGGTCCTTTTAAAAGTTCTTACAAAACATCTTCAGCCATTATACAGCTCATTATTTTATGTTTCCTAAAAAGTCGACATGATGTTTGGAGAACTACGCATTCCGTGCATATAAGGTAAAAACAAATTGGGATTGGGAACATTTTCCCCCTACAAATAACGTTAATCCATCCATCCATCCATAATCTATTTAATTTTCCCATTTGTGGGGTTGCAGGGGGGCTGGAGCCGATCCCAGCTGTCATTGGGCCAGAAGTGGGGTACACCCTGGACTGTTAGCTAGTCAACTACAGAGCTGCCATATAGAGACAGAAAACCAGCCACACTCACATTCACACCTGCGGGCAATTTAGAGTCACCAATTGACTTAACGAGCAAGTCTTTGGACTGTGGGAGGAAGAGTACCCATAGAGAGAACCTACGCATGCACGGGGAGAACATGCAAACTCCACACAGGACCTGCCGACCAGGATTCAAACCAGGAACCTTCTCGCTGTGAGGCAACAGCACTAACCACTGCACCACTGTGCAGCCCTGAATAACATTAATGCTCTGCAAGTTTTTTTTTTAATAAGGTTCTGATAAATTAAACATTTTATGGTATTATATTGATACACTTTTGAGCAGAGACATGGCAGTGCATTCGCTCAGGTATACCACCCTATACATGTCTCTGGGCAGAGGGATTTGCATTACTCCCCAATGAAACATTTGCAGATAAATATCAGTGTCCAGCTGCAGGTAATAATGGTACAGTCTTTAATGTAAGCTGTTTAGCACTAACTGTACACTGGAGACTTACAGTATGTTCTTGAATCTAGCCTTCATCCAACAAAAACACATAAGTACCCTGTAAAATAGCAAAACAGCAAAGAGCCTGAGGAGAAGCATTGAAATGAATGAAACACACTTATAGAACTACTGTCTCTACCTCACTACCATTCCAGCTTTATAGCTAGTCAGGCACATGCAACAACAGATATGAAGCAGACACACCATGGTGCTTTTCAAAGTTTGTCACCAAATAAAAGTATCAACCCACAATGTCAACACTGAAGGCAGTGATAGCTTGGGAGAGGAGCAATCCCAAGAGCATTGATGAGATTAACATGACAAAGAAGTGGCCTTTGTACCTATACTGGGATTCCCAACCCTAAAGGGATAGTTCAGCTTTTTTTGTTTGTGTTGAGTTGTATGAGGTACTTGTCAATAGTATGTTTATTAGCCACAGGAGATGCTGCTCAGCTCAGCCCCTTTATTGTGAAACAGCTCAGGGTTACTGCACAGAAGCTTTAGACACTGTTGAGGACAGGGTCCTTTTTCACACGTTGTTTAGCTGATTTTAAGGAAAAATAAAAATGTAGGTGTAATATTGAACATTTTCAGCCCATTACTTTGCTCTTAGCAAGCCTCTTCATCTTAGTACTCAGGTCTGCAGCCTTCAAAAGAGAAAAGAAAAAACGAGTGATTTTAATGGGAACTATGACATGCTGTCTGTTTACTGTGGAACCGAGAGGACAGCTTAGTAACCGCAATGAAAAAGTGCACCATATGATACATTTGCAAAAATAAATAAATACCCCGGGTATAAGTCTTTTACCTTTTTTTCCATCATGGAACCACTTGTTATACTTTAGTGTTTTAAATTGGGGCTATACTTTGCAATCCATTGTATGTGTTTGGTCTTACCTGAATTGAAATCCAGGGGCCAGGGGACCTGGGGTAGTGTTGTAGTATTTGGTCTCAAGACCACTTTTTGAAGGTCTCGGTCTATTCTCGGAATCGCAAGTATTTTGACAAGTTATTGTCTCAGTCTCAGACTGGGCAGACTCCAGATTTTAAAGCAAAACCGGTCAAGACCACCACTGATAGGCCATTTTTCCACATCATTATTGTGAATAGAAAAAAAAAACGCCACTTTTTAAAACCACACTAACTTCAATTCATTTGTAGTTTGGTTTGTCGCCCTGGTTACGACCACAACCTTCCCGGTGTTACAGTCTAAATTTGTGACATGCCCCCTGATCACAAGACGATGGTTTTCATTTAAAGTTAATTGTCTCGGTCTCGTCCTGCTTTGGTCTTGGTCTCGACTCTGTCTCGATCCCTAAATGTCTTGGTCTTGTCTCGGTCTCAGAGCACCCTAGTCTCAGGTATGTCTTGGTCTCGGTTAGTGTGGTCTTGACTACAACACTAACCTGGGGGTTACTTTCGATGAGTAGTGACCATATGTGCAACATGCAGGACCAGCAGGGAGAACTTAAACACAACCAGCAATTCCGTAAGCACATAGCTTCCAAAATGGAAATGTTGACAGGAAATCAACATACAGTATGTGAGGTAATTTACGAACGACTCTGACTAGGACTATCACGCTGTCTCTGTGACTGAACAACCAGGGACGTTAATCAGTCATAGATCTAAAAAACTGAAAAATATTCTAAAACACTCCCTGTAGTGCTGAGAATATTAACAGAGGTGTGACAATCTGCAGTTGGTCCACTATAAGCCGCACCTTTCACATTCAAGCAGCCACCATGTATTGCTTTTTATGATGCTGTAATGCATTGTGCATTGATGAGCCCTTCTGTGGGTTGAATCTTGTATGACATCTTCCAATGCATTTGCAAGTCTGTGTTTGTGAGTGCATGTGCATGTTGTGTTATTTACAAGATGTCTGCTTCATGTTTCACAGTGTATGTGCCTTAGGGGCTTTTTGAAGTGCTGCATGTGTTTGCTTGCACACTTTGTGTGTGTGTGTCCTTGCTGCTGTATGCAGGAGATGGGCTGTAATAAGAGTTTTAAGGGCCTCCTTCAGGCAGACACATCAAAATGCAAATGGAGGGGCAGCCATTTTCAGTCCAAGTCTCAATGCTCTGATGTATTCTGACCAATTGTGCTGTTGTGAGAGGATCTGTTTGTGTCGGTGGAGCTCCCGCAGCTATAACATTTAAACTGGCACATAAAGCTTTGGCCACACTTTTATTTTGCTAAATTGTGTACTACTTGTTTGACTGCTAAAGACAGCTTTGTGTCTAGCTTTAGTTTGAGGCTGTTGTGCACCTTAATAGCTACATGAATAAAAGCAACACAAAAAAAACTGGCATTTCACCGGTGTTTAATGCACGTGTCACTAACTTTGTATCTTCCCCTGAGTTTATTTCTATTGTTTTGCACTATGATCTTGCAGACTTGTATACAAATACTGAAGCCTTTTTCTAAATGACAAAAAATAATTGTAAGCAGTTTTTTAAAGATCTCTATCTTTTGTGACCAATGTCTTTGGAGCTGAGTGTCAGAGACGGTCCTTTTGGTCACTACAGTCTGAATTTGTTAAAACAATGTTTTGTTGTTAAAAAAAAAACAGAAATGTTACCATTATTGAAAGTCTTACCCTGAACAAAAAATATTGTACTCTCAAACTTACAAAAACAGAACAATAATTGACACATTAGTACTTAGCAACATTATCATTTTTTGTGAGATGTATTCAAGTCCAATATTCAATGTCCCTTTGGCTCTGCTTTACCACTAACACCTACAAAAATATCTATTAAGCTGCAAAATACTTCCATACATTTATCTGCCAGTCTCTGTTTCTGTCAGTGGTAGGTTCTACGAAGGCAGACTTGGTTCATGAGTCTTCTGATGAGAACTCTGAGACGAAACCAAAACAGGAAAACAGAACGTTTTGGGCCATAAACTCGAACAATGCGCTGAGAATAACCGCAGATTTAGTTATAATTTATTTTGGGTAAGTATGACCAAAACCATTAACATATGGCAATTAGCTTTTTAGTTAAAAACAAATCTATGCTGTTTTGCAAAGCCTTAAGCTGCTTTCATCAACATTTTGAATCTTGATTGAGCTGCATATAAATGCTATATGTTGGATTTGTCATAGTTCATGAAAAACAAAGAGGCGGACCCATGCCCAGATAAGAAAACAAACTTATTTTATAAAAATTAGCAATCAAAATCCACAAACGGTAAAAAAAATCACAGGGAGGAACAGGAAAATCCACACTATGAGCAAACACATGAACACGAGTAAGAAGACGTACAAACTGACAAGAGGGAAGGAACACTGAGACTAAATAGACCCAGGGGTAATCAGACACAGCCTGTGATGTCACACAGGTGAGACTAACGACACAGGTGAAGACAATCAGGGCAATCAAAAAGGGAGGGAAACCAGACAAAGAGAGGAAGTAAGACAAGAAACATTTGGGACAAGAACTACAAAATAAAACAAGAAAGCATAAAGAACTAAACTAGGAAATAACACAAAAACACACTAGGGAAACAAGCAACACTAGGATAGAAAAACACCAAATAAAGAAAGAAATAACAACTTCACAATAACATAAGGAATAAAGTAACTTAACAAGAGTAAACAATGAAAAGATTACATCATATGCAAACATTATAAAACATTTCTTATATTCTACCTATCTTTGATGGCGCCTATCAACATAGATTATGGTTACTGTTTATGCTTGACAATGGATGTTCTATGGTCCTAGCCACACAAAAAACGGTTGTCATACATGCCTGTCCACCAAGCGTAGTACACAGAAAACAGGTACTACATATACGTTGCTGCTCCCACCCTCTGGAACTCCCTCCCAAAAAACATTAGAGACTCCCCCACACTCACTTCCTTCAAAAAATCTCTTAAAACTCACCTCTTCAACACTGCCTACAATCACTAACTCCCATCCTCCCCCCTTACATTGATTTTGTTCTTGTTTTGTTTATTGATTGTTGTTGTCTTTTTTTCTCTGTCAAAGCGTCTTTGGGTTTTAGAAAAGCGCTATATAAAACAAATGTATTATTATTATTATTATATATAGTCAAACTATTATAATGCCTTCAAGTAAGCAAACACCAAATATATCGCCTACGCAACTTTGTGTGTCTCTTCTATCTACAGTACACTGTTGTCTGCATTTATTTTGTTATTGAGATGTTGTGTGTGCAAAGCTAACATTTGCCTTTTGATTGGCACTAATCCAAAGTGTCCAAAATCCAATGTCCAATCCTCTGTGAAGAAAGCAATATGTATGTACTGTTTACGTTAAATAGAATAATACTTCTGTCCTTATGGCCTGATGTAGTGCTAGGGACAAAAGTCATGAGCTGGTAAAACTCATCAAGATTCATTCTCTTGGTCTTCTGAAGTCCAGTTCTATGAGTAAAATATTGCCTTGTAATGCATTTCTATGTACAAATAAACTTTGTTTGGTGAACTATGCATTCAGTGAAAGTAAGGTCAAAACAAACGGAGGGGAACAATTCCCCCATATGAATAACAATAATCCATCCATCCATCCATCCATTCAATCAATCACAGGGCTGACTAAAAGACAGACAACCAGCCACACTCACATTAACAACTAATGCAATTTTAGAGTCACCAATTAACCGCATGTCTTACAGACTGTAGAAGGAAGCCGGAGTACCCAGAGAGAACCCACAAATGCAAGGGGAGAACATGCAAACTCCCACAGAGGGGCCCTGTCCAACGGGTATTCAAACCAGGAACCTCCTCGCTGTGAGGAAACAGCGCTAACCAATAAGACATAATCATAATATGAGTCATGCTCTCAGAGTGACACATGCATTTTTTATTTTCTTGCACTTTCATGGCTACTGTGCCAGTTCTTGTTAAGATACTGTAAATATTTTGGACAAAGTGATTGGAAACCTCAGGACTGGCCACAAGCAGCAGAAGAAAGGAAAAACAACAACAAATAAATCTCCGACAGCTACAGCATCTATATTTTGCAAAGCGTATGCACATGGCATCTCCAGCTGGACTGCTCAAGCCCCGTCTGTCTGCCTGTCTGACTAACAGGCTTTAAGGTGACTAAGAAAAAAAAAAGAACTAGTATGAAACTCAACTGTGCAGCAAAGAAAGTAAGAGAAAAAAGCACTCGTGTGGCAAAACATGAAATATACATGTCAAAGGAAGCAGGTTCTCCCTGCTGAGATGTCAGACTTCATAAACTGCCCTGCTTGCAGACACACAGTTTGACATTTCTGTCTGTTTGGCTTTGGTTTGAAAACTGGTAAATACACATACAGAGAACTTCTGTATGCTGGTGTGTGTATGTGGCATTAAAAGTATGGCAAATCTGTCATCAAACATGATGCTATCTAATAAACTAGCTGCCTCAGTGTGGTCACTGACATGGGCATTCAGGGTGGAGGGACAGTATGTCTGTACTGTACTTGCACAGTGAAGTCAAGCTATGGTAGTAGCTCGATTAGGCCATTTAATTGGACCGCTGTCCTTGTCCCAGAATACAAGCACATGGGGATAAATTATTTATTGACGGAAGTATGCCTGACTCCGCTAGGTGACGATATACCCCCTTTGAGCTAGTCACTGTTGGACCTTCTTGTGGTTGCCTTGCCGGCAAACTGGTTGTATGTTAAATGGTGAAACCACGGAAAACTTGACAGCTCTGTACCGTACATGCTTTAATTGGTTATGTAAAGTGTCCTTCAGCTTTAACTAATCACATTCATACACATTTACACGCTGATGACTCAGCTAATTCTGGGTTTTGTGTCTTGCCCAAGGACACTTCGACATGTGACTTCAGGAGCTGGGGATCGAAACCCTGATAGTCCGGTTGAGAGATGACCGACCTGACCACTGATCTACAGCCACCTGCTTTATTTTTGGTACAAATGCAATGCAAACTATGACTCTAGCTTATGGTGATAATTGAAGGGGCAGACAACAACACCACTTCTGCTATGCTAAGCAGTATTGCTGTTTAACTTCCTGGTCAAAGCCAAGCGTTGGAACTGTGGAGCATGCACTGAATGCTACAAGCCATTTTTTGGTCAGATCAAGGTGTATAAAGTACAAGCAAGATTAAATTGACCCCCACTGAATTATACAGTATACGTATATATGTCATTGACTTCAAGAAATTCAATGTAGTACAATTTCAGTTGGACTAACATGTTTACATGCATTTTAAAAGTCCAGTTTTCAGTTGGACTAATACAATAAATCACCTTTTCCTAAATGCATGTAAACATACTGAGTGCCATAATTGAGCCATATTTTTACAAGCAAATGATGGCAATAGAATAGAAGCAAAACTGTCTATTATATTCTTAATTAAGTTTCTACCTCTACAACTTGGACCCACTGTATGCTCACTGTACTTGTGTACATGGTTCCCTGCTCAATGAGGGCTTTGTAACTACTAAGGGCGTGCTCACACTACGCTATCCGTACCGTATAACTAAAGTATGCATTATACTGTGCATATTTGTGCTATGGTTAGCTCTGGCTACCATTGTCCTATTGATTTGTTGCCAGAAATCAAGAAGGCATGCCTTATCTTGTACGAGGCAGGAAAAAAAAAAACACATAGAATCGGAAATCAATACCACAACTTGCCAAGTAGTAGCACTGATGTGGAATGTGTGTGATGTCTTTAAAGCTGAAACTTCCAGTTGGTAAAGACAAGGCCCCTTATGCTGCAGCGACTTACTTTGAAGGATGCTCAGACTTTCCATTTACAAAACATGACAAGAAAATACTGTAATTAAAATCTAACTTTAACATTCAATGAGACTCAAAATATCATTATATGCCCAATTGTTGTATCCAGTTTTAGTCACCCAGTGGTTTGTCTTCTGGATCTTTGCTCTCATAAAGTATAGCTACAATAGCGTCTTCATCAATATTTAATGCTCCCTATATCTCCCAGCAAGAACCCTTCTCTCCCCTCACTGCCCTCCTGCTGAGGTTCAGGATGAGGTATCTGGGAAGAAGAATCTGATTAACAAAGAAGCTACAAACCTGAAAGAAGAGAGAGGAAGAAAAGGAAAGAGAGTCAGAATCTGCTTTATTGGCTAAGAATGTGTACTCAAACAAGAAATTCATGTATAGTTTTTAGAAGCTTTGAAACTACTTACACACAATTCATAATAGGATAGCAATTATTACAGGTGAACACTAGAATCAAGATGGATACAAACGTATCATATACACTGTATTTCTTTATATTCAAAAATTGGGTTGGAGGGTAACACTTTAAATTAAGGTCACAATATTCAACAAGTTACTTATTAGCATGCTAATCAGTAGCATACTTACTTCTACATTATAAGGGCCTTACAAAGCATATTAAGGTAATAATTATGTGATATTCTGTTAGTCTACAATTTTCTTTTCTTGTCTTTTGTGTTCAATTCCTGTTTTATTTTGTTATCTGCTGCTTGTATATGAGATCTAGTCTGACTTCCTGCCATTGTTCTGACTATTCCCACTTTTGTCCCAAAACACCTGTTTCTCCTGGGATACGTTACTTCTGATGGTCCTATACATTGTCCCCTTAGTGTGTTCATGCTTTCCAGCCTTATTTTCCTTGTGTTTGCTTGCCCGGTTTTGAACTTTGTTTGGATTTTTGGATTTGGGATTTTTTGGATTTGCCCTTGTTGGATTTTTCTGCCCTTGCTGACTGCCTCTCTGTGTGTTACCTACAGACGTTTGAGTAAATAACTTTTTCTTACTAACTGTTTTTTGTGTCCTGGACTTTCCTCTGCATCTGAGTGTGGTTTTGGATAGTTACAAATTCATGTTCAATAGCTTTCTTACTTACAATCAATAAGAAGTAATTAGGAAGGTAAACTCTGACTAAATGACCTATTAGCTATAGACTATGGTCATGTAGAATAAGGTACTAATGAGCAGCCAGTATGCTACAAATTAGCATTCTAATAAGCAACTAGTTAATGGTGAATATTGTGACCTTAATTTAAAGTGTTACAGCAGATTGTTTTGTTAAGTAAATAGATGTACGCATGTCTACATACAGTTTATATAGCATGCCTACTTTAGACACAGATTATATACATGTGATTAGCCTATATCATTTTTATTTTTTCATTAAGTCTATTAATAAACTCTCTTGATATTACTTTTCAAACTATTCATTGGAGTGGTGGTCTAAGAAAATAAACTTTCTGACAACAAGAAGGAGTCAAAAATAGCAAAATTGAGGATAGCTGAGGGGGGAAAAAAGGAAAAAAAAAAAGGAAAAAATTGGAGAGTTTCTCCCGGACCTGGTAGCCGACCTCAGTCTGCCGGCCTCACACTGACACGGCTGTCACAGAAAACTCATAAATAGTATTAAGAATGCATCAGAGCTGCGGTAGCCCTGCTCCTATTGTGAACCTGGGATGTGTGTTACGTTGAGGAAAAGAATGGAGCGCCTCTATGAATTATTGACAGTGCTGTATCAAAAGCAGCAGGAGGATAATATTTGTTGTTGTTTGGTGAAAGCAAAAGCTGGCTGCTCAGGCTTGAGACAGCTAGTCAAAGCTGTCCACTATACAGCCTCTCAATTTCCAAATTTAAAAAAAGCAAGGAGAAATTGTGTAAGTTTTTTGATAGTCGTTTTTTTGTGTATTTTTAACAGTATGAGCAGTTTACTCTTGACAGCTGTGATATTTTTTTACATGAAGGATAACTTTCCAATCTGACACAGTAAGTGACTAAGTAAGAATCCTTCTCAAGTGCCTCCGACAGGTAAAAAACCTGACAAAAAACACAGCTTTGATGGGAAATTCACCTGAGTTATTATCCCAGATGAGCATCGAGGTCACTGTGTTCTTGTAATCGACAGAACAGTCAATGGCTCTGCCTTTTATACCTCACTCATAAAGTGCCTCTCTTTCACTGCGGCAGGTCAATAAGCCATGGCAACCACATTGGCTTTGTTTCAGTTTCTGCCACGTCAGTCAACAGGACTGATACAAGTGAGGTGAAATGCAGGAAAGGCTTTAGCTAATAGCCGGGACTATTTTCAGGTTCTTTCTGGGAGGTTGTCAGATCTGAACCAGTGAGCCTGTCCGTCTTCTGAGATGGTTTTCTTCCTGCCTAATGTCTTCAATTAGCCCAACGATGTGCCTGGTACACAGACAAGTCAAGCAGTGCGTACCCAGGCATGAGGTGCTGAGGAGGATCAAATCTGTATGTATGTGGTCACAGGTTTGTTCATGGGTAATGATTCCCGCCTCTTCTTAGCACAAACTCTGTAAGTGAACACTGCTGACAAACCCTGCAGAGTGAAAGATGTAGCAAGCATGGGCACAAGACAAGTCCTATTTATTGGGTTTTCTTGCAAACACAGCTCATTTAGTAATTTGTGAACATGAATTAATCTACACAGAATTTAGCCTGGCATCAATTGGCTCAATCAACCATCTCCAGCCTGACTGGGATGAGAACTTCAATTCTTTTTTTTCCATCACATTTTGGTTCCATGCTTCTCTAGTCATCAGTGTAAAACGTGTTTTATTTTCACTAAAATTGCTCCCAAAAAAAACAGTCAAGTCCATAAAATGATATCTATATTTGAATACAGAATCTAATCTTTAATTGCATATATTACATTGTGGTATTCCATGCACCTTTGACTGGTCACTATGAAAGGGTTTGGTTATAAGCAGCAAAACAGTCCTTTTGGAGAGTCAAACAGGGTTAATGCATGGGAATGCAATCCGGGAACTGATCTGCTAGCATCAAACTTGTAAGGGACAATTCAATATTAATTTGCAAAAGACTTCATTGATTTAAAGGTCACATACTATTTTTCAACAAGTTTAAAAAAAAGTCTCAGGGCTCCCCAAAACATGTCTGTGAAGTTTCTTGTTATAAATGCAATCTGATCCTGTATTTGATCATGTCTATAAACCCCTCCATTTCAGCCCTGCTCAGAACAGGCTGTTTCTTGTGTCTATAGCTTTAAATACAAGTGAGCTGTGATTGACCACGCCCCTCTCTGGAAGGGCTTTGGTGGCTTTGGCTTTCTCCCTCCATGCCCAATTGTTTGCGGTGAGAAGGCAGACTCAGAGGGCAGAACAAACACCTAGCTGTGGGAGTGTCACCCACCTGGGGGAGGGGTTACTGCCCTTTGTGATGTCATGATGGGAAAATCTCCAAACGGCCTGTTTGAGCACACATTTTCTGAAAAGTGGAGCAGGCAAAAGAGGGGATGGACTTTTCTCATAAATGGTGAGTGTTTCGCTAGGGACACATATAAGTGTTAGAAAACGATGGTAAAGGGTATTTTGCATTTTTGCGTAGAATCCATTATGGTTTACTCTGTAGCGTGCTTAAAATGCGCTTAACTAAGCTATTGCATTAAAGTTGTGTTTTGTAGATTTCTCTGTCATAGCATGCAGTTTTCTGTCTTTTAACCTCATAGTTGATGTTGTCTAACTCCCACTCCATTTTTGCTTTAAGTGTTGCTCACTGGGCTGTAAGATATAACCTGCCCATGCACAGAACAGGCCTTGCCCTGTACTGGATATCCTTATACGTCAATCGGAAACCCGCTGGCCAACTGGAGGCCCAGGATATTGGCCATTGCCCTTTGAGGCTTAATCACAATTACAAAAGTCAATGGGTTCTGAGGCTGAACAAACAGAGAAAATTAAATAAAAATGAGAACACACTGTCACTTACAAAGCCAACCCATGAAAAGGACTTGCCTGACAAAGTATGTAATTAGACATTTGACATGCTTAGAAAGTAGTGGAGCTGCTGTGAATGTACAAGTATTATCATTTAACTGTTTATAAATGTACGATATCTTCTATTCTATTTTTTATGTTAGCCATACACGTGTATTCTCTCGGGAACAATACTTACTGTACTATCACACAGTTTTGGTGTGAAATTGAAGTTGACAAATTCCCTGTATGCCTGGAGTTTCACTCAAAAGGCATCCTAATAAAAGTCTTGTAAGGAATTTTGCATGAAAAAAAAGGATCCTTTGCGGACAAGTATGAGACAGCGGAATAACAAATTACAGGCTCAGTGCTATTTCTTGTTCCATCTCACTCCCGGTAATATCCAGCCTCCTCTTCTTGGACTACTTGTTCTTCTCCCCTGACTTCCTCTAAACTCTCTCCAGCAGTTGATTTGTTCACTAAGAACAAACATTAACCAGAGTCAGCAGACTTTGTTCTATTCGGTAAATGTCTGAGTGTAAAAAAAGCTCAAAACTCTTTCTTTCCAGCAGCTTTCCAAGCAATGACTGGAGGTTGGCCTGACCACTCAGTCCCATTTCACCCCAGTGAGCGGGAGAGATTAGGACCACTTTTAGATCAAATCTGCTCCATCTGTCAGTGCTATTAGAGAAGCTGACCAGCATCACTGCCTCAGACCATCTCACATACACACACACACACTCACACAAACACGCACACATGTACACAACACACTCACATGTGTTTTCACTCACCAGCAGCAACCCTTCCTCTGCCATCACCACCAATCTGCCACAACAGGCCCTCGGGGAAGTGCCTGGTGCAGCTTTGGTTAGCTGGTAGTTGGATGAAGCATAGTAGTAATTCAGACAACATTCACCAGAGTGTCTTTGCCATATGCGTTGTGCTTGGTGTGTTGCATGCCATCTGTACCACCTGTAGTGACAGAGAGGGTGAATATTGCTATTGGTAATAAAAAAAAAGTCAGCAACTGTTTGCCAGTGGAAAAAAAGAAACAGAACTTTAGGAAACTGGATATCTGGCTAGGAAGAACAAGTGTAACAAACAATGGGATTTCATTTGGTTGATGTGGGCATAGTCTCTATCTCAGTGACGTCACCCATTGGTTTCTAAAGAGGCCTTTTGAAGCGGAGCAATGGTGGTCATCATATTGGAAATACTAACCCGAAGTTTCTAACTTTCAGCCAATCCAGTAACAGACAGAGGTGGTGTTGAGGTAGGACAACTACAATGCGACCACCTGTCAGTCAAATCAGCCATGCCCCTAAATACGCAAATAGATCAAAACTCATATCCTTGATATTATCAAAACAGATGAGTCATAAAAATGTTTAAATCTGTAAAGTTTTAACCAATAAAGAAATGAGCAATAGAGATGCAAACTGTTTTGTTTTTGTTTTTTTGGTGAAAAAAAAAACATGATTCAAACCAATAGCACAAATGCAGTAAAATAAGTTTAAAAAAACTATTTCTCTTAAACTGTATTGTATTGTTTCAAAGGTGATGTTTTATACATGCATGCCTCATCTCAAAGCTTACATGCTCTGGACACTGTATCATGGAGCTCTGAGGTTCATCACTAATTTTAAATCCCTCACTAATCACTGTTTTTTGTAGGCACGTGTTGGATGGACTTCTTTGACCCTACACAGACTTAACACTGGCGTATTCTTATCTACAAGTCTATCTTAGGTCTACATCCTTCATACCTTCTGACCTACATCTGCCAGAAGAGTACAGAGACTTATAATCTTCGATCCCAGGACCTTTTCTCACTGTCTGTTCGAAAGGTCAGAACTGAACTGGGGAAAAAAGGCGTTAAGTTTCCTGCTCCCTTTTCTTGGAGCGAATTACAAAAAGAGCAGAGACTTCACGAGCTGCTCTCGTTGGATGCTTTTAAGAGGACGTTAAATGACTCGGAGGCAGACACATCTGGCTGTAGATGTCCTCACTGATGTGTCTAATGGTGTATTTTTTGTATTTCTATGTGTGGCTGCTCGTTGTTTGTGTGGAACCCTGTAAATTATGCTGCTGCCTGTCTTGGCAAGGACACTGGTTACATAAAGGTTAATTAAAAACAAGTGGAAGCACGTTTAAACCTAACAACAACATTATTTTGAATTGAATTACTATAACACTGCAACATGTTATTTTGTATTTAGCCGATCACATTTGAACTGTTGAGACACACTTCCACAGCTAGCAGGATGTGGATTCCTAAAATTTTGAGTCCATATTAGTTACTCTTCTGAGTGTACCAACAAGCTGATGAGAACAGATCTGGGCAATAAAATGTCCTTGATAATATTTAGCTGTTAGCTAAGGGAAATTATTTGGCACATTACTGAGCATAAGGGGCAGAGGGGCTGGCATGGACCAGAGCCATTCCGTTTAACTGTTAGCAGCAGGGGGTATCTAACTGGCACCAAACTGGACAGCAGACCGCGCCCAGGACTGGGCATGAAGACAGGGGGAAGGAAACAAGCCAGTGACTGTGAGCTTCGATGAAACACTGCAGGGTGCCTGTTTAGGTGCCTGTCAAATCTGCTGGAGCTGCCAAGTAGTGCTGGTGTAGCCCAATCGCTGCATCTGTCCCCTTTTTTAGGTCAGGACTCAGAGTGAAAACAGCAAAGACAATGACGAAAAAATTATTGACTCATCAGACTTTAAATATGCTGGTTATGTAAAGAGAAATAAAAAAGGCACATGCTCTCGTTATCTCTAAATGTAGTTCTGATCTTGGTGTCTGACTGCATTCGTACTTTATTGAACTCTGTGTGGAGTCATCATATGCCTCCTTGGCATGCGTTCATCCTGCAGTGACAGTAGGAGTGAATTGAGCAAAGCTGTTAATGTTGATGGCCTGGTGGGCTCCAGACAGATGTTCCTCCTTCCTCAGGGTCAACTAACAATGCAATCATGAGAGCAAAGGTAATAATTCAACTGAAATTGTGAAAGTAAAACTTATTTCTGCTGGTGTAGATCATGGCCAATTTGAACAAACTCAACAAGCGTAAAACAAGTAATCAGATGTAAAATTGTAATTGCATGTCACTGTACTAAGGTTGACTGTTGGCATGTCAAGATGGGTGGCCAGGGGAAATTAACTAGATATTTTCAGGAGTGCATATGTAAAAAAGGCTTATGTAAAGTGTCCATCAGAAGTAACTAATCCCATTCAAACATATGCAAACGCCGCTGACGAAGTGGCGGGAGCAATTCAGGGTTGAGTGTCTTGCCCAAGGACACATCGGACATGTTGCTACAGGAGCTGTGGATTGAACTCTTGACCTTCCAATTGAGAGAAGATCGACTCTACCAACTGAGCCACAGTTACCCCTATTAAGACAACTCCTAACCCCTGCTTCCCACCACTCACAAAGTCAAGGCCTTTGAGGTTGAAAATGAGTCAACCAGGCTGTCAAAAGTGTTTATAAAAGTGACCCACTGCCCCCTTTCTTCTTCAACATTGTAATCATTTAATTCCCTTACATACCAGTGGTTCATAGTAGGATTTAATGCATGGATTGAGCTTCATTTTCCTGATCTTAACAGTTCACCTGCACTGCTGTGATTCCTAAAACAGTTAATTCATAACCCTGACAATCTTGGACAGATTCTGCAATAATCTCTGATGGAAAACGACTGACATTAACATGTAAATCACTTATTGTAAGTCACTTTGTATTAACTTTTGAGCCTCCAATTTCATTGCACAGATGCCAGGCTAAAACAATTGTTTCAAGGCTTCTTCCCCTGATTATTCCAGATACATAACGATATTTGTAATAGCTTTGACCTCCTTACTGATAGCTCATAATGTAGGGAGGGGAGATTGTTCTGTTACTCTCATTAAAGGCTTCAATGGATCAAAGTGTTGGCTAATGTTACCATCACTTTGCTAAATAGAAAGGCAGATTTGAAGTGTGCAGGCTTCTTGGAACTGGAGACTGAACATTTGAATTACTTTGAGGAAATTGTTCTTCATCTTGTAAAACACCTACAGTATTTTCCATGCTCCCCTTGTTATTCCTTTACTTTGGTGTATCTTATTTTTCCCCTTTAGTTCAGGTGAATCCCAATTTGGAAAAAAGCTGCATTTCCTAAAACACAGATAATGCACTGGTTTTGAGATATTAGATCACTGAAATATTCCCTTTCATCTTCAACCCAAACCATTCCCTCTGCCTCCCGCCCACAAACATATTTAACCAACTTTTTTTCAACCACCAGAATATGTTCTGTGCTGTGTACAAATACAAAGGTTGATGGTGAAAGGTAAGCCCCCTGTGATTTTAATACATTGTATTAAACTAGGTGCTCATTTGCAAGCCAATGATAGATAATCAGCATAATTGCCACTTTTTGCACACTCCTTCCTTTGTCAGCTACAATGGGGTTATATTAGGAGGGAAAAATGCTTGGCATCCTCTAACCTGCTGCTTTTATTTTAACATCATGTCTTTTAACAGCAACAACTGGGCCAGAATAATAACTACACAGCGACAATGACCCCTTTTTAAATGGAAAGGTTTTTTTTGATTGCACAATCAGAATTAACTTTTATCCAAAGGGACTCTTGCTACTGCAGCGGGTAACGCTGCAGGTTAATATGTCAAACTGGGCCATTTTCCATTCTCATCGATGTTAATCACAAAGTAGGCTATCACAAGAGAGGATCATCCTAGCCCCACTAAGAGAAATATCAGATATTTATCATATTTCATCAAATGTGTTAATGGGGCTGGTTGTCTATATTCCCCTCATGCAAAATGATTGATGTATACAGTACTCAAGCATGAGATGTGAGCCTGGAAGTTGGCAGGTCTCATCAACAATGGTCTGAATTCTGTGTGCACGCTGGAAGGGACATATTAATGGACATAGAGGTGGCAGCAATCTCTATTAACAGATTCTACATTAAAAAGAATGTAGGATCTGTACATAGGGGCCAGTTTTTTTAGCATGTTAAGTGCTCTGGTTTCCATTTGTAGAACATTTGTTGTACTAGCTGTATTGACCAATTACGCTTCAGCAGGATTTAGTGTATGCAGGAAAAACAGTCCATGACAGAAAAAAACAGAAAAGTCTCTGCAGTAATGACAGATTAGCTCCTATTTTCTTTTCATTCAAGGACTCGGATCATGATGGATTGGTCGGTGAAAATGGTTTTATTGGATTAATTTTGAGACACTTTAAATGACATGTGTCCTTAATCTATAGGTTCCATTATCTATTTGATGCTGGCTGAGAAAACAAAGTCTTTCAGGCTGTGTTGTCCCAAATAACAAGTTAAGTTACTGGTTAAGGCTAAACCCTGAAAGAACTCCATTGTATCTAATATCTGCATGGCTAGATACAACTCTTTTTAGGAACCCCATACACTTTAAACATCCTGCTTTTGCTCCAGAATTAACACAAGATCCCATTTACACCTGGTTAACTCAGATTTATTGCTACTATTAGTAAGTGAAAGAGCTTCTGTTTCATAAAGTGGCTTCTTAGCTTTTATTAAAATGTTTGACTTTATAAGCCTGTGTATATGCTCTAGTACAGTGGATACATTTTCCAAGAATATTCACATAATTCTTGAAGGTAACCTGCTCCATAGTCCATGGAGTCAAGACCTTTTAGAATGAGAAGAGCTTCAAAAACCTGCAGTTCTTCAATCTCCAAACATTCCCATTTTTTGAACTTGTATTGAAATGGAACATCAACAAAACTAAGTGTTCCATCAACGGACCTTTTCTTATCCAGTTTTACATTTAGGATGTTGATGGTAGCAGAAATATCAAATTAGTTGGGTCACAATATTGATTCATCCCTCGTTGAGAGTCTCCGTGCTCACTATGCATCTCTTTGCAGCTGCTTGACACGTCTTTGCAATCACTTTTGAGTCTCAGCGGTTATTTGGTGTCTTTTGGTGCTCATATTGAGTCTCATTTTTTCTTCTCTTGTATTATTTTGCATGACTTTGCGCCCAAGTTACAACTCTTTAGCAGCTGTTTGTGTGTCTCTGTGATTGTTGCATGTATTTTGGGCTATTGTTGAGTCTCTGTGGTCGTATTGTTTCTTTTTAACTTGTGCAAGTCTCTAAGTGGGGTTATTTTTAGTCTAGGTTTCTACAGAAATGTTCAGACACTGTGTTATTTTTTTTTTTTATTTTTTTTTTAGGGGGGTGGGGTGTCCTCTTTGTACTCTCCTTTGCCTGATCTGTTTTCATTCTGCATGTCATCATGCTTGTTCTGAGTATCTAAGAGGACATGTTGCATCTCATAGAGTTTGGGCTGCAGCAGACTGTAGACTTAAGAATCCAAGTGTATGTTTTCTGAAGAATCTTACCTCAAAGTTGAGCTTAACTAAAGCTACGTTGTCATCAATTATTAAAATGAGTTCATTTACATTTTAAAAAATGTGCTTGTTTCCAAAAAGAAAACATAAATGAAACTAATGTGTATTGGACTATGTTTGCATATTGTTATGGTTTTAATGTACTTTGGGGTGCCAGCCGCCAGCCGGTATTTTAACTGACAACTTAATTACAAGTTTGTTATATAATTTTTTTAAACCCACCACAAAGATACCTTTTATTTTTTTTATTTTTTTTACCAAAAGTACCTCATTTACATAGAAAAAATACAGCATAGAACACAACCACACAAGGATTCAAACACAAAGAAAGTCCATTCAAATAAAGAGAAATGTATCAATCAAAAAATATCCCAATAGCAATCAACAAAAGGTGTCGCCCAAAAAATACCCCTCCAATTGAGTTCACATAGGGTTGAGTTCAGTTCAACAACACACCAAAAAAAAATCAAGTGTGGGCCCTCTTGTCCGTGTGTCTCTCTTTCACAAACAGTTCCAACACAAAACTAGCCCACCGAGTGAGCCCTCACTCTCCACAACAATCTTCGGCCACAGAAAAAACAAGGGATTTTCTCCACTTGTCAGAGATACCTCCTAAACCCGGGGGCGATCCTCTGGCTCCTCTGAACCTTAATGTACAATACGGTATGTTTCTCAATGTAAAAGTTGTATATAGACATTCCATTATTTTAAGTGCTCTGTGGGCAGTGGGGTCAATCATGATGATCTACAGTTTAATATGTACTGCAGTCGGAGGCTGCCAGAATTTGACTACACAAAGAGAATATTTTATACTCATTATATTTATTACTTATTCATCTCAGGTTGTTGCTCACAGGTAAAAAGGGATATTGCTCACATAAATGTATGACTGAGTGCTGCTATAGAATACAAATATAAAAGGGGAAATGGATCCAAAAGCTACAAATGCATGTTATCTGTTATTTAGGGCGGACTAGCTGAATCCAAAGAAAAGCCCAACACTGTGCTTTTATCTGTCTAACTCAAGTGATCAATGAGTTTGTGTGTGTGTGTGTGTTTATATATCTTGTTTCCCCCTCTGTCTTTGTCAATTTCTAAAAAGAAATAGCCTCTTTTCATGGCTAAAGGTTAGCTTTTGATTTTGAGAACCATTAGTGACATATTGATTTTTTAAAAGAAGAAGAAGGAAATAAGAGAGAATGACTAAAGGGCCTTACGAGGAATATGTTTCCTCTGCTCTCCCCATGTCACACATGAAAAAAAAATGCACCAATGTACTGAGTGCGATTCGGAGATTGGAAGTGGAGCTTTTTTGTTTTTTTGTTTGTTTGTTCAGGAAAATGCATGAAATCCTTTTGAGTATGAGTGAAGTAACAGTCTGTGTGCACAGTGCAATTATGGCATATGTTTCTACTAGGGCTGACCCAATATAGTTGAGTACCCGACGATTCGTTTGTCAGAGCCTCAGTCGACTGTCAGTCTCATAGTCGAGCAAAAGGATGATTCCATTCCAGCTATATGCGCCTGTTAGAAAACAATACAAGTCATTATCAGGACATCTTCTGAGGGAATATTCAGCTGCATTTCAAACAGTTGAACACCAGCGTTGTACAATGACTTTCCCTCTTTCTAAATAATAGTGACACATCAGTAAATCACCCTTCAAGCAAGTCAATGTAAATGTATTGACACATTTGTATCAATACATTTGATAAACAGTAATCATTAGAAACGTGGATGCAGCAAGACAACAGTTGTTGTTAGTAGACTGAGAGGCATGACAACTTTTTAAAAGTGGATACATCTTGTGAGAGCTACATTGCGACAATGCTCAGGAGATGGTATAAAGCCATAGTTCCAGATATTGTTGGGGAAGAAATGCATCATCACCATTAATATTGCAGGACATATGCTCATATTAGCATTGTTTGTTTAGATTTACAGCAGCTATACAGAAGACCTACTTATTGTCTTGCTGCATTGCATTAAAAAGTACAATGTGGGAGAGTTTTGAAAAATACATTTATACTTAAATTTCATGTCCCAGCAATATTTCTGCCTGCATTAGATTTTGAAAAATCATGCAACAATTCTAGCTGTGAACCTTTTTTAATTCTACTTATAAATGGGGAAGTCCAAGTCAAGTAAAAAAGGTCAGACATTTTTTCCCCTCCTCAGTTACTTCACTGTCACTAATTTGTCTTAAAAAAGAAAGAACTGGCTATTCACTGGGACATGGCTTGTTGGTTAATAAATATAGTGACATTGTTCCTGGTTGTTGCAAGTGTTTCCTTTTCAAAAGTGTTAAATGCTGAATTTGCGACATTTTACACATAAATATAGCAGAAATCCAGTATTTCCTCTGAAAATAACTCAATAACTGTGAGTCATGACTTTCTACAATGAGTGTGACACCCGAGTCCCGCTGTCTGAGATGTTGTCTGAGCCGTATCTACATCGTGTTTATATGGACGGGAACGCTGGCCGGCTCATCCCTTGCATACAAAGCTGTTTAAGGAGGAGGAGAAAAGAAGAATAACATACTGTACTCACTGCTTATTTGGATATCACATAAGCGTTTTTAGATCATGGTCATTTCGTGTAAATTTACATGCAATGGGAAGCTACGAGCAAACTAAAGAGCGCTACTCTAGCCTGCTAGCACAACAATGCAGCTTGAGTTGTTTTGGTTTCATGCTGGTGCTCAAGGGCGACATCTACTGGATAAAACAGTTGCATATTCTTCCTTTAATCCAAAACATCAAAACACTGGACGTGAGTATTTCCAGTTAACACTGCACACGGTGTGTAATTTTTACTGAAAGATATTTGTAGTCACAACTATCTAATACATACCTGGGTGCATGTAAGACTGAACCATAAAACAGAGAACCCAAAAAATGCACGATTTCAAAGAGCAAATTCAAAGTCTGTTTAATCAGAAAAAAGACCTGGACACAGAAAACCAAATACCACTAGCATAGGTATCCGAACGGTAACACAAAAAGGCTAGTCAAAATTAGGGCCTGACCGTTAAGAGATTTTTGGAGCCGATACTGATATCGATATTGGGGAGAAAAGAAAATGTGATACCGATATATCGGCCAATATGATTCTTAAATCTATGTTTGATCTTTAGAGAAAAATATATATGCAAATGTATTTGTTGATCCCTAAAATGCAGTTATCAAACACTTGTGGAAAGATATACATTATAAGGATGACAAGAAGATCACTCCACTGGGAAGTGACTCCACATGTACGTGCATCACGCTAGATCTAGTCATTTGGCACATCTGCAATAAAATAAGCCTATACCGATAGTCACTGTTTTCATGTAGATATACAACATGCAATGGGAAATATCAACAATATTGATCAAAGATAGAACAA
The DNA here is from genome assembly GCA_020745685.1 of Tautogolabrus adspersus. Taxonomy (NCBI): domain Eukaryota; kingdom Metazoa; phylum Chordata; class Actinopteri; order Labriformes; family Labridae; genus Tautogolabrus; species Tautogolabrus adspersus. The sequence goes on along the minus strand of CM036551.1, from coordinate 20,723,241 downwards.
CAATATAAATGCTAGCAGAAAAAAGTGTGCTACATTCAATTAATCTTCATCAACATGCCATTTGCCCACTATAACTCCCGATCTCCACTGTGCGCGCCCCGGTCCGTCAGTGTTGTTTGCTGCCTCTCTCAATGCTCCTATTTCCACAGCGAACACTACGGACCATCTCCGGAGCGTGCCAGCAGTGCCACTACGCTCTGCTCCATTTCAAATACGCTGCGAGTCTATCTTCGACGGAGCACGCTGCAGGCGAGCGTAAAGCATGTCCTGGACAGAATAGAACGACCCGGACAGGAAGTCAGACAAGGGAACACACAGAGTGGTCAATTTCAAAATAAAACACATTATACAGATTCATAATTGTAATTTCCATCACTTTATCAACATTACTTCGAAACAGGCACCAAACGAACAACAAATCAACCATTGAAAGACAATGCAACATTCATGCATGTTTTTCTCTCTATACCCGTGTGATTTTGTACAGTTGCTCGTGGCTGCGCTCGGCTGTGCTCACGTTTCAGAAACGGAGCCAGTGGCGCGCTGTCTGACAAAGCAAAGCCTTGGCATTAACGGGACGGAGCACATGGGCCATGTGGAAATTGGGAGTTAATTCTCTGCACAATTGCCTGTTATGTTCAGATATGGGCCCAATCTGACCTTACACTGATTTTGTATTTAGGATTTTGCAGGGTTACAATGTCTTTTTCAACTCAATTGGACATTTGAGTTCTCACATACACTCCCTTGAGGATTGTCAGGTTAAGTTCAGGGTTGCAGTGCATGTGTTAAAGGGGCTTTACACACACACACTTACACACACAGTTACGTATTAAAGCCCACCAGAGCAGGATAGTGTTAAATACCAGTCTAAGCTGGTGTTACACTGACAGCATTAACACTGCCATCAGTGCCATACACCATCCCACTGGATTCTCAGTACATGTGTGTCAATGTTTATGTGCTGGCAGTGAGGTTGGTCTGGTTGTGTACTGTATGTGCACACAAACAGACATGTCTGTTCTTTCTCATGTTATGTATGTGTTCCTTTGTGTAGATATGTGGAGGGAGGGAGGGAGGGAGGCAGAGGTAAAAATGAATGAATCTGTCAAGTGAGTTGACACACTGTGACCTCAGGTGTGTACAGGTGTGTTGAAAAAAAAAAAAAAACTAGGAAGGGAAGCCAGTGCGTGTGTTTTCTGAATGTGTGTGTGTGTGAGTGCATTCCAGGATTAGCCCCAGGCGAGGTTATGGTGGGGTGAGGTCCGCTGAGGCCAAGCTGCCGACGGAGGTATACCAGAAAGAGGGGCTTACTGTCGGTTTAACACCAGGTATAACACACACACACACACACTGTACACACCATACCTGGGTCACACCCTCACTTGAGGACTGCTGCAGTGTGTATATGAGTGAGCCTGTGCATACAGTGAGTGTGTGTAATGTGTGTGTGGAGATAGGGGAGGGGTGAGTGTGGGTTGATGGAGTCTACTTGTCACCTCCAACCCATTTGGGAAAGCTGGAGAACAGCCAGAGGGGTTTTTAATTTGTGAATTGGGGGGAAGGAGGGGGAGTAAAGGGGATGTAGAGAGGAGGAAGGGATAGAGTGATGGACAGAGAACAGATGGATGGATGGAGGCAGAGCAGTAGATGGGTATGTACAGATTTCAGGATTCTTAAAGCAACCTAAATCTAAAGGGCTTAATGAGAATAACTTGATTGTAAAACTTTCTTTTTCTTTTCTTTTTACATTAATCTGTGTGGATTAAAGCTGTTAGGATCCATTCTTGAAATCAGGTTGTTTAAAAAAAAAAAAAAACATGTGCTGGATTCTCAGTACATGTGTGTCAGTGTTTATGTGCTGGTAGTGATTTTGGTCTGGTTATGTACTATATGTGCACACAAACAGACATGTCTGTTCTTTTTCATGGTGTGTATGTGTTCCTTTGTGTAGATATGTGTAGGGAAGGAGGCAGAGGTAAAAAGGATAAAATCAGAGAAGATCAGATTATCCAATCCTGGTTTTATGAAGATAAAATCTCTGGTTTGTGTTGTTTGAGTAAGTTAAGGATCCAAACAGTCTGAATAATGGTATTTCCAGTACTTTTCTGACCCAAACAACTTGTGTATGACATAATACATCGCACAATATGAGTAGAAATACAGGGCATTTTTTTGTCTATTTGAGTGGCTTGAGTACATGGTACACTTGGCCTGCTCCGCAGCAGTACATAGCTTAGCCTCCATTTAAGAACTACGACTGGCTTCTCCAAACAGGGGCCATGCTAACTGTTATCTACTACACAATGTACACTTGTCATTGTTAATGCACAGTAATAATATTCCAGTTACCAACGCAAAAACTAACTGGTTACACCCTTACTGTTGTTGTTATTACCCCACTTCTGATTTAAAATGCAACAATCCCCAGATTAATTTCGTAAAGAACGTCAGCCAAGCAGGAAGGTAGCTAGCTTCATGGTTGCCAGGTCCGAGGTTTTCCCGTGAAATTGGGCTTCTTTTTAGGTGCTGCCGCGGGTAGCTTTTTTTTTGGCCATCGGGCTTGTTTTGTCAATTGTGTCACACATACCTGGCAACCCTGGCTCGCTTGGAAGATGGAAGCGCACACGTTTACATTCAGCGGCTGGAAATATTCCCATGACTTTTGTTTTGTCAAGAGGAAAGATGACGAGAACATCGTTGTCAGATGTAAATTGTGTCCCGGTACTAGTACTCTTTCTACTGCAAAAAACACAACCTCAAACCTCCTTAAGCACTTACAACAACTGACGACAGCGAAACAACGTGAAGCTCGTGGAAATAAACCCCACCAACGAGCCCTCTGCGGCCGCGGAGGATAGCTGTAGCCCTACAATGCCTAAACAACCGAGACTGGATTTTAATCGTCGACAACTACAAGCGAAAAAGAACTAACGAAACTTGTGGCTTATAACGAAAAGTAATATAACGAGTAGTGTAACATATTACTGTTGGCAGGGAGTAATAAGTAAAGTAATGATATTACTTTTAAAAAGAGTGGCGAGTAATGAGTAATATATTCCTTTTTTTCAGTAACGAAATACCTCATATCAAAAAACAAACTATCCCTTTAAGACATGGTCTTGTCCATGAACAGCAAACATGAAATAAAGCGCCTAAAGATAGCATTCCTCCATATATGTGCATGGCCACTCCTTGTAAAGACCAACCCTTGCGTGGGCACACATACGAGTGCACATTTGAGGCCTGCGCAGTACATGGTCTGCTCTTAAATGGCAGCTTTGCACTGGGTGTTGGAAGGAGCGCTCTATGTTACATTGGAGCTTCAGAAGAAGAAATGAAATATGTTCCTCGACCTAAAGCCTGATGGATAGCGTGAGGGAGCATGCTGGGAAAAGGCAAGAGAAACTGCGTGTTAATAGGCCATTAAAGAAAATCTCTCTCCAATTTCCATAACAAGGACTAATGTTTTCTCAGTGCAGGGAGAGAAAGAGAGGGGGAATGAGCGTGTGGCACACTGAGTGATGGAATGATATTGCTCTCTCTTTTAGTTCATGCCGGGGTTACCTGCCCCGAAGGCAGGAGCCTTTGATTAGCTTTTTGTCTTACAGCTGAGAAAGCTCCGGCAAAGAGGGAAACATAACTCAGGAAATTTACAGGCACCCGGTGAGAGAAAATAGCTCTGTCTCTGTGCCTCTTCTCTCCTCGGAAAAGGAAAACTGAACACTTCATTCCCGGAAATAACAGTCGAGAGGGCAAAATAGATTTCATGGGTTTCTCCATTGCAATGTTGCTAAATGTTGGCATGAGGGCAATTCTGATGATGTGTCCCTGTAATGTGTTTCCATGTGTATTTTGAACAGTCAAACTTTTTGCTGTATCTGGAATAAAAAGAGACACTTGTTTTAATCACCGTCAACACTGTATCTTCTCCATACTAATATTGGTATTTAAACGATAAAGAATCAAAACAGTCACTAAGAGAAGTGTAAGAAAGACAACATTGACATAGCTTCAATAAGACTGTCTCAACATTTCACTCTCGGCTCCTTTTGTTGCAAAAGAAAGCCAAAGTTAAAATAGCCTCTTTCCTTTCAAGCTCAGATTTAGTCAGAAATGTGTTGATAAAGCCCTCACCACTCCATTTCTACGTGATGATTCATATCAAAGAGTGAGGCAATAACTCACTCGCTACAAAGTGTCTGACGATAACAAAAGCAGACTAGCTCGACAAACACTCCATTTAATTCAGAATCAAAGCTGATGGAGCAAAGGGAAATCGCCGGCCGAACGGCGAGCCAATGGATAATCTTCTGAGGATTATTAAATTTGCTGGGTGATTCCATTAAATAGGTTTTTATGGTGGAATAAAGGGTGGTGTCAGTACACTTGCAGGCATGAGCAGGCCCTCCTCTGGAGTGGAGTGTTGCCTATAAAATGTTGAACTTCACTTGGCTGATTGTTTCACTGTGCTCTTGTACTCCAGCACTCACAGCTGATTTAACTGCAGAGTGCACAGAGGAAGAGCGTGGCGTACGACTGAATGCACTCCAGCTGGTGAAGCGGCCTGTAACCCCTGTGCAGAATTAGCGGTGCAGGGGAGAGGAGAGGCTCTCAGTCAGAACGAGAACTTGAATCATGGAGAGATGTGTTCAATCATCGAATTATAAACGTGCACACATCCATTTGCGCAGGCACAGATATGCTAGTGTATGCACAAATAAACACTCACATGGCAGTTAGAATGCATAATCACACACAAGCAAAGGCCAACCAACCAAGTTCAATCAAATTAGCCACCATCAACCACGTTCAGTTTGTCGACAGTTGGAGTGAGATTTTTATAACGAAGTTAATCATTTGAAAGCTGAAGTACATGTGCAATTAACTAAAGATCAGCGTATAAGAGGCTAGTTGCTTTGAGTTTACAATCCAAGCTGCAGGAATGCAAGTGCATTCAATTAGAGTATTATACTGAAGCACAGTGTTAAATATTTCCCTTGATATTAAAGGCTAATTGTGAGTTTGCAGATTGAAAATGTAAATCTTATGATTAATGTATAATGTATTGAAGAATAAACTGTCCATGATCAATACAATTAATTACATTAGCTCTTTCACTTACTCATTTGCATTTTTACTTTATATACATTAGTCATTTTTTCTTTCCTGTGTATGATGTAAACATTATTGTACAACAATTATTTAATAAGCATTGGTTTGAGCTGATATGTTTCAGATGTCCTCTTCCCAAGGCTTGTGATTTGGTACCCAGAGATGTTAGCACAAAACCTTGTCAAATACATGTTTTTTCATAAAGTCTACAACAGTCATTGATGTTGACAGGACTTTACATTTTTAACACAGCAATTAGGTACACAATAAAGATCAGCCATAACAATATGTTCATTGACAAGTGAAGTGAACATTATTTATCTCTTTATAATGGCACTTGTCAGTGGGTGGCATATTCTCGGCAGCAAGTGAACAATGTGTCCTCGAAGTTGACGTGTTAGGAGCATGAAAAATGGCCAAGGCTAGTGATGAGAGGGATTTTGACAATGACCACATTGTGATGGCTAGACGACTGGGTCAGAGCATCTCCAAAACTGCAGCTCTTGTGGCGGGGTTCCCGGTCTGCAGTGGTCAGTGCCTACCAAAAGTGATCCAAGGAAGGAAAACCAGTGAACCAGCAATAGGGTCATGGAGAGCTAAGGCTCATTGATGTGCATGAGAAGAGAAGGCGTGTCAGTGGAATCCAGTCCAACAGAAGAGCTAGCATTACTGAAAAGTTAAATGGTAAATGGACTTGAGCTTGTGTAGTGCTTTCTAGTCTTCTGACTACTCAAAGCGCTTTTAAACCACATGTCACACCTACCCATTCACACCCTGATGGCAGAGGTTGCTATGTAAAGTGTCCTTAAATATTAACAAATCCCATTCATACACATGTATACGCCTCTGACAAAGCAGCGGGTGCAACTTGGAGTTAGGTGTCTCGCCCAAGGACACTTCAGACATGTTGCTGCAGGAGCTGGGGATCGAACCACCAACCTTCCTGTTGAGAGGCGACCACTCGCTCACAGCCGCCCCAAAAGTCAATGCGAACAGTGCATGCATATGGGGCTGCTTAGGCACAGACCGGTCAGGGTGCTCATGCTGACTCCTGTCCACTGCCAAAAGCATCAGGATCAGAACTTGACCACAGACCAATTGAAGAAGGTGACCTTGAGGAACACGACAACAAGTTCAAGATGTTCTCCAAATTCCCCAGATATCAGAGTCCGATATATGGGGGCCCCACCTCAAAACTTACAGGACTTTAAGGATCTTTTTGCAAACGCCTTGGTTTCCCAGATACCACAGCATAGCTTCAACAGTCTTGTTGAGTCCATGTAAGGGCTAAAACAGCCCGTACCTCACGAGTGAGGTGCCTACACGATATTAGCCAGGTGGTCTTATTGTTAAGGCTGATCAGTGTATGAGCTCACTTCGTCATGCTGTAACAATTCAAATGATTTTGTGAAACAGTTGGATAAAGCACATTTTTTATGTGAATCAATAGAAAGAATCTTATACTACTTTTTCAAACGACGGTTGATACATGCAGAAGAGGAAAGATGATCTCAGTTTATAATGTCAGGATTTATTATGACATGTCCTGATAAGAAAGAATCAAAGTTGTTCTTGTCAAAATAAAGCCTTCTTTGCATTCACATCACATTTCCAGGCTACCCTTCTCCAGGAAGACTTTGATTCACGTCATCCTCACATCCTATTAATCACCAGCAGTGCATTAACAACTTGAATTATGGCTTTAAAAATGCAATCATTCTGCCACAATTTGAGAGTCCTTCATTAGACTGAAACTCATTTAACTATTTTGTACTTTACTGTTAAAGGTTGTGAAAAATGATTGCAGACAAGTTGCCGGCTTATATAAATGAACATTTTGGTATTTGCTGTCTTTGTTGTGATGAATGGTCTGCTTTGAGGGAGTGATTAGGAAATGCAAGGTTTTAGTTATTTTTAAGCTCTGATTATTTTTTTTGATTCATTGTCATGAACTAATTAAGGGAAAAAGTATGTAATTTATTATTATTCATTCAGAATGTATGACTCCAACTCACTCAAGTGGCTCATGCCCTGCAGCCAATATGAGCCTTCAGTCTTATCAGTCATTGCTGCTGCAGTCAAACAAACACCCTGCCTCCTGTACATAGCCAAGAGGGAAGCTTTAGCTAGCCAGCAGTAACAAGGGAGTGGACAAAAACGTATTTCTGCCTGCAAGTAGAAAGCCTTTTTGTTTATTACATTTAGGGACACCCTTTGTGATAAAAGAGTACAATCAAAAAAGGGCACCAGAACACAATACTCTACCCCTTTGACATATGTCTCTGATGAAGTGTTACTTCATTGCCTCATCTTACCTCAGGCAATAACCTCGATCTGATCCCTTGAATCACTTGTATAAAACCATAAGCCCTTCAGACTGCTTTTTTTGCAAAAGTGACATTAGTAAGTTCAGCCGTCATCACGTCATTCATATCGATTCCACGGTGTGACATTCTTGTCCAAATTTGTGAGTTCACATTGCGTTTTGGCGTGGCGGGAGCGGGAGCAAATTTCCACATACCTTGTGCACGCTGCGGCCCGTCAGGGCCATGGTTTGGCTCCCTTGGACAGCGCCCCACTAACCTTACTGTTTTTGCCTCAATATTTTTGCAGTGGATTAATGTTTTAACACCGGAGGTTGCCTCTGGAATAAAGCCTGTCATACAAACTTTTAGCCTGTTGATACTTTTGTTTGATTATATTACTCTCAGTTCAAGGACTTTTTTTTCTCAAAAGTATTCAATTGTTTTTCCAATTGGTGCATTCAATCTCCATTCTGAACAGAGCAAGATGTCCTGAAAAAGGAAAAGTACCCTCTTGAAAGAATGAGTCAGAGATGGCACCAATAATTTCCTTTTTCTTTCAATAATAAGAATATAAGTTTATGTGAAAAGTGGACGCATGATGTCTCCATAAGTGTTAACTTCTAATTTGTGTTTTTTTTAGGTGTCAGTAGAGGTGTTAGAAATCTTAAAATCAATAATAAATACAACTCCAGGACTCACTGCTGCGCAATGCTAAGTTATTAAAAAAAAAGTTGCTTTTGGAGAACTTTTCTTTTCTTTCAGGACATGTTGCACTGTCAATCTAGCATACGGCTGCCTGAAGCCCTAGGGAAGGAACTGTAACAGCAACATAAGGCTTGTAAACAAAAGCAGAACAAATGGGGGCTGAGCCGTCCAGGATCTGTGCAGCCATGAATTCAGTCAGACTCAAAACAACAGAAATACTTATATGGGGATAAGGAAAAGTGAAACAACAACTGGTTGATGAAGCTTGCTTGAATGTTTATGATCAGAGTTTAATGTTGTATGTAGAGGGGTATGAGTAGTAGATATAGTGGTTGTTTCATTAAATTAGCGGCGGCTGTGGCTCAGTGGTAGAGTTGGTTGTCTCTCAACCGAAGGGTCGGGAATACACTAAACCCCAAGTTGATCCCGCTGCTTTGTCGGCAGTTTGTGATGTGTATGAAATGGATAAGTTAATACTGATACATACATTACTTTACATAGCAGATTCTGCAATCAGTGTGTGAATGGGTGTGAATGGGTAGTTGTGACTTGCGGTGGAAAAGTGCTTTGAGTATTTAGAAGACTAGAAAAGCTGCTATACAAGCTCAATTCCTTCTACCATTACAATATGTTGTATAGATCCAACTTGGAAAGGACATATAAAAAATTTAGCAACATATTGCTGTCACAGATAATTCAAATAAATATTAGCACTCCAGTTTTGAAGTGTTTTTGAAAGTCTCATAGTAGTGCCTGTGAAAGTGGTTGTGTGCTCTTCATGATGTTTGGTGGAGTTAACCAGATATACGTTAGCCAAACCATGCCAGTAAGTCTTAATCCTCATAGTCATACCGATTATAAATATATGGTTTGGAAATTCTTTTGTTGCAGCGTAAATCTCACCTTTGACCTCTTGTCCTAGTAGTGTAGTGGGGGCCTGGAGAAGGTTGTCTTAATTATCCCTGTAAAAGGGGAGTTTGTCTGGCAGTCAGCCGTAAAAACATCCAAACATCCTGCCAACAATCAACATAAGAAGACACTAAGAAGTAAAAGTCCAATGGAAAATAAATACAATAGATAAAAACAGGTTGAAATAAGCAACACATTTAGTCATTTAAAAAGGCAATGGCAGCAGGGACAAGTTAATTTTTTAGTGTCTTTGTCCTGCATGCTGGCAGGTCGAATCTCCAGCCGGACAGAAGCAACTTAAAGTCTTTGGACAAAGTGTGACTGCAATCAGCCAGGACTGACTGGGCCTTCCTTAAACTCTTTACTCTGTACAAATATGTTAGGTCAGTGTGTGGCGATCCTGCAATTTTGCCAAACAATGTTAATAATACTCTGCCTTCTGTTAGGATTATTTATGCTGAGTGACCCGTACCAAGTTACCCAGCATAAAGAATCGCAACAGAATGTAGAAGTCTGTATACTCAATTAGGAATGAATGCTGCCTGGATTACATTTCGATCAACATGGTGTCCAAATGTTTAAGTTTGTGCATATTGTCATAGACCTGTATCTTCCAAAACATTCATAATATATTTCCTTTGGTACATGCAAGAGCTATAACAAGCTATGCATTTCTTTAGTGGTGAACAACTACATAATACCAGGTATTTTAGTTGCCTAAACCAGATAAAACCTGCTGCACAGTTGAACCCTGGTATAAAATGTATATGTTCTTTGATCCATCTTGACCTCCTCTTTTACAGGAAAACCCAGAATACAGAAATGTTTGTATCCCTAAAAGTCATATGGCAAAGCAAAGAGTCAGAAGTGAAATTCTGTCACTGATAAAGTCCTGTGATCAAACTACATTTACATAGTTTTAATACATCACTTGTGATGATACAGTGAAAATACAAGCAGCTGCAGAGGTTTTATTTGAATTCTTAGTTGAGCCTTTGCGCTCATCGATATACTGTACCTTTATCAGTGTGAGGACATGCGGAGATAATATGTAAGAAAACTGCATTCCTGGGTTTGTAAGAACCATGGTGTTAAAATGATAGAGAGAAGCCGAACATGGAGAAGATCTTTTGTCAGAAGGTAACAATGGGAACAATATCACAGAAATATACTAAAGATCTTTGAGCAAGCACAATGAAATCCAATTATAGTGAGTACGGCGTGTGTTTGGCGGCTTTTGTTAGTGGCAGCTTGCATCGCCGCATCTACTCAGCCCTCTGTTTTGTGTACTTGTGTGTGTTCACCTCATTATGTTTTCATTTCTATGTGGACCACTGACCCTAAATGTCACTTGTATCTTCATTGTAAACAAACCTTGTTTTGATGTGAGTGTTACAGCTGAACCAGGCAAAGGTGAAATGCCTCGATACTAATAATGGGCTGTTGTTTGGTTTGTGCAGAGAGAGAACAGAGACAATTGTATCTGAGACGCAGCCACAATCGTAAACTTACAAACTTTAATTTGAAAAAAGAAACAGATAATGTGCATGACTTTATATTGACCCTCAGTGTTAAATTCAAGAAAACAACCAACGGACCACAGCATCACAGGGTAATGTTAAATATTAGATTACTGAGAAGTTTGGATAGAGGATGTGCATTGACGTCACTTTTCCCTCGTCCATGCCTGCCCTCCTCTCAGTCGGACTGAGTGGCAAAACATCCTGCAACATCGCTGCCTTAGGTAGGGGAAATGACGAAAACGGAAGTAAACAGACAAAATCTGCCTTAATTACAGTCAATTGGACCCCACAGACTGAGAAAATTAAACATTTGTTATGAACCAAAATGATAACTTTTTCTGTGAATTTAACAGTATTTAAATCTAAATGTGGTTACAACTGTTGCCTTTTTGTTCATAGAGTGATTGCATGAAGTAATACTGCCTTTATTTCCTTTTGTCAATTTGTCAGGGCTGCCCCTGGCCAAAGTGGGGCCCTAAGCAGGATTTTTTACAAGGCCCCCTGGCTCAGCTCACCAGACACAAAATTTACGGTGCTCCTCCAAAATCAGTGCATATCAAAATGCAAACATCCGCACTTCCTAATCAATGGAAGAGTTGACATTAAATAAGACAGGTCTAAGAAGAACAAGCTTATTTACTGGAGGGACATACAAGAAGAGTGCTTTTCAGGGTGCGTGTGTGTGTGTGTGTGTGTGTGTGTGTGTGTGTGTGTGTGTGTGTGTGTGTGTGTGTGTCTGTTACTGTGAACAGTTAGCGGGAGGGGAAAAGTGAGCAGTGTGCACTTATTGATTGACAGCGTCAGCTCCCCGGAAAAGAACAACTAAATAAATATGGCCTGTTGACCGTTAATATACCTGGTTGTGGCGCCCATTTAAGTGTATGTGTGGGAAAGGCTTGATGATCATTACCTTGGAAATAACTGACCTAAAGTTGCATTCAGGTGAGCAGCATGTTTTGAGTTATGTATTGAGTTATTTTGGGGCCAATACCAATATCGATATTGAGGAGAAAAAAAAATCTAATACCGACATATATCGGCCGATATCTTTCTTAGAACTATGTTTGACCTGTAGAGATATATTTATAGATATACGCATACAGATGTAATGTGTTGATCCATCAAATGCAGTTCAACTCTTGTGAAAAAGATTTATAATGAAGAGAAGATTGTCACTAGACTGGAAAGTAACTGCACAAATGCGCATATTGCAGTAAAATTAGCCGATAGAGTGTCATAGTTAACACAATGTTTAAGGTCAATAAAATCGGACGGTGTACAGTATATCCAGCTAAATGGTGAATCATTTTGCCCAACAAAGAAAGCTCATTTCAGCAACTTGTATCAGTTGTGTTATTTAACCACTACCCTAAGCTCATTATCTTGTGAAAGTAGCAATATAGAACGTCTTGTAAAACTGCTGGGTCAATGCTTCAGTAATCTGCCTGTCAATTCAGACTTTGCTTTTCAGATAAATGTCTTAACTCACAACCCAGAGCAGGCAACCATTTGTTCTTATCACTTCAAGGCCTTCCAAAAGTGTGCACAGGAACACCTTTAAACACCTTCATTTTTTGTGGCATTGTCCAAATATATATATATATATATATATATGCACCATCCTGCTTGCAGGTAAAATAATAATAGTAAGCAATTCCAGCAGTATAAGTAGTAGAAGTGATAAAAACTGCAGCAGAAGCAGAGGTAGTTAATGGTGTCTTCTGTCAGTCTTTGCATAAAATGTGCAGCTGATGACTAGTTGTAGTTCCATCATAATGATTATGTCCCTCTCAGTGAGGAATCAAATAGCTCCTTGGCAGGTGAGCTCTGTCACCAACCCTGACAGCTCAGAACATTTATCAGTCACATCAATGATATTTTCTCTCCTCTTCAAAATCTGGTCTGGATAAAATCTGAGCCGCTCACAGCGAGAAGAGAGTAACATAATGTAGTTATGATGCAACATGTGGTTCTGGTACAGGGCATAATTAAGTTATTCAATGAATTCAAGTCTTCATACCTAAAATAACTATAATAAATCAGTCTATTGGATAACTGAGTTGATACCTCTGCAGCAACCAGCGACGGTTGAATTGTAAGATATGACGAGGTGGCAAGAAAAGAAAAGACAGAATGTGCAAGAGAAACCAAAGAAAGCGGTAGAAACTAAGCAGGAGATAGAAACGAAAAGAGAATAAAGGAGCTATGTGTGGAGTAGCAGCTGAAAGCCTGAATGTTTCACTTCAGATTGACACTTCAGTGAGGGTGAGCAAGGTAGAGAGACAGGACAAGGAGGGGGGAGAGAGATACTTTTAAAGTAGTATCCTTAGGCGAAGAACAGAGTTAAGTGTTCCCTTGCAGTCTTCAGTGTGGAAATGAATGGTTGACTCTCCTTGAAAAACAGAGTTGCTATGACAACCAGCCCTTTTCTCCATTTCTCTTAACCCACCCACCCCAAGCACCACCCCTATGTCTCTAACACATATGTACAACACAGACACACAATAGTGTACAGGTAGAGTTTTAAGTGTCGGTGTGTTTGAAGGGCAGAAGGAACACAATGGTGATGATGGGAAATAAAAAGCCTATCCGAACCAGATCCAGTCCTTATCCTGCAGGCGAGAGTTGAATCCCTGTCAGTACCACAGCTTCTCACTCCTTAAAGCTTGGTTAGCTTCATCAGTCACAAATTAAAGTGTTTCTCAAAGCTTTTCTGTTTTGTTTTTTACTTTCCCCAATAAAGGTTCAACATTTTGTCAGTTTATTGATAGTGTTGCTCTCAACAGCCATGCAAATGTTTTGAAATCATAACTCCAGCACTGCCATTTGTCTTCTTCAGCATATAAGCGTGTTTGTGTGTGTGTCATGCTTGGAAATTTACTTTTTTGCCTACCTGCCACTGTGATTGGTGGATTCAAAAATCTACCCGTCACTCTTTTTTTTTGACCTGCCACTTTATTACCGGCAGCAAAATGTCTGACGTATAACATCAAATCAAGGCTTTCAGTATTTCAATTATTTATTTTATGAAGGGAATTTCCTTCAACTAATAAAGAAAATGCTGACATATTTTTTCTCACTTATAAACAGAAAAAAAGTTTATTTTACTTATTTTAGTTTAGTATTTTGAGGCTGGTAAGAGTTTCCATTCAGTTATGTCCTTAAAGGCTGATTTAGCTGCACCTAAGCACGGCTGAGAGGCAAGATAGCAAAGCATTGCAATCATAAAGGTTTCTGCTGGAAAGAGTTTCATTTAGAAAGTGGTTTAGTCACTGTGTTCACTTCTCAGGACGTTGTATCTTGTATCTTCTAACTGAATCTGTGAGGTTTAAAGTTTTGTTTCTCTGCTGTGTTTGTATTTCAAAAGTCTGTGTTAAGTTGCTAGCGCTGAAAATACCCCATTTCCTGATATCGCTGTTTCACAATAAAAGCCTGTCATAGACATTTAAACCTTGAACTTTTATTGTGAAGACCTTGTCTGATATAGAATGTCTTTATTATCGAGTGGAAGACGTCTGAGCGGAGCTACGATTAGCGATACGGCTGTCAGGAGTAAAAGTACTGACTCCGCTCTTTTGACCACTTGTCGACGCCACGGCCCGCTTCTTCATCTTGGACCTAAGACAGCGAGGGAACGGTTTATCCTGCTAATCCAGGCTGTGCTTGGCTAAAGAGACACAGAGTCAAGCCATTTCAGCAGATAGCCCATAATTGTAAACACTAACACGAGTAGGAGGCGGAGCCATGTAGGCCTTATGAACAACTGCCTGACTCTTCTCATAAAGTCAGAGAGGAACAAGCAGGAGACCGGGGATTCATTTAACGCTGTTTGTTTTCAGAAAGCACTCTGTTGTTACTTTTATTTACCCGCCACCGTGACAGGTAGGTTGAGCAAATTCACCCGTTACTACAAAAAATCACCCGTATTTGGCGGGGGACGGGTGCTAATTTTCAACCCTGGTGTGTGTGTTTGTGTGTTTGTGTGTGAAATTATCTAAAACCTGTCTTTTTAGCCACTTCGATTTTTTACTCACATTATTCATGTTTTTTGGCATACAAAAAAAACTATTTTCAATCCAATGACATACAAAATAAATCTCTATAAGAAGTCTTATACCAAAGGAAAAACACAGACCTGGATGATGTGATCAAACTCTGGCCTAAGTGAAAAACAGTGCTTTTGATTTATGTGTTTCTAACCAATAAAAAGAGAACTAGTTGATGAATACACTTAAAAAGAAACTAAAGCAGTTGTCTCCAAAATATCTGATAAGTATGCACAAGTTCACACAAGGTCAATATGATTGCAGCTGTAGTTGTGAGGTTCAAGTGTGGATTTGTCTGACAGTTCAAAATGCATTCACTTTCTTCCTTATGTAACTGTGTATATGACTGTGTGTGTATGTGTGTGGTCTGACACGTCGGCTTTAATGAGCTGAAAGAGCGAATGGTGCATCAATGCAATCGATAGCAGAATGAACACATTGACATGTTAGACTCATTTGCTTTCTGACATTTCCCTCCATGCAATTAAGCAGCTCAGATATGCAAGTCGGATCTGATTAATGCACACAGACCGACTGCTCTTCGGCTTGGTTTAGCATTCTGAGGGTGAGGCGCCTCAGCTCCTCTCCAACCATTGGAAGCCAGTGTCTGGAGAGGCTGCTGGTTTGCCAGGAATGCTGGGAATGGACTGGAAGGCAACAGCTCTTAGAGATTTTGTATGGAATCCAATCTAGGACAAACACTTTCAAATAAACGTTCCTTTCCAAAAGCAAAAGCAGTTGATGAAGTTAGTTTAGGACTGATAGAAAAGCTTCTGCATCTCACCTCTAATGAGAGTTGTAGCACATGCTCAGCATTGATAAGGTAGCGTCATGTCTATCAAATCAATGATGGTATAAAACTGTCTCTAATTTAATCGGTATTTACATTACAGGCTGTTGAGCATAAAGTCAATATTGTGCACATAAAATAGGCTGACTAGTCCAGTAGTATGAGAGATTAGCTGCAGATAACATCAATGCATGGTCCCATGCAGGCCTTTAAATTACATAGATTAAAACAAACATTGCATTTGTAGTTTTTATTTAAATGTTTTGGAAATAAACACATAGGTAGCTCAACCAATATAATGACTTAAAAAAATCAAGGTTGGTAAGTACATAATGTTTAAAAAACGTGAATCCCCGGTGTTCATATTCTGCACGTATTAGGTGTAAGGTGTAAGAAGACAATTTACCCTGCTTTGCACAATTATAGGTATTGTTGTTGAGGAAGCACTGCTGCTATTTCCTTCAGTCTTTTTTCCTCAAGGTTTAACTGGTGAATAAATGACGTTTACATAACATGCATTTTTACAAATGCCAGAAACGAAAGACATTGGCATTTTGCATATTCTGAGTAGCTAGCAGTTGGTTTTCAGCAACACACTCAATACAGCCCGCATTACAAACTTGTAATGTTGAAGTGACATTAAGTTGATAAAAAAAAGGCCTTTAGTATAATTGGCTCTCTAACATGTTTGCGAGCCTCGTCTCACTCATGTCTGATTCTGGTTCTACAAGATTAACAATCTGTAATGTCTTTGGTGCCCATCAAACTGCCAGGCTTTCTAAAGAGAAATATAGCCCAACTTTGGAACAACCCATGGAGGACCAATCTGGGTCAGAGGTTTGTGTTTAATGGGTGGAAGAACTCAGATAGAGATTCAGTTGTAGGACTTATGAGATTGTAAAAGTCAGGGTTCCGGGTTTTTAAGCTCAAAATCATATGAATTTATGGATGTAATGGCACAAACATTTAAGCTGAAGGGTGGCATTTTGGCATCAGGCTGGGTATGTGAGGCACAGGTGGCTGAACCACCTTGTCCTTGTCACAGCAGGAGGTGCTTGGGGATAAGTTTGAGGGCTTTTTGGGAGGCAGCCTAAAGGCTTGTGGATCCCCCTGAGAGCACATATGTGCCCAGCCAGAAAACGTCTGGCCATGAAAGCAGCCTCAGCGATCCCGCCATGGCTCTGATTGGCCTGCCCGCTGATCCATCCTTCCATGAATGACTCTTTTCAACAGTTGCCTCATTCCACTCACCAAGCCCTCTCATCCAAATGCCCCATCACACTCCCTCTCTCTGGATTGTTCCAGCCCAGTGGTATCATCTGTCTACAAGCCACTTGGCAACGCCCAACGCGATTTGTGGCTGGGCAAACATTTAACTAAATGTATCCCATTCCAAATCTAGGATTACATCCTGCTGTTTCAATATTTGGGCACTTCTGAATAGCCATGGCTTTTGAGGCAACAGGTCAAGTTGGCCAAACATGGAGGGAGAGCACAGGCCAGGGCTGTTACAGAAACCCAATGAAAGGCAGCATAGCAAAAGCAAACCAGGTCAAGAGCCTCAGATTGTGCTTTGCACAGTTCCCCTCTGTACAGCAGGTTATGTCAATAAGCCTTTGGCCAAAGAGGAAATACATCCTCCTACAATCAGAGAACACTGGATAACATTTAAGTAAAATGTGTCACCCACTGCTGTCAACATGATGCATCCAACATACATTTTAAAGTTATATTAAATAAGTATTTTGGCCATCAGTTCTGTTGTGTGGTAAACCCAAGATTGATAACAATTCATGATTAACATTTTTCATACAAAATAAAGAATATTGATATTGTGTTTCTTGTTATGATAAATGTCAGTTTCCTATGAAAGTGTAAATAATTACATTCATCAATGACATGCTATATTATGAGAGAAAACGTAATCCATCCATTATCTATACTTGTCCCATTCCGGGTCGCAGGAGGGGCTGCATCACAGGTCTGACATGTAGAGACAGACAAATATCCATGCTCACACTCACACCAACATGCAATTTAGAGTCAAAAATCTAAGTCTTTGGACTGTCGGAGTAAGTCGGGCCACCCTGAGAGAACCCGCACATGCACAGGGACATGAAAGCCCTGTACAACGGGGGATTTGAACCAGGAAGAATCTTGCAACACCTTGCAGCCCAGTGATTTTTATGGCATGTCTTTTTATAAACTGTCACTTCTCATAGATATTGTATGTGTTCATTCTATAAAACCTCACTAGTGATTTTAAATCTATAAAGCTTTTTGAGTACGATTTATAAACCTGTTCTATGGCAGAATAAGAAAGCCTGGCAAGCATTTTGTTGTCACCCCCACTTTTCCAATTAAATAATATCAAATGTTACCAGAACTAGGACGAGAGAAAAAAATGCAGCAATATAACCTTTTACAGCCAGCTGTTTTTAATAATAATAATAATAATAATAATTTACACTTTATTAATCCCGCGAGGGGAAATTCGTTTTTACACTCTGTTTAATGGACATGCTACACACACATCGGCAGAAATACACACACATGCACAAACATGAACATGCATTAATGGCGAGGTGTCAGAGTGAGGGGGCTGCCCACAGCGAGCGCTCCTTAGCTGGTGGGGGGTTCGGTGCCTTGCTCAAGGGCATCTCGGCAGTGCTCAGGAAGTGGACTGGCACCTCTCCAGCTACCAGGCCAATTTTCGGACTTGGTCCGTGCCGGCACCCTCCGATTCCCAACCCAAGTCCCTACAGACTGAGCTACTGCCGGTGGTAACCAGGTGGTAACCATACATTCCATGACTATTTCTATATATCCTTCATTGTTTTGGTCGACTTTGAGCCGCCTCACTAACCTTCCATCTTTTTGAAGTGGTTTTCTCTAAAGAAAATGGTTTGATATCTTTGGAAATAAATTATATTACCTGCTAAGAGCTCGATAAGAAGAAGGTCACAACAGTCATTTATGAGCAGTAGGCGAATTTTCATGAATTCATTCATCTTGGTAATTTTCTGGATATATCATTTAAATCTGTCAACTATCTCAGGGTAATTCTTCTTTTAGGTCTGTGAAGCTGTAATACATGTGTAAGACATCTCATAGCAGCAGATCTATATTTGGATAGGAGCCAAGTTTGCGAACGTAAAAGGAAGCAAGGTTTGCTGAGACTGGAATGTATATGTCTGACATTTACGGATCATGGTCATGTCGTCTTTCTAGCCTATTGGAAGTCTAACCAAATGGAAAGGAATTCGTAGGCTGTACCTTCTAACAGAATATAAGCAACACTGTCAGCCATGTGTGTTCTGCTGCTGTGTTGTCAGACCACAGCCGAATAAATTCTAAGATAATCCACAGTCTGTTTCACGATTTTATCATTGAACTATTACAACAGAAACAACCCCCACCTTACAGTAGGTTAGCATGAAGCTACTGTCAGCAGCTGGTTAGGAAAAGGGGATTACATTTAGCTAAACCTAACCAGGCATTTTTAGCAGCTCCTCAAAAGATCATTCATTTACACATTTATACTTTTTGTTTTAATCTGTAGAAAGTAAAGCGAAACACAACAAAATGAAGTGAACATAAATATATGACTTTGCTCTAGGTTAGTGTAACGGTTGTTTCTTGGCCATTTTTGGTAATTTCAAAGAGTAACAATAAGCAGAGCCAAACTCGATGTTTGTGCCTGATCCAGTCTTTATGCTAAGCTAGGCTAACCATCTAATGGCTGTCATGTCATATTTAGGGAAACAACTGAGCTGCGTCTCTTAAATGCTATTCCCAGCACAGAGGAAATGATGGGGTCTGGAAGTAGTTCGGCCCCCTTATTCGATGTCACTCAATGATTGGACGCTTGAGTGGATCGGACTTCAATGAAACTTCACAACATCATCAGAGTTTAATAACAGAGAAAAGATGGACCTGAAACAGACACTAAACAGACCTTTACTTACATTAGCTAGAAGAGCTTTGATTCATTAAATGTTTGATATGAGTACCAGTGAAATATTGAGCATCACTTTAATAAAACCTATAGAGAATATCACTCCCACATTGTATATGTCATTTGTGTTCTGTTACACTATTAAACAAATAATCTGTTGATTTTAAGGTCTTAAAGTTAAAATGATCACAGACATACTGTCTCCTTCATATTAAAAATGTTTACTTTCATGCTCAGTTAAATGACCTGTTCTCTTCTTTATGTAGAGGATTAAAGTCTGAGAGAGGGGGAGTCTGTCTGTGAAAAAAACCTTTTTATATCCATCGTCATGTTTGGCAAGTGTTAGGGGATTTCTGTTTTTCTTGAAAATTATAACCTAATGTCCTGTGTCCCTGAAGCATCATAAAATGGTTTTAAGCAGGACACAGAATAATCAGACTGCAGCTTGTTCCGTATGTGCACATGATTGTTATCAGGGAACATGCAGAGACCAAACACTGTTAATGCATGTATTTTATTAGATTTAATACAGAGCACATTTGTGCAGAATCAAACAGCTGTTTCAGACTGACAGCTGAGCAGTGATCAGCTGATGCTGTCATCACAAAGAGACGTTTCTTCGCCTGGTGCTAAGGGAGGAAATTAAGTCTCATATCTTTTAAAAACATGACTTTTTTTCCTTGTCTTTCTCCATGCATCTCTGCTGGGAGGGACTGGGATGCAATGAAAAGACAACAAGTGTGGAATACGTGGATGGAAAACATGGAAAGAAATTGATAGTATTAATTGTATTTCAAAAACAAACTAAATGTATTTTTAATGGGTGTGTTTGATTTTATAAATTCATGGTTTGTTTGCAAAATTGGATCTCTGGTTACATCTGAATGTATAACAAATAGAAAAAGCCAGAGGCGCCCACGAGATAAGGAAGACAAAAGCCGGCAGATGACATTAAACAGAGTCTAGAAAAGGCTTGATAGCTTCTCTTCTCCTCAGAGGCTGGGCAGAAAATTCAGTATCAACACTGATCCACACTTCCATCACCATGACAGCTCAGTGCATTATAAACCGGGATCTGTTATCGAGGCTTTCACAAAGAGATGGCTTTCCCCTTCCTCTCTCCACCCCCTCTACCATCACAAAAATCAATATTTATAATTTTACAAGATCAGGACAAATCCGCTGCAATGCTGCTGTTATTAACACAATAAAAACATCACAGAGACAGGTATTTGCTGGGAGCCTCGACAGGATTAAAGGTCCTGTTTTCTCCTTATCTCCCTCTTCCTCTCTATTTCTTCCTCCCCCTCTCTCTAATTCCCCCTCTCTCCTCCCAGCCCTACAATAAGCCCAGCTGTAAAAGAGGTTATAGAGTCCAAGCTTCTTAATATCACCGGCTGGTTTTAAGTAATGACATAAATAAAAAGGACTATGATGTATGAAGGTTTGCACAGGGGTGGGTGGATGGGCTCATGTCATTGTGCCCCCCGGGGAAGGAGCAGGGAATCATGGGAGAAAACACAAACAATTGGGAGCATCTATCTGCTACAAGCTTCTTGCTATGATCCCCAAGGGAGACACAGCTTCCCTGCAGACTGGTTTTGTTTTATTTTATTTAAAAGAGACCTTTTTCCCTTATATTTGTGCTTTGTGGCGCCTTCAAATCAGGATTTTTCACATCATTCTCATGTATTTTCAGTATCCCTTTGTGTTTAAAGCCTCTGGAAACATGATTTGAAATATTATTAATCCATATGTGATGTCAAAAATTGTATGTATCATTAAGCATCCACAAAACTCTGAGTGAAAACAAACATCCATATTAAAAAACATCACAACAAGGTTATAGTACTAAAGTGTAGATCATTTCTCAGGACTGTGTGGGCGTGGCAGCTTACATTTTCATTGACATATGTCAATCAAAATTCGCCCCCATTCATTGTGTATTGCAGCTGTCCGATTCACTGCTCAAAGCATCGTGGGATGTCTACCACAAACAACAGCTTTTCTCCCTTGTTATGTCAAATTCATCCACACAGAAAAAACGTTGATTTAGTGTTTGGAAAATAAACTTTGTGGAGTGCTGGCCTGTTGGAATAGAAGTGACCAGTGGAGGTGTGCTGAGAGACTCGAACCAAACTGTTACCTTTCAGTTGGCAGGCACAGGGAGGCTGAAGTGCACGGAGGTAACACACCACTCCAGGTTTTAGACGAAGCCATTTGGCACAGCAGGGCTTTATGGACAAATATGGTAAATCAGTTTTTAACCCCTCTTGAGTGGAATGCGCTCAGCATGGCGTGCTTTTTGCACGACTTCGCCACGGCTCACCAAAAGGATGCCCCTGTTTCCTCATGTCCACCCCATGACAATCTGCCATCTTCACTAGTGCACGTGCAGCCACACTGATAAAAGTGAAACTTCCATGTCGTTTATTTGAAGTGCATTTTTATATTGGACTAAGTGAAAATCATGCTTTCTGTTTCAAACCTGTTTTGTCTAGTTTGCCTTAAAGCAGATAGTGAACCCCCTAGAACAAATTAAAAGAACAATTTTACTTCAATCATATTTTTACTTCAGACCAGAAGGAAAAAAAAAAAAAGAAGTTTTCATGTCATGTGACCACTCGACGTCACATCAGCTATCTCCCTGCTCGCGCCAGCCAGCGTTTTTACCGTCCGCCATTACCTCGCTTCGAATGTGAAGACTCCGTCACTCCGTGGCCCAGGAGGAGAAAATCTCTTTTTGATACAGTAAGCATTCGAAAACTGTGTCATTTTAACGAGTATTATTATAATAAGTATTTTTCATTTACATTTATGATTAGTGGTAAACTAAGCTACATTAGAGAACTGTGTTTTTGCATGTGTTGCCTAAAGCTAGCTAAACCAGGCTATCGCAATGCACCTGTTGGTCAAATGCAAAGTTAAGTTCGTTGTTAATATTGTTTTACGGATATATTATAGTAGTGTCGTGTGATAATGCGCGTTTATCTTCAGTGAATATGCTTTAGCAACCAACCTCAACCATCAATTTTGTACCGCATTTACCGCAACCATCAACTTTTTTTTATGCAAACCATCAACTTTTATTTTTCTTTTCTTGCCGGCGTTAACTAGTCTAGACATTTGAGGTATCTCGATATATATATAACGTCTACCGAAGTTAAATTCCTTGTGTGTTAAACATACCTGGCCAATAAAGCTGATTCTGATTCTGATTCTGATCTGTATATGAGAAGGCAAATAAATGCCCGAATCAGTTGGAACGGGGTGCGTGTAATGTCCGACTGAGCCCGTGTGTCATTAGAGCCGTCCATTGAGTCAGCACAACTCAGAAAAGTAATTCAGGCGGCTGAAGAGGGGCCGTTCTGTCTCAGTGTTTTCCTGAGGCGGGGCTGCGCTGCCCACACACACACGGGGCTGGCTGCAGAGCAGAGCACAGAGTGAAACTGCGCGGACACAGTTTAAAGAAGTGACAACTGAAATGCTCCCGACTGTAAGTGGCATAAACAACCGGAAAAAACAACAACATTTATTACAACTTAATTTGACAAAGTTGGCGCTGGTTCGCCTGCCGTGTCTCTCCGTCATTGCCGATATGTGTAGAGTCACTGTTTGTTTACTGCATGTAAACATTCAGTTTAAAGCCATTTCAGACATGCACTCCTTTATTATGATCCGTCACACTCCAAACAGTGAATCTGTTCAGATAAGCAATAGAGGGTGTGATTAATAGTTTTGTATGTGATTAATTAAATACATTACATTATAGACAAAGAATTCTGATTGAAGAGGAAGATATCATATTCCATTGTTTCATCTGTCAGTTTATAATGCAGTATAGTACAATATTACCAGTATGATTTAGGTCTAATTAATGATTTACAGCTTGTAGTGTGGATAGTGCTAACTGCCCCAACAAAAAAACAAGATTTGAAATCTCAGCTTTTCCTTTGTGTTTACAGGTTTGACGTTTTCTGGAAATTTCACGATTTTGGCCTTATTGCTGATTTGGTGAGTCCCAAAGTAATCAACGGTGAACATTATTTGCATACATGTTTTAATAGGAATGACTAACAATAGAGAATAGCTTCAAAATGACCACAGATGTGTCCTTGCTAATATAATAGAAATTAATAAATAGAAATACCACAAAAGTAAATGAAAAATATCTTCAGCACTTAAACAAATTATTACTTTTGCATGTGAAATCAATCGTCAAAGGCCTGCCTGTATAGTGTACAAAAGCTATTTGTTGCCATTTTAATTCCTGCCATGCATATCAATAATGAAAAATACATTTGCTGTCCTTTTTTCTATGTAAAAAATTAGACTGCTAAGATAGCAGGGCCTTTGCAGTTTGACTTAAACAAATATTAAGTATTTCCTAAATTTAGTATTGACTTTAATTTCTTCTTCTTCCCCAGAAAAGCAGAGTAGTTTATCAATTGAATTGTGAATATGAATTTATTGTAAGTTATTTTGTAACTAACAATTTTGTACTACAACTAATACTGCTGTTTCTTTTCTTGTTTTGACTAGATCCTTTTGGATGGGAAGACATGGCAGGCAAAAGGCCAGCCAAGTTGCGGGTTATTCTGAACCCTGATGACATCTGGAACCTAGAGCATCGAGGTGAATCAAAAAAGGGAGTGTCTGCTAAAATGCCTCATTGTGTACCTTGGAGAAGATGTGGACAAACTCATCAAGGAGTATCGAGTAAGTACTTCTGCATTAATCACTGAAGTTTTAGACAAGATGAAACATTGAATATTTTTTTAACTTTTAAGCTCATAAACATGGTCTCAGATCCTATCAAAATACTTGTGCATATTTTGTAAGTTATATCTTGTAGAACACTGTATATTGCATTCTGAAATATGTGTCATTCAGAGCAGCAGCAGTACAGATGGAGCAGTATGTAAGACTGGTCATTAAAATGGCAATCTTATCCAAATGTTGCATTGTGTAAAGTGTCAGTCTGTGGCTATTTTTCTGAAATTAATGAAAATATTAGTACACAAGGCAGTTGTATCTTTTAATCTTGATTGAAGTGATACATAAACTACTTTATATACCTTCATATTTTTGTCACAGCATGTTACTATTGAAGATAGATGTAATATAATACTTGTACCAATGTTTTACTAGATAAAGTCTAGTCAAGTTGCTATGAGAAAAATATTTTGAAGAGTCAACATTTAGTATCTCCTGGACTTTTGCAAGTCATTACATTTTCTCATCACTAGACCTCCAATTTGTTTTGTTTTTAGTTTAGAATCTTTTGTGCACATATAGGCACACCAGACACGGATTTCATCAAAATAACTTAGTAATAAATGTCTTGTCTCTTTTATCAGGTTGTTCAGAAGGAGGAAGCTGAAACAGAGCTTGAGAGATGTACAATGGCCGTGTATGTCATCAAGGAAGAGGAGGATCCTCTCCAGCCACCACATGACATTGGGATTGTTATTGAAGGTGTGCAGGTCCTCAGTGAGTTGCCCTCAGTCCCACATGCCTGTGCCATGTTATTTGGCCTCATCTATGTGCTTAACTTGAGCTATCCAAGTGAGCCCAAATACACCTTTGATGCATTGCAGAAACTATTCATGGAGATAGAACCCAAGAAAATGACACGCAGAGTGTGCAGTCTGAGTCTCAAGCTCTAAATATTGGATTCATCAAAGAGACATTGGATACAGGATGTGTTTTATTTTGTGTTATTGCTTGTATTCAAATATATTCTATGATAAAGGAAGGGGCCACTGTTAAATGTTAATAAGAGAAACAGACTTTAATTAAAAACTGGCCATCAACTCTGATTTTCTGTGTTCACGGAACAGTTTCTGTGGTATAAATATTGTGGCACTGATATCAACACTGAAAGTTTGAATAATGCAAAGTTCATAATTGCAGTAATGGTAGTGTTTTTTTCTTAAACTGAATATACACTTAAGACCAACCTTCTGTTTATGGATTGCATCCACAGCAATTAAACTGGGGGTACCCCTTAGTTTAAAAAAAATGTGTTCTCTCAATTTCCAATGGGGAGGTTTACATACCAGCAAAATTGAGGGTTTTATTTATTTTTTGTTTGTTTTTTGACAACAGAGAATGTGATGATTTGTTGTTGTTTTTTTAAACAAAGACATCACAATAAACATCAAGGTCTTTCGATGACAATATTCCTGTCTTAATTCATAGTAAGTCAACTGAATGAAGCATTTACTGATAATTCTTCTTGAAATTAAAGCAAATGTAGCTTTGGTTCATGGTAAAAGTGAAGTTGTATTGAAGCAAAACATTTTACTATATTGACATACATTAAGTTAAGTTTAGTATTGTGACCAATATGTAATATGTATGAAAATGTATTGATATGGTACAACTTAAAAACATAGTTTGTACTGAATCATAAATTTAACTTGAGTAAAAGTAATACAATTGCCTGTAACAAATTACAGCATTTTAATTACTTTAGTTCAACATAAAAATTATACTTGGATTTTATGAAAAAATTAGGTTTTTCTAACGTACAAATGTAAGTTTTACTCAAGTAAAAAAAATGATTTATGGTCTCTATAATAAACAATATTTTTACTTTGCGTGAATGTGATTTTTTTTCTTGGATTGAAGGATTATTTTGATTTAAACAAAATTAAACTTTTCAGTTTCAGTCAAGTCATAAATATACTTTGACAAAAACTAATAAAATTAGCTGTAACAAATTACAGTAATTTTTTTAGGTTAGTTCAAAGTATAATTTTTTTCAGTGCAGGTACGGCACGCCAGGCATGAAGAAGCAAAGAGCGGAGGGAGAGAGAGAAAGAGAGAGAAAGAGATCAGATCGTTAGAGCTAATAGATATGAGTAGACGGATCGATTACAGGCAGTACTAAGTTAGCTAATTGCAAAAGGCAACGCAGTGAGGAGTTGGATTAGACTCATAAAGGCAAATTAACCGGGAGCAGAGCAGTTTTGTTGCACTAGATTGGGCGGGACATAGGCCTATGTGTATTTTTTTAATTATTGGTTTGAAATTCCTAACGTCATAAATCTCAGAGCTTACCCCGCCAACTGGCCACCCAAAAATCAGAATATTTTCTAAAACTTAAAGGTCCCATATTATGCTTTTTCTGGTGTTATATGCTCTTTAGTGTGTTTTCCAGGTGTCTTGTGCATGTAGGCACAGCTATGTGCAAAAATTCAAAGTCTGCGGAAACGCGGCTTCTCCTACCTCCTCCTGTTAGCAGTCGCAGTAGCTGCATGTAACGCTCGGTTCTAGCCCCCCTCGTTGAAAATTGGCAGTGTGATATCACACTGCGATGATGTCACTGATCCAAGCCCATTGGCTCGTTGTGGCAAGCACAAGCTCATGCTGCACATTAGCTACATTCCCAATATGGTAAAAGGGGCGTAACATTTCCGAGAATTGTCCGAACGACTGACCAATTACAACAGAGCAGATCGGCCAACCAATCAGGTCAGACCTGGCACACGTGGGGACCCTGCTCGGGGGGATTCAGAGCGTTGCAAACACAGGCAGATGAGATGGGCTGCATCGATGGTCAGTATATGAAAAAAGACACTTTTTTCAAACATTAGC